>CAUYUJ010015123.1:17500-85000 GCA_963575745.1 Prorocentrum cordatum | reverse complement strand
ATTGTGGCATTGGTTGTGAGATCGATAGTGAAATCGAGAGTGAGATCGATCGAGGAGTCGATCGTGAGATCGCCAGTGGGACCGATCATGGGATCGGTCGTTGCATCCATTGGTGTTAAGACTGGCCGCGAGGTCGATTGTGGGATCGATCGAGTGAGATCGAATCGGGGACGATAGCGACATTACATCGCATTGTAGCATCGTCATCACGCGTCGTCGCTAATTCGATGGCGCGTCACCAGCATCGCCATCATCGCACCAGTCGCATTTGTCAGCAGTTGGTTCTCCCCCCATCCTTATCACCCGAAGGGTGGACGCATAGGTACTACTAAAGTCCCTCTGCGCCCCGTGGTGTTTTGTCTTCTCCTGGGTGCCACTTGGCAGATCTGTTCGACTCTAGTGCTACGCTGGTGCGACTCTAGTTCGACTCAGGTACGACCGAACTTCGGCTCGAGTCGACGGGCGTTCGACGCAGCACCGCCGCACGAGTGCAGCGAGTGGCTCCCCAGGACGAGCACCAACCGTCGGGAACTTTGGCGCAGCGTGTCGCTCCGCCGGTCCTTGCCCACCACGCCTCGGCGCGACGCGCTGTCCATTTCCCGGCTGCCCAGCGTCAGCGTGCTGTGCTTCCCGAGCCCCCCGCCCCGCGCAGCGGAGCGACACGCCGTCCGCTCGCAGGGCAGAGCGCGTCGTCAGGGCCGCCGCCACGACACGCTGAGCAGCAGTTTCCCACCGTAGGCCCCCCCCCGTGTCCTGCCACGCTGTCCGGCAGCAGGGGGTGGGAGCCTCTTGCGCATCCTTGGCAAGATTCCGTGCACGCGACCGCCGCGCGGTGTTGCGATGCCCGGCCTGTTTTTCGGTGCTCCTCTGCGTGTCTTCTGGTCCCGTGCCCCCCCTCCTCCACCAGACCCCCCCCGCCCCTCGTCTAGCCCGAGAGGAACCGCCCTTCAAGGGGGGGGTCAGCAGGGGTGGGTGGGTGGGGGGGAGGCGCGAGAATGGGGGGCCTTCTCAGCAGGCGGCGGGGGGGCCTTCGACGAGAGGGTGGGGGGCGGGGGGGGGCGGGCGCCTGGAGGGAGGGAGGGAGGGCTTGGAGGGAGGGAGGGAGGGAGGAAAGACGTGATGGATTTCACTCCCCTAGAGCACGCTGCGGCCGCTGACCAGATCGTCGCGGAGACGCTTCTCCGGCACGGACTACAGGTTCAACAGGACAAACGCAAACTTGGACAAAGGACGCCAACGCGGCCCTTCCCCCCACGCTCAGCGAGCGCCGGGTGCCGCACCTGAAGTGTCTGGGCAACGCGGCGCCGTGGCTGGACCAGGAGGAGGAGGCGGATCCGAGTCCACGCCGGCACGGACGGCGCCGCCGCAGTGGCGAAAGCGGTCAGGTTCGGCTACCGACTCCGCGAGTTACGTGCAGCGGGCCTCTCAGCTGGGGCCACCTTCGCGCTGCTCCGCACCTACGCCCAAGGCGCCGTGATGCACCACCTGCGAGCCAGCCGCGACTTGTCCTGGGTGGACCAGTTCGATCAAATCATATTCGGCTGTCTGGAAGAACTCATCGGGGCCGCTCTCGACCGCAGCAGCGCGCGCAGGCCACGATGCGCCTCAAAAGCGGCGGTATCTCCTTGCCTTCCGCGTGGACCACCTCCTCCGCTTCGTATGCGGCAAGCTGGGCTCTCACCATGAAGGAAGTGGCCCGCGCCGCCGGTTTCCACAGCTGGGAAGACTTCCGGGCACAATGCCCCCTGACGCACGAAGCGCTCATGGAAACCGACGCTGACCTCCGGGCCTAGGAGGCCATCAGCGGCGACTTCGATTGGTTGGGGTGCTTCCAGGAGCCCACGCCCAAGTTGCAAGGCACGTGGGGCAAGGCGCGCTCTGCGGCCACTAGAGCAAAACTCCTCCGGGAGCTCGGGGAGGACGACCGCCTGGCACTCCGCGGCGCTGGCGGGACAGGAGCTGGCAGATTCGTCCTGCCCAGCGAGGAAGGTGACCCCAACATGCCCGACAAGTACTTCGTCGCCTCTGTGAAGCTGCGCCTCCGGTGTGATGTCTGCCCGCAAGGCGCCGTGTGCCAGCACCGCCGCCAGGACTGCACAATCTGCGGCGCCCCACTGGACCAGCGAGGGTGGCACGCGAGATGCTGTGGAGTCGGTCAGTCCCGCGCCGCCCGCCACGACCGCATGCGGGACTGGCATGCCAAGCTGCACACCAGCCTCACAGGCTGCGCCGCGACCACAGAGCAGCTTGTCCCTGCGTGGGACCGCGTCAACCGGCGCACAGGCCTGTTGGAAGCAGCCAAGGTAGATGTCGCCACGACAGATCCCAGCACGGGCCGGCCCGTCTTCGTCGATTGGAGCATCACCTGCGAATACTCCGAGTACGCCCTTCGCAGGCAAGCACGCTCCAACAACGAAGGCGCCGCCGCAGTGGCCATGGTGCGGGAAAAGCGGGACAGATACCCCCCGAGTGGGGGAGACCTCGCCCCACTCGTCTTAGAGACTTTGGGCCGCCCGTCAAACGAAGCCGCGGAGTTCATCCGGGCTTGCGGACAGAACCTCGGCGAGGCAGAGCGGGGCGAGGTGTTCGCCAGAGTGCGGCGGCAGCTGTCCCGCCAACTCCAGCGTGGCAGTGCCGAGATGGTGCTCAGCGCCATCGGCCAGTAAGGCCGCGACCACAACCACCACCAGCACAACCGCTACTACCAGCACCACGACGACGACCCTAAGGACGGCAACCGCCACGACCACCAGCGCCACGACCACGACCAGCGCCAGCACGACGACCACCGCGACCACCGCCGGCAAGCACCATGACCACGACTGCACGACAGCGCCACGACCACGACCGCTACCACCTCCGACCTGACTGCCAACGGCCCCGTCCGCCCCCCCTCCCCTCTCCTCTCCCCGCCCCTGCCGGGCCGCCCCTGCAGCCGCGCGGGCCTTTCCACCTCGCCTCCCCCTCCTTCTCCTCCCAGTAAGGAATTAATTCATAATTCATGTGGGGCCCCTCGCCGAATGCGGCGGGCGCGAGGGAGCGATCGGATCGACCATTCCGGCCGCCCTAGGGGTCCCGTTCGCGGGTGCCGGTCCTTTCTGGGAGCCCCTAGGGCCGTGGGAGGAGGAGGAGGAGGAGGAGGAGGAGGAGGAGGAGGAGGAGGAGGAGGAGGAGGAGGAGGAGGAGGAGGAGGAGGAGGAGGAGGAGGAGGAGGAGGAGGAGTAGGAGGAAGGAGGGGGGGAGGAGGAGGAGGAGGAGGGGGGGGGGAGGGGGAGGGAGGGAGGGGGCGGGGGAGGAGGCGGAATGGGAGGAGGCGTGTGGCAGCAGGAGGAGGGCGGAGGAGGAGGAGGAGGAGGAGGAGGAGGGAGGAGGAGGAGGAGGAGGAGGCGGATGAGGAGGGAAAAGGAGGAGGAGGTGGAGAGGAAAAAGGGGAGGGGGAGGAGGAGGAGGAGGAGCGAGAGGAGGAGGAGGAGGAGGGAGGAGGAGGAGGAGGAGGAGGAGGAGGAGGAGGAGGGGAGGAGGAGGAGGAGGAGTGAGGCGGAGGAGGAGGAGAGGAGGAGGAGGAGGAGGAGGAGACGGAGGAGGAGGAGGATGAGGCGGAGGAGGAGGAGGAGGAGGAGGAGGAGGAGGAGGAGGAGGAGGAGGAGGAGGAGGAGGCGGAGCAGGAGGAGGAGGAGGAGGAGGAGGAGGAGGAGGAGGAGGAGGAGGTGGAGTTGGAGGTGGGTGGAGGAGGAGGGTGGAGGATGGAGGAGGAGGAGGAGGCGGGAGGGTGGAGAGGAGGAGGAGGGGAGGAGGAGGAAGGAGGAGGAGGAGGAGGAGACGGAGACGGAGACGCAGGGGGAGGGGGAGGGGGCGGAGGAGGAGGGGAGGAGGAGGAGGAGGAGAGGAGGAGGAGGAGGAGGCGAGGACGAGGAGGAGGAGGAGGAGGAGGAGGAGGAGGAGGAGGAGGAGGCGGAGGCGGAGGCGGAGGCGGAGGCGCAGTCGGAGGCGGAGGAGGAGGAGGAGGAGGAGGAGGAGGAATAGGACGAGGAAGAGGAGGACAAATTAGGTGCGCTCGCGTCATATCTGAGGTCACCTCCCCTCCATCCTTCACCATGGCGTAGATCTCCTCTCCATTCGCACAGTCGGATGTCGTATAAGGGCATGGCATTACATGGCATATAACGGTGTTGAATATCAACGCGTAGCCTGGCATAGCATGGCGTTGCGACGGCCCAACGTGTGGGGGGCTTCTGCGGCCCCAAACATCAGCCATTCGACGCCGAATGTGTAATCACCTCCGATCGTGGTTTCGGGTGGTATTTCGTCATATACATATATAGATATATAATAGTTTTTGGGGCTTATTTTGAAGGATCGAAAACCATGCTGTGGCATGGGGCTGGAAATACTGACGCCAGCGTTGCAGCGGGAGCACGGTTCGGAACGAGCGGAAACGCGGAAATGAGGCCAACGCTGCAGCGGGAGCATGCTGCGGAGGACGCGTAGCCTGACATAACATGGCGTGGCGACGCCCCCACATGGGGGTGGGGCTTCTGCGACCAAGGAAATCAATTCATCGACGCCGAAGGTGAAATCATTTCCGATGTTTTTTTTCCGGGGGGGGGGGCATTCTTAGATTTTGTGATTTATTTGGAAGGACCTGAAACCACGCCGTGGCATGCCGCTGGAAATACTGACGCCAGCGCTGCAACGAGAGCACGATTCGGAACGAGCGGAAGCGCGGAAATGAAGCCAACGATGCATCCGGAGCACGATTCGGAACGAGTTTTAGCCCGAAAATGAGGCCAGCGCTTCAGCGAGAGCAGCGTTTCGAAATTACTCACTGCGTGGAGCTCCCCATATGTGTATCCTTTTTTTTAGAGGTCATATTGTATCTGGGTCTATAGGAACACACGTAAAACACCAAGGACTCGTGCCCCAGGAGAGGCCCTATATATATGTATATATATATATATAGGAACATAAGTAAACCATGTAGGATTGTGTACACAGGAGAAGGACAACCTATAGAAACATACGTATAGCATCAGGGAATCGTGCTCCAGGTGAGGCCAAATCGATAGGAACATACGTAAAACACATGGGATTGGAGCCACTCCTGTTGCCTTCTGAGGCCTCCTGCTCCTGGGGCCTCTCGGGTCCTCCTGTTGCCTTCCGAGGCCTCCTGGCGCTTCCTGTGGCCTCCTGGGGCCTCCTGTGGCTTCCTGAGGCCTTCTGGAGCTTCCTGGGGCCTCCTGGAGCCTCTTGGGACATCCTGTGGCCTCTTGAGTCTTTCTGTGGCCTCCTGATGCCTCCTGGGACCTCATGTGGTCTCCTGGGGCCTCCTGGAGCCTGTTGGAGCCTCCTGTGGCATCCTGAGAAGAATCTGCGCCCACGAGCCTGGCCACCAAAACAGGCAAACCGATCGAGACATCCTCAAACTCTGGCCCACCTGGGGGGTGAAAACGAGCGCCTCGCTCGAGACATCCTCCAAATCTGCCCCGAAAGCGAAGGATGTTGGGACGGAAAACAGGCAAACCGCTCGAGACATCCCCACAAAACGGCCGCTAACGGGACCGTGAAAACACCCCTGGCGGCCCCCCTTCGGGGGGTGAAAATGAGCGCCTCGCTCGAGACATTCTCCAAATCTGCGCCGAAAGCGAAGGATGTTGGGACAGACAACAGGCAAACCGCTCGAGACATCCCCAGAAAACGGCTGCGAACGGGACCGTGAGAACACCCCTGGCGGCCCCCTTTAGGGGGGTGAAAATGAGCGCTTCGCTCGAGACGTCCTCCAAATCTGCTCCGACAACGAAGGATGTCGGGACAGACAACAGGCAAACCGCTTGAGGCATCCCCACAAAACGGCCGCGAACGGGGCGTGCGTGAGTCTCACCATGAGTAAGTCTGAGTAGGAGTAGGTCTGAGTATGAGTAGGTCTGAGTAAGAGTAATTTTGTGTGTGAGTAAGTCTGGGTATGCGTAAGTCTGAGTGTGAGTCAGTCTGTGTAGGAGTAAGTCTGGGTATGAGGAGGAGAGGGGAGGAGAAGGAGAAGAGGAAGGAGGAGGAGTAGGAGGCGTCCAAGTAATAATTACTGGACGCGGGGTTCCCCATATGTGCATCTCATTCTCTTGGTACGTCTTTCTCTTGATATATGTCAATGAGCGCCTGTGTGCGAGGACGAACCGCTCGCTCGAGACATTCCCACAGTCTGCAAGCATGAGTGCGACCAACAGCAAATCTGAGAGCGACTGATTCTGAGTGTGAGTTAATCTGGGTGCGATTGAGCCTGGGTTTGAGTGGGTATGCGTGTGAGTAAAGATGAGCGCGAGTGCGTCTGTGTGCGAGTGGGTCTGAGTATGGACGAATCTGAGTGTGAGCCAGTCTGTGATTGAGCGGATCGTAGCATGATTAGTCTGAGCATGAGTGAGTCTGGGCTTGAGTGGGTCTGAGTGTGAGAAAACGTGTGTGTTAATGAATCTGAGTGCGAGTGAGCCGAGTGTGATTGGGTATGGATGTGAGGCAGTCTGAGTGTGAGTCGGTCTGCGTTTGAGCGGACCGAAGGATGATGAGTCTGAGCAGGAGCGAGTCTGAGTATGAGTGGTTCTGAGCGTGAGATTGAGTGTGAGTAAGTGTAAGTATGGATATGAGCGAGTCTAAGTGCGAGGGAGCCTGCGTGTGACTGAGTCTGAGTATGAGTGAGTATGAATGCAGAAGACTGAAGGAGAGCGGAGAGCGAAGGAGAGTGAGGCGGAAGCGTTTGAGCAAAACCTAAAGCTTTGGAACATCGAACCTCGATCGTCTGGCCCTGGCTACTGGAGTTGCCCACGTCCTCCCCCTCCTCCTCCTCCTCATCATCATCATCAGCATCCTCCCCTTCATGCTTCTGCTCCTACCGTGTTCATGCTGTCCTCCTTCTCCTCCTCCTCCTCCTCCTCCTCCTCCTCGTCCTCCTCGCTTCCTCCTTCTCTTCCTCCTCCTCCTCCTCCTCCTCCTTCTCTTCCTCCTCCTCCTCCTCCTCCTCCTACTCCTCCTCCTCCTCCTCCTCCTCCTCCTCCTTGGGAGTGCTGAAACCAGCAAACCGCCTGATACATCCTCCCAAAACTGCTCCGAAAACGACAGATGCCCAGCATCATAACGGCCAAACCGCCTGAGACATCCCCGCAAACTGGGCGCGAACGTCCTCCAAATCTGCTCCGAAAGCGAAACATGTTGGAAGAGAAAATGGCCAAACCGCCTGAGACATCCCCACAAAATCCCGCGAAAGGGGCCGAGTGAAATACCCCCCCGCCGCTCCCTTTAGGAGTGCTGAAACCAGCGAATCGCCTGAGACATCCTCCAAATCTGCTCCGAAAGCGAAACATATTGGAAGAGACAATGGCCAAACCGCTTGAGACATCCCCACACAATCCCGCGAAAGGGGCCGAGTGAAATACCCCCCCGCCGCTCCCTGAAACCAGCGAATCGCCTGAGACATCCTCCAAATCTGCTCCGAAAGCGAAACATGTTGGAAGAGAAAATGGCCAAACCGCCTGAGACATCCCACAAAATCCCGCGAAAGGGGCCGAGTGAATACCCCCCCGCCGCTCCCCTTAGGAGTGCTGAAACCAGCGAATCGCCTGAGACATCCTCCAAATCTGCTCCGAAAGCGAAACATGTTGGAAGAGAAAATGGCCAAGCCGCCTGAGACATCCCCACAAAATCCTGCGAAAGGGGCCGAGTGAAATACCCCCCCGCCGCTCCCCTTAGGAGTGCTGAAGCCACAGAATCGCCTGAGACATCCTCAACATCAGTGTGTGTGAGTCATCCGATGAGTGGACCTGAGTGAGTGTAGTGAATGTATGAGTACAAGTACGAGTGAGTCTGAGTGATGAGTGAGTCTGAATGATGAGTGAGTCTGAGTGACGAGTGAGTCTGAGTGATGAGTGTTGAGTCTGAGTCATGACTGAGTCCGAGTGATGAGTGAGTCTGAGTGATGAGTGAGTCTGAGTGATGAGTGGGTCTGAGTGATGAGTGAGTCTGAGTGATGAGTGAGTGGGTCTGAGTGAGAGGAGTGGTGTGTTCTCTCTCCTCCGGCGCGGTCCGCCAATTACTCGACGCGGGGCTCCCCATATGTGCATCGCATTCTCTTGGTACGTCTTTCTCTTGATATCTGTCAATGAGCGCCTGTGTGCGAGGGCGAACCGCTCGCTCGAGACATTCCCACGGTCTGCAAGCATGAGTGCGACCAACAGGAAATCTGAGAGCGACTGATTCTGAGTGTGAGTTAATCTGGGTGCGATTGAGCCTGGGTTTGAGTGGGTATGCGTGTGAGTAAATATGAGCGCGAGTGCATCTGTGTGCGAGTGGGTCTGAGTATGGACGAATCTGAGTGTGAGCCAGTCTGTGATTGAGCGGATCGTAGCATGATGAGTCTGAGCATGAGTGAGTCTGGGCTTGAGTGGGTCTGAGTGTGAGAAAAAGTGTGTGTTAATGAATCTGAGTGCGAGTGAGCCGAGTGTGATTGGGTATGGATGTGAGGCAGTCTGAGTGTGAGTCGGTCTGCGTTTGAGCGGACCGAAGGATGATGAGTCTGAGCAGGAGCGAGTCTGAGTATGAGTGGTTCTGAGCGTGAGTTTGAGTGTGAGTAAGTTTAAGTATGGATATGAGCGAGTCTAAGTGCGAGTGAGCCTGCGTGTGACTGAGTCTGAGTATGAGTGAGTATGAATGCAGAAGAGTGAAGGAGAGCGGAGAGCGAAGGAGAGTGAGGCGGAAGCGTTTGAGTAAAACCTAAAGCTTTGGAACATCGAACCTCGATCGTCTGGCCCTGGCTACTCGAGTTGCCCACGTCCTCCTCCTCCTCCTCCTCCTCCCTCCTCCTCCTCCTCATCATCATCATCATCATCATCATCATTCATCATCATCATCATCATCATCATCATCATTCATCATCATCATCATCATCATCATCATCATCATCATCATCATCATCATCATCATTCATCATCATCATCATCATCATCATCCATCATCATCATCATCATCATCATCATCATCATCTCATCTCATCATCTTCATCTTCATCATTCATCTTTCATCTTCATTTCATCATCATAATCATCATCATCATCATCATCATTCATCATCATCCTCCCCTTCCTGCTTCTGCTCCTACCGTGTTCATACTGTCCTCGTCCTCTTCCTCCTCCTCCTCGTTTCCTCCTCCTCCTCCTCCTCCTCTCTCCTCCTCCTCCTCCTCCTCTCCTCCTCCTCCTCCTCCTCCTCCTCCTCCTCCTTGGGAGTGCTGAAACCAGCAAATCGCCTGAGACATCCTCCCACAACTGCTCCGAAAACGACAGATGCCCAGCATCATAACGGCCAAACCGCCTGAGACATCCCCGCAACTGGGCGCGAACGTCCTCCAAATCTGCTCCGAAAGCGAAACATGTTGGAAGAGAAAATGGCCAAACCGCCTGAGACATCCCCACAAAATCCCGCGAAAGGGGCCGAGTGAAATACCCCCCCGCCGCTCCCCTTAGAGTGCTGAAACCAGCGAATCGCCGGAGACATCCTCCAAATCTGCTCCGAAAGCGAAACATGTTGGAAGAGAAAATGGCCAAACCGCCTGAGACATCCCCACAAAAATCCGCGAAAGGGGCCGAGTGAAATACCCCCCCGCCGCTCCCCTTAGAGTGCTGAAACCAGCGAGTCGCCTGAGACATCCTCCAAATCTTCTCCGAAAGCGAAACATGTTGGAGGAGAAAAAGGCAAAACCGCCAGAGACATCCCCACAAAAATCCGCGAAAGGGGCCGAGGGAAATACCCCCCCGCCGTCCCCCTTAAGTGCTGACATCGCCTGAGACATCCTCGCAAACTGCTCCGAAAGCGAAACATGTTGGAAGAGAAAATGGCCAAACCGCCTGAGACATCCCTACAAAAATCCGCGAAAGGGGCCGAGGGAAATACCCCCCCGCCGCTCCCCTTAGGAGTGCTGAAGCCACAGAATCGCCTGACACATCCTCAACATCAGTGTGTGTGTGTGTGAGTCATCCGATGAGTGGACCTGAGTGAGTGTAGTGAATGTATGAGTACAAGTACGAGTGAGTCTGAGTGATGAGTGAGTCTGAGTGATGAGTGAGTCTGAGTGATGAGTGATGAGTCTGAGTCATGACTGAGTCCGAGTGATGAGTGAGTCTGCGTGATGAGTGAGTCTGAGTGATGAGTGGGTTTGAGTGATGAGTGAGTCTGAGTGACTGACTGAGTTTGAGTGATGAGGGAGTCAGAGTGATGACTGAGTCTGAGTGGGTCTGAGTGAGAGGAGGTGAGGTGGTGTTCTGTTCTCTCTCTGTTCCTCTGGCGCGGTCCGCCAATAACAAGAACCCCATCTCTTTGGATATGGGGAATAACAAGAACCCCATACTTAGGATATGGTGAACAAGAACCCCATGTTAGGATATGGGGAACAACCCAGCGAAAACCCGAGTTTCGTGTGTAAATCCGAGTGCGCGGAGGGGGGGCGAATATTTCCCAGACGTCATCAAGGGAGAGAGGAGAGTAATATTCATATTGTGTAATTGTGGAGGAAGAGGAAGAGGAAGAGGGGGAGGACGAGGAGGCTGAGGAGGCGGAGGAGGCGGAGCAGGCGGCGGAGAAGGAGGAGGAGGAAGAGCAGGAAAAGGAGGAGGAGGACGACGAGGAGGAGGAGGAGAAGGAATAGGAGGGAGAATAGCATCATGAATAATCTTACGACTAATGCGACTAATGATAAGACGGACATTAAGCGAGTACTAAACATAACATTAAGACTAGAACGAATTTTATACATACTACCAATACGAAACATAATATTTATAGTAAGGGCAATAATGCGAAACTACTACGAATTTGTATATTCCAGAGCAGAAGAAGAACTGTATGCACAATACGAGTGAACATAACAATACGAGCAGTACGAAGCATAATCATCATACCATATGCCAACACTAGGAACACGAATGCGAAACACAACTCTACTAAACTAGTAAGAATACGAGGACAACCAAACATGCTATTCAAATTATGTACATGTTTAGTGCGACTACTTTAAAACGAACATGCACACTCATAGTATTAAGACGAATACCAGTATGAACATTACTAAGAACAGGTACAACTAATAGGGGTTATAAGTCTATTCGTACCTTACTATTAATCAGAAGAATGAGAATTCTAATCGTTATAGTATCAGTATTACTAATATTAGTACTAGTACTACTATTGATGCATAGTAATACTCATACTAATCGTAGCAATCGTAGTGATACGAATAATTGCAATAATACTAAGAAGAACGCCAAGAAGAAGAGAATGAGGGGGGAGGAGGGGGCGAGGGAAGGAAGAGGGGGAAGAGGAGGGGAATGGGAGGGGGTGGAGGAGTGGGTGGAAGAGAAGGAGGAGGAGGGGGAGGATGAAGAGGAGGAGGAGGAGGAGGACGAGGAGGAGGAGGAGGAGGAGGGAGGAGGGGAGGGAGGAGAGTTGGAGGAACATATTGACGAGGAGGAGGAGGAGGAGGAAATTGACGAGGGGGAGGAAGAGGAGGAGGATGAGGAGGAGGAGGAGGAGGAGGAGGAGGAGGAGGAGGAGGAGGAGCGAAGCAGGCCTCCACGAGCAGGGCCTGGTTGTTGTCTTCTGGAGGTTGTCGTGCTTATTCATGTCGAGGGTGGCAATTCGTGGGGAATGGGCTCTGGTTTGTGCAGTATCACAGGCAGATGCTAAATAAGGAGGTGTCTCAGCTCCGTGTCATCGCGGTCCGCTTCCCAGACACGTTCTGCCGTGTGGACTCGTTCGGCATCTTCGTGGAGTGGGGAGTGGTCTCGATCTCTTCTGAGGCCTGTGCGTTGCTGCCAAAAAAGAGGAGTTGGAGGAACATATTGACGAGGAGGAGGAGGAAATTGACGAGGGGGAGGAAGAGGAGGAGGAGGATGAGGAGGAGGAGGAGGAGGAGGAGGAGGAGGCGGAGAAGGAGGAGGAGGACGAGGATGTGGAGGAGGAGGAGAAGGAGAAGCAGGAGGAGAAGGAGGCGGAGGAACCGGAGGAGGCGGAGTCAGAGGAGGAGTAGGAGGAGGCGGAGGAGGTGGAGTAGGAGGAGCGTTATAGGCGTGAGATTTGGATATTTTGTCGTTTGGGTGCAGTGGGGCGCCGCGGCCAGCTTCGTATTCTACGTTATTGTATATAGCATGTGTGTCTGGGGTTGTGGGGTTTTGTGTGAAATGATGTTGCACGTGTCGGCCTGTTCAAGATGGTTTTGTTTGGATGCTTGCTGGGGTTATGTAGCAGGCCTGTCAGTGCTTGACAGTTTCTTTTGTGGAGTTGGACAGGTGTCATTCCTTAGTTTTTTGTGCAGCGGCTGTATTGTCTCTCTGGGGAAATGTAATTTGAAGAAATGACTTGCGCATCAGTATTGCTCTGTGCAGGAGCTGTCTTTTATTTGTCGGGGCCTCAATGGTTGAGTTCGGGTGTGCCCTCCAAGTGGCTGTTTGTGTTCTGTTCCGCAAATGTGAATGTGTACTGGTAGCATTCTGTTGCATTCTGTTTGCAGCACGGCTTCTCTGCTGTGGTTCCGCCATGGCACTGTGCTGAGCATGGACGGTCATTTCCTTGTTGAAGCCTCACTCGTTGATTTCGGGTTGTTTTTGCTCATGGCTGTTTCCGTGCCCAGCGCGCTGTCGCGTGTCCTGTGCAAGAGGACCGGTGGACTTTATGAGTGCTCCATGGTTGAGCAGCACGCGTATCAGTTTGCAGTGGGAGCCAGGTGCTAGTTTTTTGTGCGTTCCAGGCAAGAGCGTTGCACTGCGAGTTTGTGTACTTTTCTGCAGTAGTTTGTCGTTGGTCGCGGGTTTTCTTGTGCTTTGGTCTATTTGAACGCTTATCGGTGGTTGGCGGATGGGATTTTGGAATGCGGTTGCTCGGGGCGTTTCCTTGTCAAGGATTGTGATTGTGGCGATTCTGGTCTTAAGGCTGTTCTTGTGATTTGGGGTGTGCGCCCAGCCAAGCGCCAATAGCTTTGTGGGGTCTGGGTGGTTGTCACGGTTGCTGTTTGCTTCGCGTGGGTTCAGCAGTGGTTTGAGGAGGAGGAGGAGGACGAGGAGCAGGAGGAGGAAGAGAAGGATCAGTAGGAGCACGAGCATTAGCAGGAGGAGCAGGAAGAGGAGGAGGAGCAAAGGGGCAGGAGGAGAAAGTAATGGTGATGATGATGATGATGATGTTGTTGTTGTTGTTGTTGATGATGATGATGATGGTAGTGAGGATGATGCTACTGATGACGATGCTGCTGATGATGATGCTGCTGCCGATAATGATGATGAGCTGATGCTGATGCTGATGCTGATGACGATGCTGATTCTGATGATGATGATTCTGGTGATGATGATTCTGATGATGATGCTGATACTGATGATGCTGCTGATGCTGATGCTAATGATGCTGATGATGCCGATTATGATGATGATGGAGTTGACGAGCTGATGCTGATGATGCTGACTCTGCTAATGATGCTATGTATGGTAATGCTGATGATGATGTTGATGCTGCTGATGGTGGTGGTGGTGGTGATGGTGATGATGATGGTGATGATGATGATGATAATGATGATGACGATGATGATGGTGATGATGATTATTATGATTATGATTCTGATGACGATGATGATGATGATGATGATGATGGTGGTGGTGATGCTGGTGATGCTGGTGATGATGATGACGATGATGACGATGATGACGATGGTGATGATGATGACGATGATGCTGATGACGATGGTTATGATGATGACGATGATGATGGTGATGGTGATGATGATTATGATTATGATTATGTTGACGATGATGATGATTATGATGCTGATGCTGATGCTGATGCTGATGCTGCTGCTGCTGCTGGTGATGATGATGATGATGATGATGATGATGATGATGATGATGATGATGATGGAGGAAGAGGAGGAGGACGACGAGTTAGTCCACGCGTTTATGGTCATTTGGACGTGTGCTCTGCGGTGCTCTGCCTTGTTCCTGCTGGTTCTATTGTGGATGGTCGCGGATCTGAACCTGTTTTTTTTGGCATTGCCGTGCCCCGCCGAGCCCTGCCGCACCCCGCCGGAGCATTTTTTCCGTCGTGCCGTGCCCTGCCTGCCTCTTGCTGCTGCTCCCAGCCTGGACAGTCGGGGACTTGTTGTTTTGCTGGTCGTGCCGTTGTCAGCCATGCCCTGCTGTTTTTCTGCCAGTCCCAATTTTGGCTGACCGGTTGGGGAGGCTGCGCCACATTTTTTGTTGCCGTGCCGCGTTTTCTGGTGTTGTCCTGTTTTCCTGCTCCTTCAAAGTGGTGGGGGGGTGCTGGCGCGATTTTTGTCTGGCCGTCTCGTGCTCTGTTGTGCAGCGCCGTGTTCCTGCTCCTCCCTGGCTGGTTGGGGAGACAGGCGCAAACTTTTTGTCTGGCCGTGCCGTGTCCTGCCGTGCCCTGCCTCTTTTTTGCTACTCCCAGTTTGGTTGGTTTGGGGGAATGCGCCGCGACATTGCGGTTTGGTCCGTGCCGAGGCCTGCCGTGGCTCGCCGTGTTCCTGCTCGTCCTTCCTTGGTCAGTTGGGGAGACTGGCGTCTTTCTTGTGGTTCGTGCCGTGCCCTGCCGGGGCGTCGATGCCCGCCTCTCCCCGTTCCTTGCTGGAGGGGGGCGCCGGGATCTATTTTTTCTGATCGTGTCGTTGTCTGCCGTGTTCTGCCTCTTTTTTGTTTCTTCTGTTTTTTCCAATTTGAAAGGTCTGGGAGGTTGTCGCACTGTTTTTTTTTTCTGGTGGTGCCGTGTCTTGCCGTGCGGTGTTGATTTTTCTTGCGCATCGACACGCTTCCAATGTTCCACGGGGGGTGCCAGACACAATTTTTTTGGGGGGGGCCGTGTCCTCCTGCCCTGCCGTGCCTTGCTGTGTTCCTGCTCTTCCTGTCCTGGTTGGTTCGGGGACGTCCTGCAATTTGTATTTGGTCGTGTGATGTTCTGCCGTGCTTTGCCTTCTTCCGTCCACTCCCATGGCGGCTGGTTGGGGGCACTGGCGCAATTTTTTGTTGGCCGTGTCGTTGCCTGTCGTGTCAGACCGCTCTCCCCCTCTCAATCGAAACGGTTTGGGGGATTGAAACTAGTCTTCACGCTTCGAACATCCCCACCAGTCCATTCAGAGACCCTGATCTTGAGAGCTGACGGGAAAAGGGGCGAAGAGACACATCTAGTGAAACAGAGCGAGCAACCCTCTTGGACCTATCTGACCCTCTTGGGGCCGACTTGGCGCCCTCTTGGGGCCCCTTTGGAGCTCTCTTGGCGATCTCTTGGGGCGGGGGAGGGTACCCTTTCCGAAGGGAAGAGGGGCTTTCTTGGAAGAGGAAAGCAAAACATTGGCAGACCACCTACGCCCAGCGGGCTGGTGGGATTTTTTTTGGCCATGCGTGTCTTGCCGTGGTGTTTTCCGTGCGATAACGCGTTTTTCTGGGGGGTGGGGGGCGTGTTGCGCCCTGCTGTGCTGCCATGTTGTGCTCTTGCGTCTCCCAATCCGATCGGTTGGGGGGCACTGGCGTTACCAAAAGCACTTTGGTTTAGCTCTGTCGTGCCCCGACGTGCCCTGTTGTGTTCCTGCTGTTACTTTCCTGGTTGGTTTGGTGGCCTGGTCCAATTTGTAATTTCTTCGTGTCAGAAAGGTAGGTCCTAGACGGTACACGATGAACGCAATATTATGTTAACAAATAGTATTCCGTAAGAAACTTTTGATGCTCGTCGTGGTGGTGGGACGGCTGCTGGTGCTTGTTGTCGTGTGGGGTGGTGCTGGCACTGGTGGTGGCGGTGCTGCTGGGGCGCTGGTCGCGATGGTGGCGGCTACGCTGCTTGTCGCCGTTGTGGGGGAGGCGGTGCGCGTCGGCGTGGCCTGTCTGCACAACGACGACGACGACGATGACCACGACAACCACGACGACCACGACGATCACGACGACCACGACCACGACGACGACGACGACGACAAAGACGACGATGACGGCGACGACGACGACGACGACGACGTCGGCGGGTTTCAAGAGTCTAGACCCCACTAGTTGTCGCACGTCGGCGGCATCGGCGACGACGTTGGGTCTGAAATATGTCCATCCGAGTGGCCGGGACATGGCAACGACTACAGCGCTGGGTGTGGCCACTGCAGATTTGAGTGGCCGGCGTACTGGGAAAACGGCGCTGCGACGACGACGAAAACGACGACGACGACGTCGACGACGACGACGACGACGGCGACGACGACGAGGACGGCGGCGGCGACGGCGACGACGCCGCCGCCGACGACGACGACGTCGGCGGCGACGATGACGAAAACGACGACGATGACGACGACGAGGACGACGACTCAACGACGACGACGACGGCGGCGGCGGCCGCGACGACGACGACGACGAGGACGACGACGACGCCGACGACGAAGCCGACCACGATGGCGACGGCGACGCCGCCGTCGCCGCCGACGACGAGACGATGACGACGACGACGACGAGGACGAGGACGAGGACGAGGACGAGGACGAGGAGGAGGAGGAGGACGACGACGACCACGATCACGACGACGACGACGACGACGGCGGCGGCGGCGGCGACGGCGACGGCGACGGCGACGGCGAGGGCGACGACGACGGCGACGGCGACGGCGAGGGCGACGACGACGGCGACGGCGACGACGACGACGACAGAACGACGAGGACGACGAGGACGACGACGACGACAGACGACGACGCCGCCGCCGACGACGACGACGACGCCGCGACGACGAGGGATTTGACAATTTGAGATTTCAGTGGTCTTGCGCACGTCCGCCCAGATGACGGCGGCGACGACGGCGAAGACGACGACGATGACGACGGCGATGACGATAAGGAGGACGTCGACGACGACGATGACGCCGACGCCGACGCCGACGCCGACGCCGACGCCGACGCCGACGCCGACGCCGACGCCGACGCCGACGCCGACGCCGACGCAGACACCGTCGCCGACGCCGACACCGTCGCCGACGCCGACGCCGACGCCGACGCCGACGCCGACGCCGACGCCGACGCCGACGCCGACGCCGACGCCGAGGCCGAGGCCGACGCCGACGCCGACGACGACGCCGACGCCGACGCCGACGCCGACGCCGACGCCGACGCCGACGCCGACGCCGACGCCGACGCCGACGCCGACGCCGACGCCGACGCCGACGCCGACGCCGACGCCGACGACGACGACGACGACGACGACGACGACGACGACGACGACGGCGACGACGACGAGGCTGTCCTTGACGAGCAGAGTGGCTATCTCACGTATCTGATTTCAATCAGTGGGTCTGGGTGTGATGTTTTGCCCGCCTGTTGACGCGAGCGCTTGATCTTTGGGTCCGTTTTGTCCGGCCCAGAGAAGGCTAAAGAGTGAAGGGCTGCGGCACAAATTATGGGAACACGTGCGCCACGGCGGCCCGCGCGCGCACTTGCGCGCGGAGTCCGTCCGTCGCCTTGTCCACCACAACGCTTCTGGCTTTTCTACAGTCTCAGGAACAAGTGGCCTGCGGGCTCGAAGCCGGCACGGTTGCACAGGCGGCTCTTGTTTATCTTTGCCGTGGCGCCAGCCCGCTCATCGCGGCGGTGACCTTGCGGAACGCAGCAGTGGCGCGCTTTGGTCGGCAGAGGATGTGTTCGTCGCCGAGTTGCGCGAGCAAGGTAAGTCCTGCGTGCAGCCGCGCACGCGCCATCTCCAGGGCGCCGTGTTCCGCCAGGGGAAACACAGCGCCCTGCTCTCTCAGTCACTCTGCCTCATCTGGGACGCGATCGGCTAGCCAAAATTCCATCCGGTAGTCGCCGCTCGCTGGGTCGAAGGCCCCAGGGCCGTCGATGACAACGACAGGTGTAGCAGGGTCCGCGTCCGTGGTGGCGCGCAGGAAGTGGGCGGCACTGTCTGCCCGGGGTCGCGTCGACAGCGCGGGCGGGAATGGCGTGCAAGCTTCGCCAATCTCAGGGCCGACTTGTCTTGGAGAGGGCCTTGCCGACGAGCGTGTGGAAGGCGCCTCCTGTGATAATCCCTCGCGCGCGGCTGTTGTCCTTCAGCAGCGCCGTCTTGCGGCCAGTGCCGAGGGCACGGGCGACGCTCGCCAGGATCTTTGCCGGCGGTCTGTCGCTCGATTGCGTCGTTTTCGGCCTAAGCCAGCTTGAGGGGTTCAAAGCTTGTCCCGCCGAGCGAGCTGGAGGACCCTGTTGGGGGCGGGGCGGGCGCACTCAGCCCAGAGGCGGCGGTCGAGCTCGACCAGGCAGGCTGGGCAGAAAGCGCGCGTGGCCAGCCTGACGCGAGCCCGCGCAACGATTCTTGCTGAGGCCGCCTGCCCTGACCAGCGCCACCGCGTTTCCCGGCGGGCGTTGGCGCCCCGCCTCTGCGTCGCCCGTGCTGCGTGCGGCAGGGGTACGCCGCGAGTGGGCGCTCGGCGCAGGCAGCGCTTCCCTTGAGCCGTCCTCGGAATGCTCCGATCGCGTTTCCATGGTGATCTTTTGGTCGTGCTGTTGGTGGTCGTGGTGGTCGTGACGGTGGTGGTCGTGGTGGCTGGTAGCTGTGGTGCTGCTGTGGTGGTCGTGCTGGTTTTGGTGATGCTGGTAGTCAGTCAGCTGGCGGCTGTAGCGGCCGTATGGGCGGCGGCGGCCCCGAGACCCTGCTAGCTGGCAGTGGTCGTTCTTGTGGTCGGTCACGTCGTGGTGGTGGTGGTGGTGGTCGGCGCCTAACTCCCCCGGGCGCTCAAGATCATTTCCGCCTTCCCTTCTTTCAGGGTGCGTGAGATGTCCCGCCAGATCTGGCTTAAGCTCGGACCAGTCGGCCTCAAAAGAGGCGGCGTAGCTTCGAACGAAGCTGACGGCTTTGTCGGGCGGCCGCCGCCCGGGTTCGAAGACCATCGGGGCGAGGTCGAGGCCCTCCTGGGGGGTTGTCGTCGACCATCACGCCACACCTGGTTATCAGAGCGAACTGGGTGGTACTTACAACGCAACAAGCTAAATCTGTACAGCGCTAGTAGCAGAAGGAGGCAAACCAGGCTTGTGCATCGTGCAAGCTCGTACGCTAGGTGAGGCAGAGTAGGCTGTAGCACGACTTGATGTGCCAGGACATGTGTAGCAACTGAAACGAACAGGGCGGAGATCAACCTCTCTATTGCTGCTGCTGCTGCTGCTGCTGATGATGCTGATGCTGATGCTGATGCTGATGCTGATGCTGATGCTGATGCTGATGCTGATGCTGATGCTGATGCTGATGCTGATGCTGATGCTGATGCTGATGCTGATGCTGATGCTGATGCTGATGCTGCTGGCTGGCTGCGGTCGTTGTGCTTGCTGCGGCGCTGGTCGTGGGGCGTTCGCCGCGGCTGTTGGGTCGCTTGGCTGCCTCGCGATGGCGGGCGTGCTCTCCTGGAGGCCTGCTTGCACCATTTCTATATCCGCCTCTGCCTCGCTGCGTGGTCGTGGCGGAGGCTGGTCGTGGCCCGGTCGCCAGCCTGTGGGCGCGAGCTGTCTGTTCACCCTGCCGCGCCTTGGCACCGCATGTCCGTGCGTGTGCTGCTGTGGCGTCTCTCCTCGGCCTCGTGCGCCTCCTCGCTCTTGGCATGCTGCTGCGGCTGCGGTGGGTGCCGTTGTGCACGCTGCGGCCCTTGCAGCACCTTCTCGGCCCCGTCCGCCTCGAGCGCCCTCCTCTGGAGCGCGACCTGCATGCAGCCGGCGCCTGTCGAACCTTGCGGTGAGAGTACTGTACTCGCCGCCGCTTGGAGTCTGCATCGCGCTCCATCTGCTCGCCGCGCTCTGCCAGAACAGCTTCAAAAAGCCTGCCGTCGCCTGCCGCCCAGCCGCCCGCCTGCAGCGTTGGCGCGTGTCCCTGCGAGCGTAGGCTGGTCCGCGCGGTGCCCTGCCCCTCTCGTCTGCGCCCTGTGGCGTCTCCTGCTGGCGTGGCGGCGTCGCTGCTGTCTTCTCTTCCTCCTGCCTCTGCTCCTCGCTCTCTGCTTCCATGGGCTCCCTTGTTCTCCTCGGCCCTCTCGCTGTCGGCGGTCTCGGCGTCGCTTGCCGCCGAAGCCTTTTCGCTCCAGCTGCTGCCAGCGTCGCTTCTCCTGGCCCCCGCGAGCTCCTTCGAGGCCTGCGCTGCGCGCGAGTCCAGGCCCGGGGGTGGGCCTGGGTCCCGTGGTGGTGGGCTCCTGCTGCTCGCCGGCGCGCGCCTCGCCTTCTGCTGCCCTGGCGCCCCTCGGCCTCCTCGCCCTCGTCCTCGCGTCTAGTCTCCTCTGCCTCCTCAGGCGCCCTGGCGCGCCTCCCGCGCCTGTCCTCCTCAGCCTCCTCTGTTCTCTTCTCCTCGCTCTCTTCTGCCTCCTCTGCCGCGTCTTCCGCGCGCTTGGGCTCCTCTGCCTCCTTGGCCGTCCCCGCCCGGCTCTCGCGTTCGGCCTCCTCTGCGTCCTTGGGTGCCCTCTGTCTCCTCCTGCGCCGCCTTCTTGTGTGTTTGCTGCTCGTCTGCTTCTTCCTTTTCTTTTTCGTCGTTCTCGGCCTCTGCCATGGCTCCGTTGTCGGCTCTGCTTGCGCCTCGCCTCCCCTCCGGCTGCGGCGCCGCTGCTTCCCCTGAGCGGGTGTGCAGCAAGTCGGCGTGTAACTGATTGCCTGCAGGCCCCAGCGATGGCGCCGTCGCGCGCGGGCCGGGGCCCCCTGCCCGCCGGCGCGCCAGCCTAGCCTTGGCTCTTGAACCAAGCTGGGGGCCCCCCTGAGTCGAGCGTGGTCTTGTCGCACGGGCCCGGCTGGATCGGGCTGGCTGGTGGGGGCTCCAGCGGTTCGGCAGCAGTGAGGAGGTCGCTGAAAGAAAACCGAGGTGCTGCTGGCCACCGTGCGTGAGGGTGGCACTTGGGCGGGCCACCTTCCCCATGGGGTCCTGAGCTAAGCTGTTCGGGGCCAACTGCCACAGGCGCGTGGGCGAGCAGGGCAGTCGTCTGCCACGCGCTGCTGCCAGCGCCGACTCGCGCCTCAGGTGAGGCGCTTCTTCCGACAGCGAACGCGTGGGCCCCCCTTAATAAGCCCAGGCGGGCCGCGGAGCCTCTCGATCTCGATGCCCCCTCGGAATCCTTCGGGGCCTTTTTCAGCAGGGTCGATGACAGGATGCCGCTGTGTAGACGCTCGGCCGTCGCTGGGAGTCTACGAAGCTCTTTGCCCCCAGGTCGAGTTGAAGAGGCCGCTGCTGCTTTGTTTTTTGTCGGAACACATAGGTGTTCCCTCTGGCCCGTACTTTTTGACCTTTCTCCGCGCGCGAGCTTCCGCGAAGCCGCGGCCGCAGCTGCGGCTGCCGCGTCGCCCCGCCCCCGCCCCCGCCCCCGCCGCGCGGCACGCGCGCGCGCGCGCGGGCTGTCGCGGCCAGCTGCCCACCGCTGCCGCCACGGCTGGCCCTGGCCTCGGGCCAGCCGCCTCCCTCCGGCGCCGCCGTTGCCCCGCCTCCGGAGCTCTGCCGCCGCGCCTCCCTTGCCCTTGTCAGCCTTGGCGTGGACAGCCTCCGGCGCCGAAGCCTTTTGGCGTCCAGGACTCGGCTGCCCGCCAAAGCCTTGTGCCCGAGCCGACACTCGTGGCAGGGTCTGGCGGGGTCTGGGGGGGATTTCGTGGGCTCCGTGGATCATCGCCGCCAATCGCGTCCAGTGCGGGAGGCGCTCGCTGGACATCAGCATCGCCGCCAGTCGTGCCATCCGGCAAGCGTTTCTTGACGAAGACGGCGCCCGGGGATTTGCTAAATTGTGTGGCGAACGAGCAGCGCGCACACACCCGCGCCCAGAGGGAGGGCAGAGAGGGCTATGGGTGCGTGCTGTTGGATGGCCCCCCCCCTGCACCAAGGGGAGCTCCCCCTGGGGTCCGACGGCCTGCGCCCATGGCCGTCGCCAGTCGCTCGTCCTTCGACGCCCCCTGCGGGTAATTATGGGTGTGCGTTGTTCGTTCGTCACTGGCCGCCCGCCGCTTTCCCACCACCACCCCGAGGTCCCCCATCCGCGTGCCCTCCCCGCCCGCCTGCCCGCCCGCCCGCTGCCGGCGCGCTCCTTCACAGGGGAAGCCCAGGAGAGCGGAGGAGGAGGAGGAGGAGGAGGAGGAGGAGGAGGAGGAGGAGGAGGAGGAGGAGGAGGAGGAGGAGGAGGAGGAGGAGGAGGAGGAGGAGGAGGAGGAGGAGGAGGAGGAGGCTTTGCCGCGCGGCCGCGAGGACTTGTGGGTCCCCGGCAGACCAAGTGCGCAGCAGGGCCTGCGCCTCCTTCCCAGGCCGGCCCAGCGTCTCGAGTGCGAAGGCGAGGAGCGCGGGCCCTGGGTAGCGCCGGTGCTTGCGCTCTTCGGCCGCTGCGGCCGCGGCGCGCATTGGGCCAGGTGGGGGAGGATTCAGACCTCCTACGTCACAACCACCTGGCCCGCGGCCCGCGGCGGCGCCCGGCGCCGTGCGGCACGGCGCCCGGCGGCGGCGGCTCGGCGGCGGCGCGCCCGGCGGCGGCGCGCGGCGGCGGCACCAGCGGCGACCGCGGCGGCGGCGGCCGCGACGGCGCCTGGCGGCGCAGACGCCTCGCCCGGCGGCGGGCGGCTGCTGCGGCGGCTCGCGGCGGCGCGCGGCGGGGCGCGGCGGCCGCGCGTGCCGCGCTCGCCGAAAGGCCCCGGGGCTCCCCGCGGACTCGGGGGCCCCGGGGCCACCGCCGCAGGAGGAGGAGGAGGAGGAGGAGGAGGAGGAGGAGGAGGAGGAGGAGGAGGAGGAGGAGGAGGAGGAGGAGGAGGAGGAGGAGGAGGAGGAGGAGGAGGAGGAGGAGGAGGAGGAGGAGGGAGGAGGAGGAGAGGAGGAGGGAGGAGATGGAGGTGGAGGAGGAGGAGGAGGAGAGGAGGAGGAGGAGGAGGAGGAGGAGGAGGAGGAGGAGAGGAGGAGGAGGCAAGCTAGGTGCGCTCGCGTCATATCTGACGTCCTACCCCTCCCTCCATCCCTTACCATGGCGCTGATTTTCTCTATCCGCGGACGCGTGTCGTAGCGGACCTGTGGCTCCGCGCGCGCGTGCGTAGTGGGTGGTGGTGCGCGTGCGTGCGTGCGTGTGTGCGTGTGTGCGTTGTTGTGGTTGTGGTTGTGTTGTGGTTGTGGTTGTGGTTGTGGTTGTGGTTGTGGTTGTGGTTGTGGTTGTGGTTGTGGTTGTGGTTGTGTGGTGGTGGTGGTGGTGGTGGTGGTGGTGGTGGTGGTGGTGGTGGTGGTGTGTGTGCGCGTGTGCGCGTGTGCGCGTGTGCTGTGGTGTGACGTGGTGTGGCGTCTTGGTGGTTTGGTGGTGGGCCTGGTGCGTACGTGCGTGATGGCGGTGGTGGTGGTGGTGGCGGTGGTGGTGTGTGTGTGTGTCTGTGTGTGTGTGTGCGTGTGCGTGTGCGTGTGCGTGTGCGTGTGCGTGTGCGTGTGCGTGTGCGTGTGCGTGTGCGTCTGTGTCTGTGTCTGTGTCTGTGTCTGTGTCTGTGTCTGTGTCTGTGTCTGTGTCTGTGTCTGTGTCTGTGTCTGTGTATGTGTCTGTGTCTGTGTCTGTGTCTGTGTATGTGTCTGTGTCTGTGTCTGTGTCTGTGTCTGTGTCTGTGTCTGTGTCTGTGTCTGTGTCTGTGTCTGTGTCTGTGTCGTGCGTTGTTTGCAGTGTGCGTGTTGCGTGTCGCTTGTGTCGCGCTGTGCGTTGTGCGCGTGTGTGCGTTGTGTGCTGGTGTGCGGTGTTGCTGTGTGAGTGTTGGCGTGTGTGCGTATGTGTGCGTGTGTGCGTGTGTGTGCGTGTGTGTGTGTGGTGTGGTGGTGTGCGTGTGGCGTGTGCGTGTTTGCGTGTGTGGCGTGTTGTGCGTGTGTGCGCGTGTGTGCGTTGTGTGCGTGTGTGCGTGTGTGTATGCGTGTGTGCGTGTGTGCGTGCGTGTGTGTTGACGTGTGTGTGCGTCGTGTGTGGTGTTGGTGGGCATGTGTGTTGCGTGTGTAGTGCGTGTAGTGTGTGCGTGTGTGTTGTGCGTGGTGTGTGTGGGTGGTGGTGTGTGTGTGTGTGTGTGTGTGTGCGTTGTGGCGAGTTTGTGTGCGTGTGTGTGTGTGTGGTGTGTTGTGTGTGGTGTGTGTGTGTGTGTGTGTGTGCCTGTTGGTGTGTGTGTGTGTGTGTGTGTGTGTGCGTGCGCGTGCGTGCGTGCGTGCGTGCGTGCGTGCGTGCGTGCGTGCGTGCGTGCGTGCGTGTGTGTCTGTGTGTGCGCGCGTGTGATGTGGTGTGACGCGGTGTAGCGTGGTGGTGGTGGGTGGGGTAGTGCGGTGGTGGTGGCGGTGCGCGGTGGTGGTGCGCGTGCGTGCGTGCGTGCGTTGGTGGGTGGAAGTGGCGGTGGGTGTGCGTGCGGCGGGGCGGGGCGTGGTGCGGCGCGGTGGTGGCGGGCGGATGGGCGCGCGAGAAAGAGGCCCGCGCTGGGGCGAGAACGCTATCCTGAACGACGGAGGCAAAACACCGATCCGAAAATGAGGCCCACGCTGCAGCGGGAGCACGATTAGGAACGATTCGGGAGCAGAAGTGAGGCCGGCGCCTCAGCGAGAGCAGCATTTTGAACAACAAAGCAGGCGAAAACCCAACTCCCGGGAATCCTGTGTGTAAAAAACAGTACGCGGGGGGGGGCGGTCTCCTCCTTCCAGGACGCCATCAGGGGAAGAGGGAGAGTAGTATCCACATTGAGTAGGAGGAGGAGGAGGAGGAGGAGGAGGAGGAGGAGGAGAGGAGGAGAAGGAGGAGGAAGAGGAGGAGGAGGAGGAGGAGGAGGAGGAGGAGGAGGAGGAGAGAAGGAGGAGGAGGAGGAGAGGAGGAGGAGGAGGAGGAGGAGGAGGAGGAGGAGGAGGAGGAGGAGGAGGGGGAGGAGGAGGAGGAGGAGGAGGAGGAGGAGGAGGAGGAGGAGGAGGAGGAGGAGGAGGACGACAGTTGCGCTTGCCCCGCAGGAGGTACCATCGGCGCCGCTGGTGGGCGACCTCCCGCGGGCCGCGGCGCCGCTGGACGCGGGCGCCGCGGGGGGTGGGCGCGCCTTTTCGCAGCCTGCTGCCGCGGCCGCCGTGGGGGGCGAGCAGGCTGATTCGCCCCCCCTGGGAGAGGGCGCGCAGGGCCCAGAGGCGCGCGCGCTGCAATTCGCAGATCTGGCGGGCGAGGCAGACTTTGACAGTGAGGGCTTCGGCGAAGGTGGGGTCATGCTGTTTGCGAGGTCCTCGTTCAAGGACGGGGTGCCCATTCGCCGCCTGCTCCGGGGGCGGCGGATCGTGGCCGCGTGTCGTTGAGGGAGCTGTCCCAGAAGCGGGCGCAGTTCCTCGACGGCTGCCCGCCGCGCGCTGGATCCCGGGCGAGAGCCCGCTCCGGGCGAGAGCCCGCTACCGGGGCTCCCCCCAGTCGCCGCCGCGCGGGCTGATGTCCCCAGCGCTCCTTCTGGGGCGCTGGGCGCCTCGAAAATGTTGGGGCCAGGGGCAGGCTGCGCCCCGCGGGGCCAGCGTTTGCCGGCTCCGAGCGAGCGCGCCGCCCAAGGCTCTAGCTAGAAGGACTGGGCGAATAACGCGACGGTGCGCGCCCTCTCCTTGGCGGCCCGAGTGCGTAAGTTGTGCGCGGCGCCTCTGGCAGCGATGTGCAGGCGCCGAGGCCGCGTCGACCGCGGGGTGGGGCCCCCGCCGCTTGGGCTTGCTGCAGGCAGGCCGGCGCTGCAGCCATCGTCCCGGGTGCCTCGTGGGCGCGTTGAAGCTGCGATCTTAGCAACATTTCTCAGTGGGCTCGTGTAGATTCGTGCGCGTTTTGCTTAGTTGCTGCGTTTTCATTAGTTTTTGAATTGTGTAGGCCGTTCTTGGCCGTGCCCGGTCCGGTCTCCCTCGCGCTGGAGTTTGCAGTGTACCCCGCCCGCCCGCCAGGCCATTGCAGAAAATGGCGCCTGCTCTTCTTCGGCTCACTTCGATGCGAAGTCCCCACTTCCTGTCTTTACCTCGCCCCACGGAACACCCTCTCACTTTGCTGTGCCTTCTGCGGAATCCGACATGCACCAGCAACAGCTGCGAAGGGGAGACGCGGGCGGAGGAAAAGGGCAAAGGAAAAACGAGTAGGAGCGCATGGTGCGATGCAGAGGTCATGGACACGTGGAGTGGGGAACAGGACGACAATGATGATGATGATGATGATGATGATGATGATGATGATGATGCGGATGCTGCTGCTGCTGATGATGATGCTGATGATGATGTTGATGATGATGATGGTGGTGGTGGTGGTGATGATGTTGATGGTGATGACGATGGCGATGGAGTTGCTGATGATGATGATGCGGATGATGATGGTGGTAATGGTAAAGGTGGTCATGCTGAATGATGATGGCGATGCGGGATGATGATGGTGGTAATGGTAAAGGTGGTCATGCTGATGATGTTGATGATGCTGCTGGTTCTGATGCTGATGATGGTGATGGCTGTGATGTTGACGGTGATGATGATGATGATCGTGACAATGGAAATGCAGATGAACATGATGAACATGATGAAGATGCTGCTGGTGACGATGCGGATGACGATGGTCATGATGTTGATGCTGCTGCTGGTTCTGATGCTGATACAGAAATTCTGATGATGATGGTGAGGATGCTGACGGTGGTGTGGGCCGTCGAAGGTATTCGCCATCAACAGTCCCAAAACTCCAATAGTGGTAGTAAGGGCCTCAGAGTAGGCCTGGGAGAACTCGCGGGCGTCCTCCTCGAAACCTCCAGAGGCCCTGCGGGGGGGCAAGGGAAGTACCATCCACAAAGGGCCCGCCACAGGCCACTGCTCATGGAAGACCCCTTCCTCCACCTCCACCTGCCCGTCCACACCCAAGACGACGTCCCTGATACCAAACTGCGACTTCAATCGTTGGATAGCCAACGCAACCTCCCTCAGGACACGGTGATACTCGCAGAGGGCCTGGAAGAAAGCATCACGGCTCTTTCCAAACACGTATTTGTGGGGCAAGTAAACGCTGATGGCAATCATACTGCGAAATATCACAGCACACCATCGGTCGCCTCGATCCGAAGAGATACGCTGGTTGCACCACCTAGTATTATACAGTACGCATGCACGCCTACACACAGAATGCTCGGCATGCCATGACGCCCCAGGATCCGTCAAAGGCTGAGCCTCCTGGAGTAATGCAACCCCAACCCCCCATCTTGAATTCTGAGAACTGTCACACACAACTTCCTGGCAGAAAAGCTTCCCCAACTTCCGATAGTTCCATGTGGCGATAGATACCGCCTGGGTGTCGAGCCAGGCGTCGGAGCCCCGCTACTCGGTGGAATGCAAGGCTGCCTTGAACTCCGCCAGCTTCAATGTCGAATCGATCCGAAGGAGTGCCGTCTCACCCAACAACCACTGATCCGTACGGTCGGTCCTGAACCACGCAACACAAGCTCCGCCCGTGTACTGGAGGCTAGGATACGCCCAGACGAACGTTGTCGGAGGGCCATACGACTCGACACGCACACATCCGTCCACCAAGCTGCTATGTTCGTAGAAGCACGCCTTGAAACTGCAGCTACATGAGGCTGCTTCCATGGGGAGCATTCCACAAGGATAGACACGGCACTGCACAATACGCTTGTACTCGTATAATACTTCGCGGATCTAGCTCGACTAGCGTACCGATTCGCCTGATGATTGTCAATCGGCATCTGTGAGCATCAGCTCTGTAGCTCTCCAAAATCTCGAGTTAAGTACAGAAAACCGTGAACGCGTGTCAAGATGACTCGGGACACAGTCGGTTCCAGCAAGTCTTTTGATAGAAATACTGCAACTACGGGCCTGAGAATTTAACTGGCAGACGCGGAATAACCCCCTATAGATGGGAAAAATACCGGTTCTTAAAACGAAATTTCAAATTTTGCAGAGAGGTGGGAACCGGCGGTAAACCGTCAACCCGGTAACCGCCGGAACCTCGTAGAGCTCTTTTCTTGCACGGCGTTTCTCGGAACAAATGAAGAAAGCTTCCAGGGCCAGATAGAAAAAACGCAAAATCACGTTTTCCTGTTCTTATCCAGCATCGGTTCCTCCAAGTGTTTTGATAATCATACTGCACATATGGGCCTGAAAAATTAACTGGCGGACGCGGCATAACCCACTACAGGAGCGGAAAATTTGCTTTCTCAAAATGAATTGTCGAATATCTTCCAAATCTTTCGAAAACCGACCCAAAGTTACCACGTCTTCTTTTTTAGTCGGGTCGACCAACTAGCCTCACCCCGCGCCGGAGTTCCTCTAGCGCATCGATGACGAAGAGCTCTACGAGGTACAGACGAAGGCGCCTTATCATCCTCAATCGCCCCGCCCTCCCCCCCTGCCTGCTCAAGGAAAAATGTCAGATGACTCAGCAATGCGAATTTGTTGTGACGATACAAAGTCGGTTCCTCCAAGTGTTTTCATAGTAAAACTGCCCCTAGACCATGGGAAATTTACCAGCAGATGCTCCATATCTTAGTACAGGGAATAAAAATCTCACTTCTAGAAACGAACTTCAAAATTTTGCAAACAACAAAAAAAACATCAACAACCAAAAAAACAACAACAACAACAAAAACAACAACAACCAAAAAAACAAAAAACAAATATTCTTTTTTTTTGAGAGAAAAATAACAAAAAAAAAAAAAAACGACCCCAGGTTACCATGGGAATCGGCGGTAAACCGTCAACCAGGTTTTTTGCGTCTTTGCTGGGACCGTCTTGGCCACTGAGGCCAGGTCCAACGAAGTCTCAGGCGAATCAGAGCCTCTTATTCGTCACGCAAGCAGTCAACTCTTATTTCACATCAGCGAAGCTGTTGGAATAAAGAGAATCAAAAGCCAGCAATGACACAATCAATCGCAAAGCACACAAATGATAAACGAAGAGCAAATAAACAGCGAAGCTGTTAGAATATACAAGAAGACAACATATGAGATGAAACAATGCGCGACTTATCATTCAACCAGGTTACCGCCGGGCACCTCGTAGAGCTCTTTTCTTGCACAGCGCCCTCGGAACACATGGAGGAAGCTGCTCAAGTGAGAGCCGAAAAATTCGAAAAAAACACGATTTTTCGGTTTTCATCCAAAGTCGGTTCCTCTAAATGTTTTCATAGTAATTCTGCGCTTATCGACCTGAGGATTTGACTGCATAACCCACTCCCTTCCCTCCTCCCTGCCTGTTCACTGGAAAAGAGTATATCAGATGACTGAAAAAATGCATGTTTTGGTGTCAAGAAAAAATCGGTTCCTCCAAATGTTTTGATAATAATACTGCGCCATGAAGAATTTACCAGCAGATGCGCCATAGCTTACTACAGGGTATGAAAATCTTTCTTAGCAAAACGAACTTCAAAATTTTGCATGAAGTGAAAAAACCGACCCCAGGTTACCACATCGTCTCTTTAGGTCGGGCCGGCCAACTAGCTCCACTGGCACCGGCGGTGAACCGTCAACCTGGTCACCGCTCCTGCGACGCGCGAGAGTGCTCAGAGTCGAAAGAGAGAGCTTCTGGAGGCATTTCACGAAAAAGACAAAATTATTGTTTTTTTCATGTCGCCATAAGAATAGTTCCGCCAAGTGTTTTGATAGTGAAAGTGCGCCTATAGAGCTCATATTAAGACGCAGAGGCCCTGACAGTCGTCTACAGGTGCGAAAAATATGATTTCTTAAAATAAATGGTCAAATATCTTTCAAATCTTAGCAAAAACCGACCCAAAGTTATCACATTGTCCTTTCTGGCCGGGTCGATCAACTAGCTCCACCCCGCGCCGGAATTCCTCTAGCTCATCGATGCCGAAGAGCTCTACGAGGTACTCCACGCCCGAATTTATCTTAGCTCTTTTTGCCGAATCTACGAGGTACTAGCTCCACCCTGCGCCCGAACTGGCACCGGCGGTGAACCCTCAACCTGGTCACCCCCGGGAACCTCGTAGAGCTCCTTCCACGCGTGAGAGTGCTCAGAGTCGAATGAGAGAGCTTCTGGAGGCATTTCTCAAAAAATTGAACATCTATTTTTTCATGTAGAGATGAAGTTGGTTGCGCCAAGTGTTTTGATAGTAAAAATGCGCCTGCTGAGCTCGTATTTTGACGCAGAGGCTCTCACAGTCGTCTACAGGTGCGAAAAATCTGGATTCTCCAAATGAATTGTCAAACATCTTTCAAATCTTCGAAAAACCCACCCAAAGATATCACATCTTCTTTTCTGGCCGGGTCGACCAACTGGGCGCCGGCGGTAAACCGTCAACCTTCCCTACCGCCGTGGGACTCGTAGAGCTTCCTGACATATAATGTCAAAAAAAAATTGCAGAGAACGAATAGTATTTCAGCCCACGGAACGCCCCCGATGCTTCTGAATTGTCTTCTGTACGAGCTCTGTAGCTCTCCTACAGCCCGTGTTACGTCCGTAAATCGACAGCACCTCTCAAGATGACTCGAACAGTACGAATAGTTTGGCGAACCTAGCTCGAGTCCCCAGACCGAGTTCAGAGCTCTGGATTCGACAGGCGGACGCGCCTGATGTCTCCGAATCGATTCCTGTGATTACCAGCCCTGTAGCCCCCGTACAGCCCGAGTTAAGTGCAGAAAACCGACAGCTCTCAGGATGACTCGAACAATACGAATAATTTCGCGGACGGCCAGCAGACCGAGTTTCGAGCTCTGGATTCGACAGGCGGACGCGCCTGATGTCTCCCAATCGATTCCTGTGACTACCAGGTAGCCCCCCTACAGCCCGAGTTAAGTACAGAAAACCGACAGCATCTCTCAAGATGACTCGAAGAATACGAATAGTTTCGCTAGATCGGGCAGCAGACCGAGTTCAGAGCTCTGTATTCAACAAACTAACGCGACTGATGATTCCGAATCGGTTTCTGTAAGTATCAGCTCTGTGGCTGTCGCATAGCTTGAGTTAAGTACAGAAAACCGAGAGCGCCTGACAAGATGACTCGAATAATACGAAGTTTGCGGACCTAGCTCGGCTAGCAGACCGAGTTCAGACCTCTGGATGCAACAGGCAAACGCGCCTGATCATTCTGAATCGATAAGGTGTGCTTACCAGCTCTGTAGCTGACCTGTATCTCCAGTTAAGTCCAATATACTGAGAGCGCGTATCAAGATGACTTGAAACGGCCGATCCCGCCTGCCTTCTTTTTAGCAGTAAAAGGTACCCGATCGAGCTGAGATCGAGATGGCGAGCAGGAATGAGATCGAATAGTATGTGAAAAAATACCAGAGCTCAGACGAATTGTTGAATTTCGAAATCAAAATTTTCAACCGACCAAAAGTCACCAAAAGTCCGTCGAGATTTTTCTTGTCAACTGGCTCTCCAGCGCCCCGGGCGCCGGCGGTGAACCGTCAACCTGGTCACCGGGAACCTCGTAGAGCTCCTCGCTCGCGTCAGATTGCTCAGAATCGAAATAGAGAGCTTCTGGAAGCATTTCTCAAAAAAAAACAAAATTCATATTTTTTATGTCTAAGTGAAGCTGGTTTCGCCAAGTGTTTTGATAGTAAAAGTATACGTAGAGAGCTCATGTTAAGACGCAGAGGCTCTCATAGTCGTCTACAGGTGCGAAAAATCTGCTTTCTCAAAATGAATCGTCAGATATCTTTCCAATCTCAGCAGAACTGGCCCAATTTTATCACATCTTCTTTTCTGGCCGGGTCGACCAAATGGGCGCCGGCGGTAAACCGTCAACCTTCCTTACCGCCGGGGGACTCGTAGAGCTTCCTGACGGTATAAAATATCGAAGAGAACGAATAGTTTTTCAGCCCAAGCGATTTCAGACCTCTCGATGCAACAGCCGAACGCTCCCGATGCTTCTCGATTGTCTTCTGTACAAGCTCTGTAGCTCTCCTACCCGAGTTACGTGCGTAAATCGACAGCACCTCTCAAGATGACTCGAACAATACGAATAGTTTGGCAAACCTAGCTCGAATATCAGACCGAGTTCAGACCTCTGAATGCGACTGGCGGACGCGTCTGATGTCTCCGAATCGATTCCTGTTATTACCAGCCCTGCAGCCCCCCAGCCCGAGTTAAGTGCAGAGAACCGACAGCATCTCTCAGGATGACTCAAACAATACGAACAGTTTTGCGGACCTAGTTCGGGCAGCAGACCGAGTTCCGAGCTCTGGATTCGACAGGCGGACGCGCCTGATGTCTCCAAATCGACTCCTGTGATTGCCAGCACTGTGGCCACCCCAGAATCCGAGTTAAGTACAGAAAACCGACAGCACCTCGCAAGATGACTCGAACAATACGAATAGTTTCGCGATTCTAAGGCGGGCAGCAGACCGAGTTCGGAGCTCTGTATTCAACAGACAGACGCGACTGATGACTCTGAATCGGTCTCTGTAAGTATCAGCTCTGTAGCTGTCATATACCTCGAGTTAAGTATAGAAAACCGAGAGCGCCTGTAAAGAGCACTCGAATACCAATAGGTTTGCAGACCTAGATCGGCTTTCAGACCGAGTTCAGACCTCTGGATGCAACAGACGAACGCGTCTGATCATTCTGAATCGATGAGGTGTGCTTACCAGCTGTGTAGCTGTCCTGTATCTCGAGGTAAGTCCAATATACCGACAGCGCGTATCAAGATGACTCGAAACGGCCGATCCCGTCTGGACGCTTTTTGGCAGTAAAAGGTACCCGATCGAGCTGAGATCAAGATGGCGAGCGGGAATGAAATCGAATATCACGGAAAAAAATACTAGAGCTCAAACGAATGGAGGAATTTCGAGAACAAAATTTTCAGCCGACCAAAAGTCACCAAAAGGTCCGTCGAGATTTTTCTTGCCAACTAGCTCTCCAGCGCCCCGGAATTACTGGCGCCGGCGGTGAACCGTCAACCTAGTCACCGCCAGGAACCTCATTGAGCTCCTTACACAGGTGAGAGAGCTCAGATTCGGAGTAGAGTCATAAATCAAGATTTTCCGAAAATCTTCATTTTCGATTTTTTCGATGTTCATAGTGGCTGGGTTCCCAGAAATTAACTCATAAGAAAATACATCGAGTGAGCTCAGCTCCTTTCAGAGAGGAGTTGATATGCCAATGCTTCGCGCAAAAGTTTACTTTCTGAATATAAATGATTACATATCTTTCAAATTGCAGCAAAACCGACGAAAAGTCATCACTTTGTCCGCCCCGGCCTGGTGGGCGAACTGGCGCCGGCGGTGAACCGTCAACCTCGTCACCGCCGGGCACCTCGTAGAGCTCCTTCCACGCGTGAGAGTGCTCAGATACGAAAGAGAGAGCTTCTGGAGGCATTTCTCAGAAAATTCAACATTGATTTTTTTCATGTGAAGATAAAGTTGGTTCCTAGTAAATGTGCGCCTACAGAGCTCATATGAAGACGCAGAGGCCGTCGAAGTCATTCACAGGTGCGAATATCAAACTGGCGCCGGCGGTGGACCGTCAACCTGGTTATTTGCGGTTTTGCGGGCAGCGAAGGCTCCGTCGAAGCCTGCCCGAGCCAAACGCCCAGCAGGGCGCACTGAGCTCTCTGTGAGCTCTCAGCACGCACTCGGCCGCCCCAATGAGGCGCCCCAGCGCCGTCAGTTCGGCATCAGTGACTGTGCTATCTCTAGGCAAGAGAAGGGCCGCCTCCGCAACATCTCTCCAAACGAGACCGTCACAGGAGGCAGCAGGCTGAGGCGAGTCGGGGGCAGCGGAATGCCGCAGGCGCTTGGAGCAATGTTCAGGATGGGGGAGAAAGGCGGCCTCGAGAAAGAAACCAATACCACAACCAGACGCATCCACTCCGCCGTCGAAACGACCGCGGAGGGCCACAAGCTCATGATACTCTAAAAGATCGGGTGGAACAGGCCTCATAGTGTAACACTCGCGGCCTTCCCGCGCACACTGTGTGAGGGCATCCGCCCTCTGGTTGTTCTCTCTGAATTCATGTTTGAGGAAGTCACGACCAAGGAAACTGGATCTGAGATGGTATCGATTTTCCAGCCACGCAATCTTATCCACCAGCTTATCGACTCTCTTTTGATACACGTTATTTCCCACCCTCCACTTCCCACGGACCCAATTTATAATAAGAAGACTATCTCCGCAGAGCTCCACAGGGAGCCCATCCGAAACAACATCCCAGACCGTCGCCCTTTCATTTAGGATGGATAACCGTTTTGCTAACTTTTCCGCCTCCGCTCCAGACACCTCCTGAGACATCAACTCATCCCAAGACATCTTTTCCACCACGGAGTCGGTCCCCTTTCCAGAATACACGAAATACTCAGACGCTTTCTCATGGCCGCAGTGTTTCAGGTAATCAGGCATCTTGTCGAGGAACGTTTTCCAGGAAAACCCACCGTCCTTCCACCAAGAGGCCCCAAATAGGATATATGCCATGTAACTCCAAGGTCTTTCTCCTGATGCACCAGCTCCGACACGAATACGTTTCAGAGCACTAGCCTCCTTCCACGATCCCTTCTGTCTGAGGACCTCACTGAAGTCTGAACGAGCACCCTCCCACGATGGACACGAGCACAGCAGCATCCTTCTGGCGCCCCTCCAGGCACGGGCACCATTAGGAGGAGCAATGGGGAGAGCCAGCCGACGACGTTTGCAATCTTCCCGATTCGCATAAGCAGCATCCCAGTTAGTCGCATGATACTCCGCAACGTCTTTTGCCAGCAACCATGAACGATGCAATACACGTTGATCCGAACTCTGAAACCCATGATCGTGAAATAGCTTTCGAACAAAATGCAAACGAGAAGGGCGCCATATGTCCCAGGATACACTGGCGGGATTCGATTTATGACACACCCTCAACAAACATGTGCCCTCAAAGACGTGGATTTTGTGAATCGAGTCCTTTTCCCACGTCAGCCCTTCCGAGCCGAAGAGCAGGGTAGATTGCACGATGGACTGATAACGTTTGAACTTCAGATGCCAATGCACCGCACGGGATCGAATGTATTGGATATGGCCGACGAATGCCTTGCGAGCAGCGTTGAGACGGCGGTCAACATCAACATGCGGCTCGCGAAAAGAAACCGCGATGTCATTCCCCAGTACGTTGAGGACGGAAACCTGCTGCAGCTCGACACTGACGTACTCATCAGCCCCATCGAGGCCGATATCCCCAGGCATATTAGAGCGATGGATACTGGTACAGAATTTCCCAGGGGAGCAACCTAGAGCAGCAAACTGTAGGCTATCAAACTTCCAATCAAACTTCCATTGATGCAAGGCAAGAGTAAAGTCATTCAACTGTTGTTGAAAAGCCTTGGTATTCAGGCCTGAGCCAATGATGTACACATTGTCAGCCAAGATGAGATGGTTTACCACGGCGGTCTCTGTTGTCTGGTTGGGGTTGATACACTCGTAGCCTAGGCCTCCCTTGTCCCAGTCCTGAACAATATCAGCCCACATGGCTGCCACTACAGCGTTCCAACATGCTGGGCTCTCGTTACCTCCCGTCCTAACGTGCTTGTCTACTTTGACCTCAGGGACCCCGAGACCCTCGAAGAGCACCGTGGAGACCTCGTCCGCCAGGGCTTCCAATAGAGCCAGCTGGAGATACGGAGGAATACCGAATCTTTCAAACGCAAGTGTGATCTACTGAACCGTCATATTCTGGAAAGCTTGTTTAACGTCCAAACTGGCGATCAGCAGAGACCTATCCTTTCCCCAGACTGCCGCATGTTGGGCCGCACATTTGAGGGCCCCCGAGATCTCCCCACAGCAGCGCTCGGCCGCGAACCCGAAGAGCGAGATATGGGGCAACACCTTGGTAAAGTAGGGCTCGAGGACGACAAGGACCGCCGACGAGTACCACTTCTTGATAGCACTCTCCACGGCAATACTCCTAGTAGCCTCCGAGAGATGGGTGAGCACTTTCAGCTTTTGCGGCATCAGGGTAATGAAGGTCTGACGCCAAGATCCAGGCACGGCACGAAGACCACGAAATATCTCATCAAAACGATCAGCAAAAAAAACGAACGGTCCGATACGGGAGTTCTTTGAGCACCTCCGCGGAGATCCCATCTGGCCCTGACGCCTTTGCCGTATGAAGACGAGAACGAGCTCGAAACACCGCTGAGACAGGCAGACGGGGAACATCCTGGGATCCAGCAGCCACGCGTGCACGCAGCGAGGCCAGAGAGAGATGGGTACGCTCACGCTCGTCCACATCTGCGTAGCTCTGCGTGTGATCCAAGAGGGAGGCGTGCCAATCAACCCGATCCACGGACCCGTGGACGCTCTCGATCGTGTGCTTCTGTGTCCTCCTCCGCCCTTCCGAGAACCTCCAAGCCATCCATCTCCTGTCGAACTTCCTCTTCTCCTGGTCTCTCCTCCTCCTGAGCTTCTTGAACTCCTCCGACGTCTTGTCCCCCTCCCACCTCTTCACTTCCTCCTGCAATCGAATAAGTTCAGGGCGCCGACGGGGAGGGAGCATAGACGAGCAGGGGGCAGTCGAAGTAGCAGACGCCTCACGATGACAACGTTTCTCAATCTCTCCAAGGCTGAGGTTCTCGTCGATTGACGAGTCGAGACGTGTCTGAAACGAGCAGCCGTCGTGCCAGGTCAGCGGCATCCATCTGGATAGGCACCGCACAGCCCGTGCAACGTATCTGGGCGCGACGACTGGTCTATCAAGCTGCAACTCCGTTTGCACCAACGCGTGGTCACTAAACCTGCGAGTGCTGCCCAACTCGCGAGGCCAGGACACCGAGGCGGGCGCAAACACGGTACCACGAGATACTAGCACATAGTCCAAGCCCTTCCCCGCCTCTCGTGCCCCAGTCCGATATCCGTACCATGTGATCTCTCTCTCCCTGAACGTGTTGCTGGCAATCAAGCTCTCCTCCATCATCCAGTCCTCCACCTTGATACGTAGTAACGAACACCTCCTCCTCCTTTCCCTCTCCATCCCACCATCCCCATGACAAACATCAGCGCCTAGCAGACCTGGGCCCGTCAAGGCGGTGCCTTCGATGTCCATGAGATGTGGTCTGACTTCCACATTCGCATCTGCAGCAACAACCAGCTTGAGAGATCCATGCAAGCCTTTCCAGTACCGCCTGAGAAGAGAAATAGAACGAAGACAAACATCCGTGATGTTGAGAGCCTCCGCCACAGAGCTGTCGGGAAGGTAGAGTGAGACGAAGATAACCCGATTGACAAGGACAGCCACCCATCTGTCACCACTAGACTGCTCACGTATTGCCGTTCCCCCACGGTACAATATGCCTGCCTTGCGACAGGAAGATAGCTGTGCACTAACCCCCAACTTAGCAAACCAGTCTGAATTAAAGTCGACATTCTCACATTCATGCAAGCCCAGCAGATCCCAATGGACATCGTGAGAGAGAAGACGCAGAACGTTATACTGATGATTGGCGGCCTTACCCGCCTTCTGGATGTTCTGCGAGGCACAGGTGACTGAGATAGCACCCGAGCCCCGCGACGTTTGTCAACGACGGTTGACGGTAGCAAGCCTCTGCTCCATCGTTTCTGACGTGATGGCCAAACGGTGCAACAACGCAAAGGCATCCCAGGTCTCTTTGATGATACGCCACTGGCCCGAACCACCGTACTGGCCACCGGCTGCGAACTCACCCAACTGCTTTCGATTTCCGTCTTCCGCTGGGTCTTCCGCTGGACTTGCGAAGGGAAGCTCTGCGAGTTATTTTGTCCTTTCTGGCCGGATCGGCCAACTAGCTCCGCCCCGCGCCGGAATTCCTCTAGCTCATCGATGCCGAAGAGCTCTACGAGGTATTACTGGGCGCCGGCGGTAAGCCGTCAACCTTTCTTACCGCCGGGAGACTCGTAGAGCTTCCTGACAATATATAATGTCGAAAAAAATACAGAAAAATATTAGTTTTTCAGCCCGAGCGATTTCAGACCTCTCGATGCAACAGCTGAACGCCCCCGATGCTTCTGGATTGTCTTCTGTACGATCTCTGTAGCTCTCTTACAGCCCGAGTTACGTATGTAAATCGACAGCAACCCTGGAGATGACTCGAACAATACGAATAGTTTGGCAAACCTGGCTCGAGTATCAGACCAAGTTCAGGCCTCTGAATGCGACAGGCGGACGCGTCTGATGTCTCCGAATCGATTCCTGTGATTACCAGCCCTGCAGCCCCCCTACAGCTCGAGTTAAGTGCAGAAAACCGACAGCATCTCAGGATGACTCGAACAATACGAATAGTTTCGCGGGCCTAGTTCGGGCAGCAGACAGAGTTCGGAGCTCTGGATTCGACAGCTGGACGCGCCTGATGTCTCCGAATCGATTCCTGTGACTACGAGCACTGTAGCCCCCCTACAGTCCGAGGTAAGTACAGAAAACCGACAGCACCTCTCAAGATGACTCAAAGAATACGAATAGTTTCGCGATTCTAGAGCGGGCAGCAGACCGAGTTCAGAGCTCTCGATTCAACAGAGAAACGCGACTCATGACTCTGAATCGGTTTCTTAGTATCAGCTCTGTAGCTGTTATATACCTCGAGTTAAGTACAGAAAACCGAGAGCGTCTGTCAAGATGACTCGAATAATACGAATAGGTTTGCGGACCTAGCTCGGCTAGCAGACCGAGTTCAGACCTCTGGATGCAACAGACGGACGCGCCTGATCATTCTGAATCGATTAGCTGTGCTTACCAGCTCTGTAGCTGTCCTGTATCTCGAGTTAAGTCCAATATACCGACAGCGCGTATCAAGATGACTCGAAACGACCGATTCCGCCCGTGTGCTTTTTGGCAGTAAAAGGTACCCGATCGAGCTGAGATCAAGATGGCGAGCGGGAATGAGACCGAATATCACGGGAAAAAATACCAGAGCTCTAACGAATGGTTGACTTTCGAGAACAAAATTCTCAACCGACCAAAAGTCAGCAAAAGGTCCGTCGAGATTGTTCTTGCCAACTAGCTCTCCACCGGGAGACTTGTAGAGCTTCCTGACAATATATAATGTCGAAAAAAAATTGCAGAGAACGACTAGTTTTTCAGCACAAGCGATTTCAAACCTCTCGATGCAACAGGTGAACGCCCCCGATGCTTCTGGATTGTTCTCTGTACGAGCTCTGTAGCTCTCCAACAGCCCGAGTTACGTGCGTAAATCGACAGCAACCCTGAAGATGACTCGAACAATACGAATAGTTTGGCAAACCTAGCTCGAGTATCAGACCAAGTTCAGGCCTCTGAATGCGACAGACGGACGCGTCTGATGTCTCCGAATCGATGTTTCTGATTACCAGCCCTGCAGCCCCCCTACAGCCCGCAGAAAACCGACAGCATCTCACGATGACTCGAACAATACGAACAGTTTCGCGGACCTAGTTCGGGCAGCAGACCCAGTTCCGAGCTCTGGATTCGACAGGCGAGCGCGTCTGATGTCTCCAAATAATTCCTGTGACTACCAGCAGTGTGCCCACCCCAGAACTCCACTTAAGTACAGAAAACCGACAGCACCTCTCAAGATGACTCGAACAATGCGAATAGTTTCGTTATTCTAGAGCGGGCAGCAGACCGAGTTCAGAGCTCTGGATTCAACAGACAGACGCGGCTGATGGATCTGAATCGGTTTCTGTCAGCTCTGTAGCTGTGATAAAGCACGAGTTAAATACAGAAAACCGAGAGCGTCTGTCAAGGTGACTCGAATAATACGAATGGGTTTGCGGCCCTAGTTCGGCTAGCAGACCGAGTTCAGACCTCTGGATGCAACAGAAGAACGCGCCTGATCACTCTGAATCGATAAGCTGTGCTTACGAGCTCTGTAGCTGCCCTGTATCTCGAGTTAAGTCCAATATACCGACAGCACGTATCAAGTTGACTCGAAATGGCCGATCCCGCCCGTGTGCTTTTTGGCAATAAAAATTACCCGATCGAGCTGAGATCAAGATGGCGAGCGGGAATAAGATCGAATATCACGGGAAAAAATACTAGAGCTCAAGCGAATTGTTGAATTTCGAGAACAAAATTTTCAACCGACCAAAAGTCAGCAAAAGGTCGGTCGAGATTTTTCTTGCCAACTAGCTCTCCAGTGCCCCGGAATGGGATCCGGCGGTAAACCGTCAACCAGGCAACCGCCGGGAGCCTCGTCGAGCTCTTTTCTCATGCGGCGCTGTTCGGAGCACTCAGAAAAAGCTTTCTCGAGCGCAAAAAACATTTCCTATCTTCGCTTCGTGGACCTAGCTCGAGTGCCAGACCGAGTTCGGACCCATCGATGCGAGAAAAGAATGCGGCAGGTCATACTGGATCGGTTCATATGCGTACCAGCTCTTTAGCTCTTCTAGATCTGCAGTTAAGAGAAACCGACAGCACTCGTCAAAATTATTCGTATAATACGAATAGCTTCGTGGATCTAGCTCGACTGGCAGAGCGAGTTCAGACCCCTCGATGGAACAGACGAACGCGCCTGATTATTCTGAATTATTTTCTGTAAGTATCAGCGCTGTTGCCTTTTTTCTCTAGTTAAGTCCAGAAAACCGTCAACGCGTGTCAAGATGACTCGAAACGGCGGACCGTTCCCTCAAGTCTTTTGATAGTAATATTGCAGCTAAGGACATGAAATTTTAACTGGCAGACGCTGCATAACCCGCTACAGGTGGAAAAAAAACTAACTGGGCGCCGGCGGTAAACCGTCAACCTTGGTTACCGCCGGGGGACTCGTAGAGCTTCCTGACAACATATAATGTCGAAAAAAAAATATTTTCAGCCCAAGCAATTTCAAACCTCTCGGATGCAACAGCCGAACGCCCCCGATGCTTCTGGATTGTCTTCTGTACGAGCCGTGTAGCTCTCCTATAGCCCGAGTTACGTGCGTAAATCGACAGCACCTCTCGGAATGACTCGAACAATAAGAATAGTTTGGCAAACCTAGCTCGAGTATCAGACCGAGTTCAGACCTCTGCATGCGACAGGCGGACGCGTCTGATGTCTCTGAATCGATTCCTGTGATTACCAGCCCTGCAGCCCCCCCTACAGCCCGAGTTGAGTGCAGGAAACCGACAGCACCTCTCATAATGACTCAAACAATACGAATAGTTTCGCAGACCTAGTTCGGGCAGCAGACAGAGTTCGGAGCTCTGGATTCGACAGGCGGACGCGCCTGATGTCTTTAAATCGATCCCAGTGATTACCAGCCATGCAGCCCCCCTACAGCCCGAGTTAAGTGCAGAGAACAGACAAGATGACTCGAACAATACGAACAGTTTTGCGATTCTAGATCGGGCAGCAGACCGTGTTCAGAGCTCTGACTTCAACAGACAACGGCAACTGATGATTCTGAATCAGATTCTGTACGTATCAGCTCTGTAGGTGTCCTGTAGCTCGAGTTAAGTACAGAAAACCGAGAGTGTCTGTCGAGATGACTCGAATAATACGAATAGGTTTGCGGACCTAGCTCGGCTAGCAGACCGAGTTCAGACCTCTGGGTTGAACAGGCGAACGCGCCTGATCATTCTGAATCGATTAGCTGTGCTTACCAGCTCTGTAGCTGTCCTGGAGCTCGAGTTAAGTCAAATATACCGACAGCGCGTATCAAGATGACTCGAAACGGCCGATCCCGCCTGGACGCTTTTTGGCAGTAAAAGGTACCCGATCGAGGAATAAGATCGAATATCATGGGAAAAAATACTAGAGCTCTAACGAATGGTTGAATTTCGAGAACGAAGTTCAACCGACCAAAAGTCACCAAAAGGTCCGTCGAGATTTTTCTTGCCAACTAGCTCTCCAGCGCCCCGGAAGTACTCTTAAGCTTCCAGCAATAACTTCCTGAGGGAAGCTCTACGAGTTACTTTCAAATTTTACGCAAAGATAGAAAAACCGACCCCAAGTCGTCACATTGTCTCTGAAGGTCGGCTGGGCCAACTAGCTCCACCCTGCGCCCGAATTCCTCTCAGCTCATCTTGCCGAAGAGCTCTACGAGGCACTGGGCGCCGGCGGTAAACCGTCAACCCTTGCTACCGCCGGGGGACTCGTAGAGCTTCCTGACAACATATAATGTCGAAAAAATTACACCGAAAAAATAATTCTTTAGCCCAAGCAATTTTAAACCTCTCGGATGCAACAGCCGAACGCCCCCGATGCTTCTGGATTGTCTTCTGCACGCGCTCTTTAGCTCTCCTACAGCCCGAGTTACGTGTGTAAATCGACAGCGCCTCTCAAGATGACTCGAACAATACAAATAGTTTGGCAAACCTAGCTCGAGTATCAGACCGAGTTCAGACCTCTGCATGCGACAGGCTGGACGCGTCTGATGCCTCTGAATCGATTCCTGTGATTACCAGCCCTGCAGCCCCCCCTACAGCCCGAGTTGAGTGCAGGAAACCGACAGCACCTCTCAGGATGACTCGAACAATACGAATAGTTTCGCAGACCTAGTTCGGGCAGCAGACAGAGTTCGGAGCTCTGGATTCGACAGGCGGACGCGCCTGATGTCTTTAAATCGATCCCAGTGATTACCAGCCATGCAGCCCCCCTACAGCCCGAGTTAAGTGCAGAGAACAGACAAGATGACTCGAATTATACGAATAGTTTCGCGATTCTAGATCGGGCAGCAGACCGAGTTCAGAGCTCTGGATTCAACAGAAAACGACCACTGATAATCTGAATCAGATTCTGTACGCATCAGCTCTGTAGCTGTCCTGTAGCTCGAGTTAAGTAGAGAAAACTGAGAGCGTCTGTCAAGATCACTCGAATAATACGAATAGGTCTGCGGACCTAGCTCGGCTAGCAGACCGAGTTCAGACCTCTGGGTTCAACAGGCGAACGCGCCTGATCATTCTGAATCGATTACATGCGATGACCAGCTCCCTAGCTGTCCTTGAGCTCGAGTTATCTTGAGAAAACCGTCACCGCGTGATAAGATGACCCGAAACGGGCGATCCCGCCTGGACGCTTTTTGGCAGTAAAAGGTACCTGATCGAGCTGAGTTCAAGACGGCGATTAGAAATGAGATCTAATATCACGGGAAAAATACTAGAGCCCAAACGAATGGTTGAATTTCGAGAACAAAATTTTCAACCGACGAAAAGTCACCAAAAGGTCCGTCGAGATTTTTCTTGCCAACTACCTCTCCAGCGCCCTGGAATTACTGGGCGCAGGGGTAAACCGTCAACCTTCTTACCGCCGGGGACTCGTAGAGCTTCCTGACAATATGTAATGTGAAAAAATGCAGAGAACGAATCGAACCCCCCCGATGCTTCTGGATTGTCTTCTTCGCGAGCTCTGTAGCTCTCCTACAGCCCGAGTTACGTGCGTAAATCGACAGCACCTCTCAGGATGACTCGAACAAAACGAATAGGTAAGCAACCCAGCTCGAGTATCAAACCGAGTTCAGACCTCTGAATGCGACAGGCGGACGCGTCTAATGTCTGCGAATCGACTGCTGTCATTGCCAGCCCTGCAGCCCCCTACAGCCCGAGTTGAGTGCAGAAAACCGACAGCACCTCTAAGGATGACTTCGCAGCGCGCAAAACCCGGAGAGCAAAGAGAATCTAGGGGACGGGACCTGTTGTTGTCCAAAACCCGCATAGCCAAGCCAGAGACGCGCGCGCACGGATCTCGTCGCGCGAGCGACCTGGGCCGTCCCCCCGGCGCCGCGCGTGCCCCTGTGCTCGCCTCACACTGCTCCACACGCTCTCTGCGCACGGCCAGGTGCACGTCTTGGACGTGCGCGGAGATGCCCGCTCCTGAAGCGCTGCCATCAAGGCGCTTCGGGCACGCTGGAGAGCCTCGAGCACGCTTGTAACGTGCGTGGTGGCGCTGGCAAGCTTGCCTGGCCCGCTTCCGAGGGGCTGGGAACGACGCTTCCACGCGTGCCTGCGCGCGTGAGAGCTCGCTGCCTGGGAGCTTCGCGAGGCCTCTGGAGCACGTTCTACGGGAACGTATTGGAACAGACGCCCCGGGACACGCTGCGGAACCCGAGGACTCACGGAAGGGAACGTGGAGCGGTGGGCGGAAGGGTGCGGCGGCGTACGCGCACCTGCCGGCTTCTTCTCTTACAACCCTACTTAGCCCAAGAGGCTATCCGGGAAAATCTTCGCTGGAGAGCTATGGGGGGCCCCCCTGGGGCGCTGCGGAAGCGCTGCCAGAAACGCTTCCATGCGTGCCTGCACGCATGCAGGCGCGCGTGGAAGATTGCCGGCAGCTCTCCCGGACACGTTGCCGGGCCGCCGGAGCCGCTGCGAGGCCTGTGGACCGCCGTGGAGGAGCTCCTGGCAGGCACCACCACCATCCGGCTTCTAATCTTAAAACCCTTTCGCTCTCAGCGAGCTCCCCGGGAACTTGAACAATACAAGTTTCGCGGACCTAGTTCGGGCAGCAGACCGAGTTCCGAGCTTTGACTTCGACAGACTCTCAAGCTTCCAGCAATAACTTGCTAAGGGAAGCTCTACGAGTTACTTGGTAGCGTCCAAAACCCGGAGAGCGAAGGGAGCCTAAGAAACTGGGAAGCTCCCCTGCTGCGCTGCTGAAGCGCTACCAGAAACGCTTCCATGCGCGCCTGCACGCTTGCAGGCACGCGTGGAAGCTTGCCGGAAGCTCTCCCGGACCAGCTGCCGGCTCAAACGAACCCCTGTGGGGCCTTTGGACCGCCGTGGACGAGCTCCTGGCGGCCACCACCACCGTCCGGCTTTTAATATTAAACCCTTTAGCTCTCAGCGAGCTCCCCGGGAATGACTCTTACGCTTCCAGGAAGAACTTGCTAAGGGAAGCTCTACGAGTTACTCGTAAGCTTCCAGCAATAGCTTGCTAAGGGAAGCTCTACGAGTTACTCGTAAGCTTCCAGCAAGTTGCTAAGGGAAGCTCTACGAGTTCCTTCCAGCAATGCCTTGCTAAGGGAAGCTCTACCAGTTACTAGCTCCACCCCGCGCCCGAATTCCTCTAGCTCATCGATGCCGAAGAGCTCTACGAGGTATTCCTCTTAGGCTTCCAGCAACTAGCTAAGGGAAGCTCTACAAGTGACTCGTAGAGCTTCCCTAAGCTAGCAGCTGGAAGCTTAAGAGTAATTCGCACGCACTGCGTTAGAGCTCTGGTATTTTTTCCCGTGATATTAGATCTTATTCCCGCTCGCCATCTTGATCTCAGCTCGATCGGATGAAAATTACTATCGAAAAGCACTGTGGCGGGATCGGCCGTTTCGAGTCATCTTGATACACGTTGTCGGTATTTTGAACTTAACTCGAGATAGAGGACAGCTACAGAGCTGGTAAGCACAGGTTATCGATTCGGAATTATCAGACGCGTTCGTCTGGTCCATCCAGAGGTTTGAACTCGGTCTGTTAGCTGAGCTAGGTCCGCAAACCTGGTCGTATTATTCGAGTGATCTTGACAGATGCTCTCTGCTTTCTGTACTTAACTCGAGCTATAGGACAGCCATAGAGCTGATATTTACAGAAACCGATTCAGAATGATCAGTTGCGTTTGTCTGTTCAATCCAGAGCTCTGTACTCGCTTTGCTGCCGATCTAGAACTGGTTTTCTGCACTTAACTTGGGCTGTAGGGGGGGCTACAGTGCTGCTGGTCACAGAAATCGATTTGAAGACATCGGGCGCGTCCGCCTTTCGAATCCAGAGCTTGGAACTCGGTCTGCTGCCCAAACTAATTCTGCGAAACTATTTCGAGTTATCTGTCGGTTTTCTGCACTTAACTCTGGCTGTAGGGGGGCGCAGGGCTGGTAATCACAGCAATCGATTCGGAGACATCATACGCGTCTGTCTCTCGGATCCAGAGGTCTGAACTCGGTCTGATACTAGCTCGGTTAACAAACTGTTCGTTTTGTTCGAGTCATCTTAAGAGATGCTGTCCATTTACGCACGTAACACGGGCTGTAGGAGGGCTACAGAGCTCGTACAGAAGACAATCCAGAAGCATCGGGGGCGGTCGGCTGTTGCATCGAGAGGTCTGAAATCGCTTGGTCCGAAAAACTATTCGTTCTCTGCGTTTTTCCCACATTATATATTGTCAGGAAGCTCTGCGAGTCCCCCGGCGGTTGACGGTTTACCGCCGGCGCCCAGTTACTTGGCAGCGTCCAAAACCCGGAGAGCGAAGAGAATCTCGGGGACCGGAAATCTATTCTGAATCGCTGCGGAAGCGCTGCCAGAAACGCTTCCGTGCGTGCCTGCACGCATGCAGGCCCGCGTGGAAGCTTGCCGGAAGCTCTCCCGGACACGTTGGGGTCGCCGGAGCTTCTGCGGGGAACTGGGCGCCGGCGGTAAACCGTCAACCTTTGTTACCGCCGGGGGACTCGTAGAGCTTCCTGACAACATGTAATGTCGAAAGAAATTACACAGAAAAAATAGTTTTTCAGCCCAGGCAATTTGAGACCTCTCGGATGCAACAGCCGAACGCCCCCGATGCTTCTAGATTGTCTTCTGTACGAGCTCTGTAGCTCTCCTACAGCCCGAGTTACGTGCGTAAATCGACAGCACCTCTCAAGATGACTCGAACAATACGAATAGTTTGGCAAACCTAGTTCGAGTATCAGACCGAGTTCAGACCTCTGCATGCGACAGGCGGACGCGTCTGATGTCTCTGAATCGATCCCTGTGATTACCAGCCCTGCAGCCCCCCCTGCAGCCGAGTTAAGTGCAGGAAACCGACAGCACCTCTCAGGATGACTCGAACAATACGAATAGCTTCGCGGACCTAGTTCGGGCAACAGACCGAGTTCGGAGCTCTGGATTCCGCAGGCGAACGCGCCTGATGTCTCCGAATCGATTCCAGTGATTACCAGCCATGCAGCCCCCCTACAGCCCGAGTTAAGTGCAGAGAACCGACAGCATCTCGCAAGCGACTCGAACAATACGAATAGTTTCGCGATTCTAGATCGGGCAGCAGACCGAGTTCAGAGCTCTGGATTCAACAGAGAACGGCCACTGATGATTCTGAATCAGATTCTGTACGCATCAGCTCTTTAGCTGTCCTGTAGCTCGAGTTAAGTACAGAAAACCGAGAGCGCCTGTCAAGATGACTCGAATAATACGAATAGGTTTGCGCACCTAGCTCGGCTAGCAGACCGAATTCAGACCTCTGGCTTCAACAGGCGAACGCGCCTGATCATTCTGCATCGGTTAGCTGTGCTTACCAGCTCTTTAGCTGTTCTGAAGCTCGAGTTATCTTGAGAAAACCGACAGCGCGTATCAAGATGACTCGAAACGGCCGATCCCGCCTGCCTGCTTTTTGGCAGTAAAAGGTACCCGATCGAGCTGAGATCAAGATGGCGAGCGGTAATAAGATCGAATATCACGGGAAAAATTACTAGAGCTCTAACGAATATTCAAATTTTGAGAACAAAATTTTCAACCGACCAAAAGTCATTAAAAGGTCCGTCGAGATTTTTCTTGCCAACTAGCTCTCCAGCGCCCCGGAACTGGGCGCCGGCGGTAAACCGACAACCTTCCTTACCGCCGGGGGACTCGTAGAACTTCCTGAACACATATAAAGTTGGAAAAAATTGCAGAGAACGAATAGTTGTTCAGCCTAAACGATTTCAGACCTCTCGAGGCAACAGCCAAACGCCCCTCATGCTTCTGGATCGTTTTCTGTCCGCACGAGCTCTGTAGCTCTCCTACAGCCCCGTGCGAAAATCGACAGCACCTCTTAAGATCACTCGAACAATACAAATAGTTTCGCGAATCTAGCTCGAGTATCAGACCGAGTTGAGACATCTGAATGCAACAGGCGGACGCGCCTGATGTCTCCAAATCGATTCCTGTGATTACCAGCCCTGCAGCCCCTTAAAGCCCAAGTTGAGTGCAGAAAATCGACAGCACCTCTGAAGATGACTCGAACAACACGAATAGTTTCGCGAACCTAGATCGGGCAGCAGGCCGAGTTCAGGAATCTGAATGCGACAGGTGGACGCGACTGATGTCTCCGAATCGATTCCAGTGATCACCAGCCCTGCAGCCCCCCTAACGCCCGAGTTAAAGGCAGAAATCGAACCGCACCTCTGAAGATGGCTCGACGAGTACGAATAGTTTTGCGAACCTAGCTCGGGCAGCACTCCGAGTTCTAACTCTCTATTTGGCAGATGAACGCGTCTGATGTCTTCCAATCGATTCCTGAGTACGAGCCCTGTAGCCCCCCTACAGCCCGAGTGAAGTGCAGAAAACTGACAGCACCTGTCAAGATGACTCGAATAATACGAATAGTGTCGCGAAACTAGCTCGGTCAGCAGACCGAGTTCACACCTCTGGATGGAACAGACGGACGCGTCTGATGATTCGCAATCGATTTCTGTGAGAATCAGCTCTGTACTTATCCGATCGAGCAACCGACCAAAATTCAGCAAAAGGTCCGTCGAGATTTTCTTGCAACTAGCTCTCCAGCGCGCCGGAACTGAGCGCCGGCGGTGAACCGTCAATCTTGGTTACCGCCGGGAGACTCGTAGAGCTTCCTGGCTCGATTTAAGATGAGAAAACGGACACCACCTACCAATATTCCGACTCCTAGTGAATATTTTTTGACCTCTGAATGCGACAGGCGGCCGCGTCTGATGTCTGCAAATCGACTGCTGTCATTACCAGCCCTGCAGCCTCCATACAGCCCGAGTTAAGTGCAGAAAACCGACAGCACCTCTCGGGATGACTCGAACTGACGCCGACGGTGAACCGCCAGCCTGGTCACCGCCGGGAACCTCGTAGAGCTCCTTTCACGCGTAGGAGTGCTCAGAGTCGAAAGAGAAAGCTTCTGGAAGCATTTCTCGAAAAATAGAAATTCATGTTTTTCGTGTCGACATGAAGATGGTTCCGCCAAGTATTTTGATAGTAAAAGTGAGCCTAAAGAACTCATACTAGACAAAGATGCCCTCATAGTCGTTTGCTTTCCCAAAATGAATCGTCAAATATCTTTCAAAAAATTGCGAAACCACCCGAAAGTTATCACTTTGTCCTTTCTGTCGACCAACTAGCTCCATCCCGCGCCGGAATTCCGGTGGTCACCAGCACTGTAGCCCCCCTCAGCGCGAGTTGAGTGAAGAAAACCGGGAGCACTTCTCAAGATGACTCGACCAATACGAATAGTTTTGCGATTCTAGATCGGGCAGCAGACCGAGTTCAGAGCTCTGGATTCGACACAACAGCCACTGATGATTCTGGATCGATTTCTGTAAATATCAGCTGTAGCTGTCCTACAGCTCGAGTTAAGTACAGAAAAAGCCTGACAAGATGACCCGAATAATACGAATAGGTTTTCGGACCTAGCTCGGCTAGCAGACCGAGTTCAGACCTCGGGGTTCAACAGGCGAACGCGCCTAATCATTCTACATCGACTTGTAAGCGTCCATGGGAACCGGCGGCAAACCGTCAACCAGATAACCGGAAACCTCGTAGAGCTATTTTCTAACACTGCGCTAATCGTAATACATCAAGAGAGCTCTGGAGCGAGAAACGAAAAAATCGAAAAATCACGTTTTTCTGTTTTCAGCCAACGTTGGTTCCGCCAAGTGTTTTGATAGTAATACTGTATCTACAGACCTGAAAATGTTACTGGCGAGTGCGGCATAACTCACTACAGGTGCGAAAAATATCAGTTATCAGAATGAATGTCAAATATCTTTCAAATATTTGCAAAACCACCCAAAAGTTGTCTCATTGTCCGCCTCGGCCGCATGGCCCAACTAGCTTCACTCTGCGCCGGAATTCCTCTAGCTCATCAACTGGCGCCGGCGGTGAACTGTCAACCTGATCACCGCCGGCAACCTCGTAGAGCTGCTTTCAGGTGTAAGAGTGCTCAGAGTCGCACGAGAGAGCTTCTGGAAGCATTTCTCGAAAAAGGGAAAAATTCATTTTTTTGTGTCGACATAAAGTTGGTTCCTCCAAGTGTTTTGATAGTAAAAGTGCGCCTACAGAGCTCATACTAAGACAGGGGAAAGTTGAAATACTAATGCTCGGAGTAAAAATCTGCTTTCCCGAAATGAATTTTCAAATATCTTTCAAAAAAATGCAAAACCACCCAAAAGTTATCACATCTTCTTTTCTGGTCGGGTCGACCAATGGCGCCGGCGGTGAACCGTCAACCTGGTCACCGCCGGGAACCTCGTAGAGCTCCTTGCGCCCGTGAGAAAGCTCAGAATCGAAGCGAGAGCTTCTGGAAACTTTTCTAGAAAAAACTTCAAGTTGAGAGTTTTGCGAGTCAACATGAAGTCGGTTCCTCCAAGTGAACTGGTACTGAAAATGGCTCTAGAGGGCTGAGCTGCTCAGGGAACAAAGTTGATATGTCAATGCTCGGAGTAAAAATCTGATTTCTGAAAATGAATTTTCAAATATCTTTCAAATCTTAGGAAAACCGACCAAAAGTTATCACATCTTCTTTTCTGGTCGGGTCGGCCAACTGGGCGCCGGCGGTAAACCGTCAACCTTTCTTACCGCCGGGGGGCTCGTAGAGCTTCCTGACAGTATATAGTGTGGGAAAAAATCCAGAGAACGACTAGTTTTCAGCCCAAGCGATTTAAGACCTCTCAAGATGACTCTTTCAAAAGAACAAACAGTTTCGCAACCCAATTCGAGTATCAGACCGAGTTCAGACCTCTTAATGCGACAGACGGACGCGTCTGATATCTGCGTATCGACTCATGTGATTACCAGCCCTGCAGCCCCCCTACAGCACGAGTTAAGTGCAGAAAACCGACAGCACCTCTCAGGATGACTCGAATATTACAATAGTTTCGCGGAACTGTGTCGAGCAGCAGACCAAGTTCTGAGCTCTCGTATCGACCAACGAACGCGACTGATGTCTATAACCCGCAGCACTGTAGCCCTCCCCCACCACGAGTTCAGCACGAGTTCAGAGCACTGTACACGATTATTCGAACAATACGAATAGTGCCGCGATTCTAGCTCGGGCTGCAGACCGAGTTCAGAGCTCTCGATACAACAGACAAACGCGTCCGATAATTTCCAATCGATGTCTGTGACTATAGGCTCTGTAGCTGCCCTACAGCTCGAGTTGAGTACAGAAAAAACGAGAGCGTTTGTCAAGATGACTCGAATAATACAAATAGTTTTGCGGACCTAGCTCGGCTAGCAGACAGACGTCAGACCTCTGTACCTGCCCGCGTAAGGTGACTTGAATAATACGAATAGGTTTGCGGACCTAGCTCGGCTAGCAGACCGAGTTCAGACCCCTGGATTCAACAGGCGAACGGTCCTGATGGTTCTGAGTGCGATAGATGTGCTTACCAGCACTGTAGTTACCCTAAAGCTCGAGTTAAGTAGAAAATACCGACAGCACGTATTAAGTTGACTCGAATAATACGAAAAGCTTTACGGATCTAGCTCGGCTAGCAGACCGAGTTCAGACCTATGGATTCAACAGGCGAACGCGCCTAATGATTCTGAGTGCGATGGGTGTGCTTACCAGCACTGTAGCTGCCCTACAGCTCGAGTTAAGTAGAAAATACCGACAATGCGTATCAAGTTGACTCGAATAATACGAATAGGTTTACGGACCTAGCTCGGCTAGCAGACCGAGTTCAGACATATCCATCCAACAGGCGAACGCGCCTAATGATTCTGAGTGCGATAGATGTCCTTACCAGCACTGTAGCTGCCCTAAAGCTCGAGTTAAGTAGAAAATACCGACAGCGCGTATCAAGATAACTCGAAACAGCCGTTCCCGCCGGGACGCTTTTTGGCCTTCAAAGTTACCCGATCGAGCTGAGATCAAGATGGCGAGCGGGAATAAGATCGAATATGATGGGAAAAAATACTAGAACTCTAACGAATGGTCAAATTTTCAGAAAAAAAAAATTTCAACCGACCAAAAGTCAGCAAAAAGTCCGTCGAGATTTTTCTTGCCAACTAGCTCTGCAGCGCTCCGGAATTACTCTTAAGCTTCCAGCAATAACTTGCTAAGGGAAGCTCTACGAGTTACTAGCTCCACCCAGAGCTGCCGAAGCTCTTCCGAAGCTCTGCCGAAGCGCTTCGCGCACCCTGGAGCTACGCGTATTGGGAAACACTAGGAAGCCACGCTCCCGGACCCGCTGCAACCTCCGGCAGATCGTGGACCGGCGGAGGTGGGCGTGTCCTCCTCACCACCCACCGCCGGCTTCTTCTCTGAAACCCTCAGCTCTCCATGGAGCTATCCGGGAAAAACCCGGATAGCGAAGCCAAGCGCGGAACGCCGCACGGGGACCTCTGCCAGGCCGCCTCAAACGATGCGCGGGACGCTGGAAACCTCGCAGGAGACGCTCGCTGGGGCGCCGTTTACGATGCGTGGAACCCTGCAAAGCGCGCAAGGAAGATCTGCCTAGGAGCCTGGAAGAACTGCCGAAGCTTTTCCGAGGCTCTGCCGAAGCGCTTCGCGCACTCTAGAGCCACGCGTATACCTCGTAGAGCTTTTCGGCAAAGAGCTAAGAGGAATTCGGGAGCAGGGTGGAGCTAGTTGGCCGGCCCGACGAAAAGAGAGAATGTGGTAACCTGGGGTCGGTTTTTTCACTTTATGCAAAATTTTGAAGTTCGTTTTTAGAAGTGAGATTTTCATTCCCTGCAGTAAGCTATGGCGCACCTGCTGGCAATTTTTTTATGGCTCTAGGTCCAGTATTACTATCAAAACATTTGGAGGAACCCACTGTGTGAAAACCGAAAAATCGTCATTTTTCGTTTTTTTCGGCTCTCGCTTCAGAAGCTTTCTTCACGTGTTCGGAGGAGCGCTGTGTAAGCAGAGAGCTCTACGAGCTGCCCGGCGGTAACTTGGTTGACGGTTTACCGCCGGTTCCCAGATGGGAAACGCTAGGAAGCCACGCTCCCGGACCCGCTGCCCTCCGGCAGGGCGCTGTGAAACCTTCAGCTCCCCAAGGAGCTATCCGGGAACTTGTAAGCGTCCAAAACCCGGATAGCGAAGCCAAGCGCGGAACGCCGCACGGGGACCTCTGCCAGGCCGCCTGAAACGATGCGCGGGACGCTGGAAACCTCGCAGGAGACGCTTGCAGGGGCGCCGTTGACGATGCGTGGGGCCCTGCAAAGCGCGCAAGGAAGATCTGCTTAGGAGCCTGGAAGAACTGCCGAAGCTCTTCCGAAGCTTTGCCGAAGCGCTTCGCGCACCCTTGAGCCACGCGTATTGGGAAACGCTAGGAAGCCACGCTCCCGGACCCGCTGCAAGCTCCGGCAAGTTTCTGCGAGAATCGTGGACCGGCGGAGGTGGGCCTGTCTCCCCCACCACCCACCTCCGGCTTCTTATCTGAAACCCTCAGCTCTCCAAGGAGCTATCCGGGAAACTAGCTCTCCAGCGCGCCGGAATTACTCTAAGCTTCCAGCTATAACTAGCTAAGGGAAGCTCTACGAGTTACTCTTAGCTTCCAGCTATGACTAGCTAAGGGAAGCTCTACGAGTTACGGGGACCTCTGCCAGGCCGCCTGAAACGACGCGCGGGACGCTGGAAACCCCGCAGGAGACGCTTGCAGGGGCGCCGTTTACGATGCGTGGGGCCCTGCAAAGCGCGCAAGGAAGATCTGCCTAGGAGCCTGGAAGAACTGCCGAAGCTCTTCCGAAGCTCTGCCGAAGCGCTTCGCGCACCCTGGAGCCACGCGTATTGGGAAACGCTAGGAAGCCACGCTCCCGGACACGCTGCGAACTCCGGCAGGGCGCTGCGAGAATCGTGGACCGGCGGAGGTGGGCGTGTGCTCCTCACCACCCACCGCCGGCTTCTTATCTGAAACCCTCAGCTCCCCAAGGAGCTATCTGGGAATCTTGTAAGCGTTCAAAACCCGGATAGCAAAGCCAAGCGCGGAACGCCACACGGGGACCTCTGCAAGGCCGCCTGAAACGATGCGCGGGACGCTGGAAACCTCGCAGGAGACGCTTGCAGGGGCGCCGTTTACGATGCGTGGGGCCCTGCAAAGCGCGCAAGGAAGATCTGCCTAGGAGCCTGGAAGAACTGCCGAAGCTCTTCCGAAGCTCTGCCGAAGCGCTTCGCGCACCCTGGAGCCACGCGTATTGGGAAACGCTAGGAAGCCACGCTCCCGGACCCGCTGCAACCTCCGGCAACCTGCTGCGAGAATCGTGGACCGGCGGAGATGGGCGCGTGCTCCTCACCACCCACCGCCGGCTTCTCATCTGAAACCCTCAGCTCTCCAAGGAGCTATCCGGGAATTAATAGTATTATTAGTGCTCCTCTTCCTCCTCTTCCTCCTCTTCCTCCTCCTCCTCCTTCTCCTCCTCCTCCTCCTTCTCCCTCCCCCCCCCCATCCCTTACTCCCTCCCACCAAGCACAGCTAATTCCCCCTCAGCGCCAGTTGAGTGAAGAAAACCGGGAGCACTTCTCAAGATGACTCGACCAATACGAATAGTTTTGCGATTCTAGATCGGGCAGCAGACCGAGTTCAGAGCTCTGGATTCGACACACAACAGCCACTGATGATTCTAGATCGATTTCTGTAAATATCAGCTGTAGCTGTCCTACAGCTCGAGTTAAGTACAGAAAACGGAAAGCCTGACAAGATGATTCGAATAATACGAATAGGTTTTCGGACCTAGCTCGGCTAGCAGACCGAGTTCAGACCTCGGGGTTCAACAGGCGAACGCGCCTAATCATTCTACATCGACTTGTAAGCGTCCATGGGAACCGGCGGCAAACCGTCAACCAGATAACCGCCGGAACCCTCGTAGAGCTCTTTTCTAACACTGCGCTAATCGTAATACATCAAGAGAGCTCTGGAGCGAGAAACGAAAAAATAGAAAAATCACGTTTTTCTGTTTTCAGCCAACGTTGGTTCCTCCAAGTGTTTTGATAGTAATACTGTATCTACAGACCTGAAAATTTTACTGGCGAGTGCGGCATAACTCACTACAGGTGCGAAAAATCTGGGTTATCAAAATGAATGTCAAATATCTTTCAAATATTTGCAAAACCACCCAAAAGTTGTCTCATTGTCCGCCTCGGCCGGGTGGCCCAACTAGCTCCACTCTGCGCCGGAATTCCTCTAGCTCATCAACGACGAAGAGCTCTACGAGGGCAGAGCGCTCCAAAGCGCCGCACGGCGACCTCTGCCAGGCCGCCTGGAACGATGCGTAGGGCGCCGGAAACCTCGCAGGAGACGCCTGCGAGGGCGTCTTTTAAGACGCGCGGGGCTCTGTGAAACCTACCACGACACCTCTGCCTAGGAGCCTGCGAGCACTGGCGAAGCTCTTCCGAAGCTCTGCCGAAGCGCTTCGCGCACCCTGGAGCCACGCGTATTGGGAAACGCTAGGAAGCCACGCTCCCGGACCCGCTGCAACCTCCGGCAGGGCGCTGCGAGAATCGTGGACCGGCGGAGGTGGGCGTGTGCTCCTCACCACCCACCGCCGGCTTCTTATTTGAAACCCTCAGCTCTCCAAGGAGCTATCCGGGAGAAACCCGGATAGCGAAGCCAAGCGCGGAACGCCGCACGGGGACCTCTGCCAGGCTGCCTGAAACGATGCGCGGGACGCTGGAAACCTTGCAGGAAACGCTTGCAGGGGCGCTGTTTACGATGCGTGGGGCTCTGTGAAACCTACCACGACACCTCTGCCTAGGAGCCTGCGAGGACTGGCGAAGCTCTGCCTAGGAGCCTGGAAGAGCTGCCGAAGCTCTTCCGAAGCTCTGCCGAAGCGCTTCGCGCACCCTGGAGCTACGCGTATTGGGAAACACTAGGAAGCCACGCTCCCGGACCCGCTGCAACCTCCGGCAGATCGTGGACCGGCGGAGGTGGGCGTGTCCTCCTCACCACCCACCGCCGGCTTCTTCTCTGAAGCCCTCAGCTCTCCATGGAGCTATCCGGGAAAAACCCGGATAGCGAAGCCAAGCGCGGAACGCCGCACGGGGACCTCTGCCAGGCCGCCTCAAACGATGCGCGGGACGCTGGAAACCTCGCAGGAGACGCTTGCAGGGGCGCCGTTTACGATGCGTGGAACCCTGCAAAGCGCGCAAGGAAGATCTGCCTAGGAGCCTGGAAGAACTGCCGAAGCTTTTCCGAAGCTCTGCCGAAGCGCTTCGCGCACTCTAGAGCCACGCGTATACCTCGTAGAGCTCTTCGGCAAAGAGCTAAGAGGAATTCGGGAGCAGGGTGGAGCTAGTTGGCCGGCCCGACGAAAAGAGAGAATGTGGTAACCTGGGGTCGGTTTTTTTCACTTTATGCAAAATTTTGAAGTTCGTTTTTAGAAGTGAGATTTTCATTCCCTGCAGTAAGCTATGGCGCACCTGCTGGTAAATTTTTTATGGCTCTAGGTCCAGTATTACTATCAAAACATTTGGAGGAACCCACTGTATGAAAACCGAAAAATCGTCATTTTTCGATTTTTTCGGCTCTCGCTTCAGAAGCTTTCTTCACGTGTTCGGAGGAGCGCTGTGTAAGAAGAGAGCTCTACGAGCTGCCCGGCGGTAACTTGGTTGACGGTTTACCGCCGGTTCCCAGATGGGAAACGCTAGGAAGCCACGCTCCCGGACCCGCTGCCCTCCGGCAGGGCGCTGTGAAACCTTCAGCTCCCCAAGGAGCTATCCGGGAACTTGTAAGCGTCCAAAACCCGGATAGCGAAGCCAAGCGCGGAACGCCGCACGGGGACCTCTGCCAGGCCGCCTGAAACGATGCGCGGGACGCTGGAAACCTCGCAGGAGACGCTTGCAGGGGCGCCGTTGACGATGCGTGGGGCCCTGCAAAGCGCGCAAGGAAGATCTGCTTAGGAGCCTGGAAGAACTGCCGAAGCTCTTCCGAAGCTTTGCCGAAGCGCTTCGCGCACCCTTGAGCCACGCGTATTGGGAAACGCTAGGAAGCCACGCTCCCGGACCCGCTGCCGGTTCCGGCAAGTTCCTGCGGGGATCGTGGACCGGCGGAGGTGGGCGTGTCCTCCTCACCACCCACCGCCGGCTTCTTCTCTGAAGCCCTCAGCTCTCCAAGGAGCTATCCGGGAATTAGCTGTGCTTGGTGGGAGGGAGGGAGGGATGGGGGGGGGGAGGGAGAAGGAGAAGGAGGAGGAGAAGGAGGAGGAGGAGGAAGAGGAGGAAGAGGAGGAAGAGGAGTACTAATAATACTATTAATTCCCGGATAGCTCCTTGGAGAGCTGAGGGTTTCAGATAAGAAGCCGGCGGTGGGTGGTGAGGAGCACGCGCCCACCTCCGCCGGTCCACGATTCTCGCAGCAGGTTGCCGGAGGTTGCAGCGGGTCCGGGAGCGTGGCTTCCTAGCGTTTCCCAATACGCGTGGCTCCAGGGTGCGCGAAGCGCTTCGGCGGAAGAGCTTCGGCAGTTCTTCCAGGCTCCTAGGCAGATCTTCCTTGCGCGCTTTGCAGGGCCCCACGCATCGTAAACGGCGCCCCTGCAAGCGTCTCCTGCGAGGTTTCCAGCGTCCCGCGCATCGTTTCAGGCGGCCTTGCAGAGGTCCCCGTGTGGCGTTCCGCGCTTGGCTTTGCTATCCGGGTTTTGAACGCTTACAAGATTCCCAGATAGCTCCTTGGGGAGCTGAGGGTTTCAGATAAGAAGCCGGCGGTGGGTGGTGAGGAGCACACGCCCACCTCCGCCGGTCCACGATTCTCGCAGCGCCCTGCCGGAGTTCGCAGCGTGTCCGGGGGCGTGGCTTCCTAGCGTTTCCCAATACGCGTGGCTCCAGGGTGCGCGAAGCGCTTCGGCAGAGCTTCGGAAGAGCTTCGGCAGTTCTTCCAGGCTCCTAGGCAGATCTTCCTTGCGCGCTTTGCAGGGCCCCACGCATCGTAAACGGCGCCCCTGCAAGCGTCTCCTGCGGGGTTTCCAGCGTCCCGCGCGTCGTTTCAGGCGGCCTGGCAGAGGTCCCCGTAACTCGTAGAGCTTCCCTTAGCTAGTCATAGCTGGAAGCTAAGAGTAACTCGTAGAGCTTCCCTTAGCTAGTTATAGCTGGAAGCTTAGAGTAATTCCAGCGCGCTGGAGAGCTAGTTTCCCGGATAGCTCCTTGGAGAGCTGAGGGTTTCAGATAAGAAGCCGGAGGTGGGTGGTGGGGGAGACAGGCCCACATCCGCCGATCCACGATTCCGCAGAAACTTGCCGGAGCTTGCAGCGGGTCCGGGAGCGTGGCTTCCTAGCGTTTCCCAATACGCGTGGCTCCAGGGTGCGCAAAGCGCTTCGGCAGAGATTCGGAAGAGCTTCGGCAGTTCTTCCAGGCTCCTAGGCAGATCTTCTTCCCTGATAGCACCTTGGAGAGCTGAGGGTTTCAGAGAAGAAGCCGGCGGTGGGTGGTGAGGAAGACACGCCCACCTCCGCCGGTCCACGATTCTCGCAGCAACTCGCCGGAGGTTACAGCGGGTCCGGGGGCGTGGCTTCCTAGCGTTTTCCAATACCTCGTAGAGCTCTTCGGCATCGATGAGCTAGAGGAATTCCGGCGCGGGGTGGAGCTAGTTGGTCGACCCGACCAGAACGGACAATGTGGTAACTTTTGGGTGGTTTTGCAAATATGTGAAAGATATTTGACCATTTATTTTGAGAAAGCAGATTTTTCGCACCTGTAAGCGACTATGAGGGCCTCTCCGTCTTAATATGAGCTCTCTAGATGCAGTTCTACTATCCAAACACTTGGCGCAACCAACTTCATGTCGGCATGAAAAAAATGAGATTCTCTCTTTTTCGAGAAATGCTTCCAGAAGCCCTCTCTTTCGATGCTGAGCAATCTTACGCGTGCTAGGAGCTCTACGACGTTCCCGGCGGTGACCAGGTTGACGGTTTACCGCCGGCGCCAGTGCGCGTGGCTCCAGGGTGCGCGAAGCGCTTCGCTAGAGCTTCGGAAGAGCTTCGGCAGGTCTTCGAGGCTCCTAGGCAGATCTTCCTTGCGCTTTGCAGGGCCCCACGCATCGTAAACGGCGCCCCCGTAAGCGTCTCCTGCGAGATTTCCAGCGTCCCGCGCATCGTTTCAGGCCGCCTGGCAGAGGTCCCCGTGCGGCGTTCCGCGCTTGGCTTTGCTATCCGGGTTGTGGACGCTTACAAGTCTTCCTTGTGCGCTTTGGGCCCCACGCATCGTAAACGGCGCCCCCGCAAGCGTCTCCTGCGAGGTTTCCAGCGTCCCGCGCATCGTGTCAAGCGGTGCAGCAGAGGTCCCCGTGCGGCGTTTTGGAGCGCTTCGCGCTCCGCGCCTGGCTTCGCTATCCGGGTTTTGGACGCTTGGAAGTGGCAAGAAAAATCCGACGAAACTTTTTGTGACTTTTGCTCGGTTAAAACTATCTCGTAGAGCTTCCCTTAGCAAGTTATTGCTGGAAGCTTAAGAGCTCTTCCGCATCGATGAGCTAGAGGAATTCCGGCGCGGGGTGGAGCTAGTTGGTCGACCCGGCCAGAAAGGACTGGTATTTTTTGGGCGGTTCTGCGAATATTTGAAAGATATTTGACAATTCTTTTTGAGAAAGCAGAGTTTCCAATCCGAGCATTGACATATAAACTTTGTTCCCTGAGCAGCCCAGCCCTCTAGAGCCATTTTGAGTACCAGTTCACTTGGAGCAACCGACTTCATTTTCACTCCGAAAAATCTCAACTTAAAGTTTTTCTAAGCTCCCAGAAGCTCTCGATAAATCCTGAGCTTTCTCACGCATGCAAGGAGCTCTACGGCGGTGACCAGGTTGACGGTTCACCGCCGACGCCAGTTATTGCTGGAAGCTTAAGAGTAATTTCGGAGCGCTGGAGAGCTAGTTGGCCAGAAAAATCTCGACGGACCTTTTGCTGACTTTTGGTCGGTTGAAACATTTGTTCTCGAAATTTGACCATTCGTTAGAGCTCTAGTATTTTTTCCCGTGATATTCGATCTGATTTCCGCTCGCCATCTCGATCTCAGCTCGATCGGGTAACTTTGAAGGCCAAGAAGCGTCCCGCGGGAACGGCCGTTTCGAGTCATCTTCATACGCGCTGTCGGTTTTCTCAAGATAACTCGAGCTTCAGGACAACTGCAGAGCTGGTCAGCCCAGCTAATGCATCAGAATGACCAGGCGCGTTCGCCTGTTGAATCGAGAGCTCTGAACTCGGTCTGCTAGCCGAGCTAGGATTGCAAACCTATTCGTATTATTCGAGTCATTGTAGCAGCCGCTCTCGGTTTTTTGTACTTAACTCGAGCTTTAGGGCAGCTACAGAGCTGGTAAGCACGCCTATCGCATTCAGAATCATCAGGCGCGTTCGCCTGTTGAATCCCGTGGTCTGAACTCGGCCTGCTAGTCGAGCTAGGTTCGTAGACCTATTCCTATTATTCGAGTCATCTTGACAGACGCTCTCGGTTTTCTGAAGTTAATTCGAGCTGTAGGACAGCTACAGGGCTCATAGCTCTGAACTCGGTCTGCCGCCCGAGCTAGGTTCGCGAAACTATTCGTATTGTCCGGTCCGAATCATCTTGAGAAGTGCTCTCAATTTTCCTGCATTCAACTCGTGCTGGGGGAGGGCTACAGTGCTGCGGGTCACAGATATCGATTCGCACCCATCAGGCGCGTCTCGCGGTCGATTCTAGAGCTTAGAACTCGGTCTGCTGCTCGAACTAGATCCGCGAAACTATTCTATTATTCGAGTCGATACTGTCGGTTTTCTGCACATAACGCAGGCTGTAGGGGGGCTGCAGGGCTGGGAATCACATGAGTGGATCCGCAGACATCAGACGGGCCCGCCTGATGCATTCAGAGGTCTGAACTCGGTTTGATACTCGAACTGGGTTGCGAAACTTTTTTTTTTGTTAGGGTCATCTTGAGAGATCTCAAATCGCTTGGGCTGAAAAACTAGTTGTTCTTTGGAGTGTTCCCCTACACTATATATTGTCAGGAAGCTCTACGAGTCCCCCGGCGGTAAGAAAGGTTGACGGTTTACCGCCGGCGCCCAGTTTTGTTCTCGAAATATGACCATTCGTTAGAGCTCTAGTATTTTTTTTTCCTGTGATATTCGATCTTATTCCCGCTCGCCATCTTGATCTCAGCTCGGTCGGGTAACTTTGAAGGCCAAAAAGCACTCTGGCGGGACCGGCCGTTTCGAGTCATCTTGATACGCGTTGTCGGTATTTTGTACTAAACTCGAGCTGTAGGACAGCTAGAGAGCTGGTAAGCACAACTATCGCACTCAGAATCATCAGGCGCGTTCGCCTGTTCAATACATAGGTCTGAACTCGGTCTGCTAGCCGAGCTAGGTCCGCAAACCTATTCGTATTATTCGAGTCAACTTGATACGCGTTGTCGCTATTTTCTACTTAACTCGAGCTGTAGGGCAGCTACAGTGCTGGTAAGCACACCTATCGCACGCAGAATCATCAGGCGCGCTCGCCTGTTGAATCCATAGGTCTGAACTCGGTCTGCTAGCCGAGCTAGGTCCGCAAACCTATTCGTATTATTCGAGTCAACTTGATACGCGTTGTCGGTATTTTCTACTTAACTCGAGCTGTAGGCCAGCTACAGTGCTGGTAAGCACACCTATCACACTCAGAATAATCAGGCGCGTTCGCCTGTTGAATCCAGAGCTCTGAACTCGGTCTGCTGCGCGATCTAGAATCACGAAACTGTTCGTATTCTTCCAGTCATCTTGAGAGCTACTGTCGGCGTTCTGCACTTAACTCGGGCTGTTGGGGGGCTGCAGGGCGGTTAATCATAGGAATCGATTCGGAGACATCAGACGCGTCCGTCTGTCGCATTCAGAGGTCCGAACTCGGTCTGATACTCGAGTTGGGCTGAAAAACTATTCGTTCTCTGCATTTTTTTTCGACATTATATGTCAGGAAGCTCTACGAGTCCCCTGGCGGTAACAAAGGTTGACGGTTTACCGCCGGCGCCCAGTAATTCCGGCGCGCTGGAGAGCTAGTTGGCTCGAAAAAAAAAAGAACTGAACTTTTCACAACTTTTGGTCGGTTGAAAATTATGTTCTCAAAATTTGAACATTCGTTAGAGCTCTAGTATTTTTTCCCGTGATATTCGATCTTATTCCCGCTCGCCATCTTGATCTCAGCTCGTTCGGGTACTTTTTACTGCCAAAAAGCACACTGGCGGGATCGGCCGTTTCGAGTCATCTTGATACGCGTTGTCGGTATTTTGTACTTAACCTGAGCTGTAGAACAGCTACAGAGCTGGTAAGCACAGCTATTGCACTCAGAATCATCAGGCGCGTTCGCCTGTTGAATCCATAGGTCTGAACTCGGTCTGCTAGCCGAGCTGGTCCGCAAACCTATTCGTATTATTCGAGTCGTCTTGATACGCGTTGCCGGTATTTTCTACTTAACTCGAGCTGTAGGGCAGCTACAGTGCTGGTAAGCACACCTATCGCGCTCAGAATCATCAGGCGCGTTCGCCTGTTGAATCCACAGGTCTGAACTCGGTCTGCTAGCCGAGCTAGGTCTGCAAACCTATTCGTATTATTCAAATCAACTTGATACGCGTTGTCGGTATTTTCTACTTAATTCGAGCTGTAGGGCAGCTACAGTGTTGGTTAGCACACTTATTGCTCAGAACCATCAGGCGCGTTCTTCTGTTGAATCCAGAGGTCTGAACTCGGTCTGCTAGCCGAGCTAGGTCCGCAAATCTATTCGTATTATTCAAGTCAACTTGATACGTGTGGTGGGTATTTTGTACTTAATTCGAGCTGCAGGGCAGCTACAGTGCTGGTAAGCACACCTATCGCAGAATCATCAGGCGCGTTCGTCTCTTGACTCCAGAGGTCTGAACTCGGTTTGCTAGCCGAGCTAGGTCCGCAAATCTATTCGTATTATTCGAGTCATCTTGACAAACGCTCTCGGTATTTTTTTCTGTACTTAACTCGAGCTGTAGGCAGCTACAGAGCCTACAGTCACAGAAATCGATTGAGAATTATCAGGCGCGTTTGTCTGTTGTATCGAGAGCTCTGACGGCCTGCTGCCCGAGCTAGCTTCGCGAAACTGTTCGTATTGTCCGAATCATCGTGAAAAGTACTCTCAATTTTCTGCACTCAACTCGTGCTGGGGGAGGGCTAGTGCTGCGGGTCATAGAAATCGATTTGCACACATCAGGCGCGTTCGTTGGTCGATTCGAGAGCTCAGAACTTGGTCTGCTGCTCGAAACAGGTCTGCGAAACTATTATATTATTCGAGTCATCCTGAGAGATGCTGTCGGTGTTCTGCACTTAACTCGGGCTGTAGGGGGGCTGCGGGGCTGGTAATCACATGAGTCGATTCGAAGACATCAGACGCGTCCGCCTGTCGCATTGAGAGGTCTGAACTCGGTCTGATCAGACGCGTCCGCTTGTCGCATTGAGAGGTAAAAATATATTCACTATGAGTCAGAATGTTGGTTGGTGCTCTCGGTTTTCTCAACTTAAGTTGAGCTTGGAAGCTCTACGAGTTCCCCGGCGGTAACCAAGGTTGACGGTTTACCGCCGGCGCCCAGTGCGGCGTTCCGCGCTTTTCGCTATCCGGGTTTTGGACGCTTACAAGTAGTCGTATTGATACCAATAATAGTACTAACAATGCTACTAATAATAATACTAAGAAGCATACTAAGAAGACGAATAGTCATGATACGAAGAAGAATAAGCATACACATACTAGTACCGAGAATAATAATAATAATAATATTAATAATACTAATACGACTACGAAGAGAAATATTTAGAGTGGTACGAATAAGAATAATAATATATAACCACTACTAGTAATACTAATGATAATACCATTATTATGATTTGTAGACTTATGAATACTACTAGTAATTCTAATGCTAGTACTACTACTCATATCAATACTAATACGATCACTAATAATAGTAGTAGTAATAATAATAATAATAGTAATAATGCCAATACCAGTAATAATACTAATACTAATATGATAAATACTACTACTACTATTACTACTGCTATTACTACTACTACTACTACTAATAATACTAATGATGATGCTGATAATACTTGTAATAACACTAATAGAAGTACTGAAACTATTACTAATAATACGAATAATGATCAAACTAATAAAATAGTAATAGTAATGCTGCTACTTTAGTAATAATACTACTGCTACTGCTGCTACTACTACTACTACTACTACCAGTAATGTGAATAATACTACTAAGAATAATAATAATACCACTAACACGAATGAAACTAGTAGTGCTAATAATAATAACAATAATATTCACAGTAATACTAGTAATGATAATAATAACAATGCTAGTAATAATACTACTAATAATAACAATAATAATAACATTAAAAATAATATTAATAATAATAATGATAGTAGTATTAATAATACTACTATTATAAATGATGGTAGTAATAATAATAATACTAATGATAATAATAATAATACTACTACTACCAATCATAATATAATGATAATAGTAATAATACTAATAGTATTAAAAATAATAGCAATACTAATAACAATTATATTATTAAGACATATACTAATATGAAACATATAAGAATAATGATAATAATGAGAGGAGGAGGAGGCGGAGGAGGAGGAGGCGACGGCGAAGGCAGAGGCGGAGGCGGAGGCGGAGGAGGAGGAGGAGAAGGAGGAGGAGGAGGAGGAAGAGGAGGAGCAGCAAGCATGAGGACAAACTAGGTACGCTCGCGTCATATCTGGCGTCACACTTCCTCCCATCCTTTCCATGTTGTAGATCTCCTCTTTATTCGCACAGGTTGATGTCGTAGCAGGGCATGACATTACATGGCATAAAGTGGTGTTGAGTATCAACGCGTAGCCTGGCATAGCATGGCGTTGCGACGGCCCAAAGTGTGGGGGGGCTTCTGCGGCTCAAAAAATCAGCGAATCGACGCCGAATTTGTAATCACATCCGATGGTTGTTTCGCATTTTTTTGTGTTTTGAGATTTTGGGGCCTGTTTGGAAGGGTTGAACACCATGCTGTGGCTTGGCGCTGGAAATACTAACGCCAGCGCTGCAGCGGGAGCACGATTCGGACCGAGCGGAAGCGCGGAAATGAGCCAACGCTGCAGCAGGGGCATGCTGCGGAGGACGCCTAGCCTGACATAGCATGTCATGGCGACGCTCCAAATGGCGGGGGGGCTTCTGCGACCCGAGAAATCACTTAATCAACGCCGAATGTGAAATCATTTCCGATGTTTTTTTGGTTTTCCGGGGGGGAGGGGCATTTTAAAATTTTGTGATTTGTTGGAAGGACCGAGAACCATGCCGTGGCATCGCGCTGGAAATGCTGACGCCAGCGCTGCAGCGGGAGTACGATTCGGAACGAGCGGAAACGCGGAAATGAGGCCAACGATGCATCGGGACGATTCGGAACGAGCTTTAGCCCGAAAATGAGGCCAGCGCTTCAGCGAGAGCAGAATTTCGAAAAAAGTACCCAAGCGAAAGCCCTGCGTCGCCCTGGCCACGAGGTAGATGCCGCCCTTGTCCAGCAGCTCGTGGCCCAGCTCCTTCCCCTCCTCGAGCATTTCGAGCGATGCTGCCCAGACGCCGTTCGGGCCCGTCGCGCAGCTGTCAAAGGTGCACGCCGCCAGGCCACGCTTCTGACAAACCTCGGGTCGTCTTTGTTGGGGCACTCACGATGCCAGTGTCCCTTGTCCTTGCATATGCCGCAGCGGGTGATCTTCATCAGCTGCTCGGGCGAGAGACGTGGACGTCTCCGTCCGTCGCCTCGTCCGGCCCCCCTGCCGCGGTCGCCGCGCCCGCGGCCGCCGCCTCGACCGTCGCGTCGGTTTCGTCCTCCCGCTGGGCGCGGAGGGCGAGGGGCTGACCCTGCCGTTCCTGACCTCGGACGTGCTCCGAAGCATTCTCGATCACGTTTGGCTGCTCGTTTGATGTCTTTGTTCTGCTTCCAGGTCCTCGTGTTGGACCCAGACTCAACGATAGCCAGCGCCCCGGTGACCGGAGTCTCGTCCAGGTCAAGGTCCTCCAGCTCTGCAAGTAGAACTGCCTCGTCCTGCTCGTCATCGTCGTGGGAGTCGTCGTAGTCGCCGTCGTCCTCTTCGAGACCCTCGGACTCACCAACCGAGTAATTACGAGGGACAGGGGAGGAGACTGTCGAGGGCGCCGTGCTCTTCGGCCTCGGTGCCTGCTGCAAGCGACGTGCTGGCCGGCCGAGGTGGAGGGAGCCTCTCAGAGCCTGTGCCTGGACGCCCGAAATGGGCGCGGAAAGAATGGGTACGATGCCCAACAGCAGTTCTTGTTCATTCTGAACAGGACTCGCTGTCCGCGCCGCCGCGGCCTGTGTCCATTCGAGACAGGAGGTCGCCCGCCCAACAGCGGCCGCTGTTGGTTTGGGACAACATTTGCTGTTGGGCATTGTGCCCATTCTTTCCGTACCCATTTCGGGCGTCCAAACTGTGGCATCCACCTGCCGAAGGGCCCAACTCGTGTCCTGGAAGTCGAGCTTGCCGCGGGTGAGGGCGCAGAGACTCTGCACCCCCTGCGCGGTGAGTCCTGTGCCCTCCTCCAGCAGCAGTCCTTTCATCTTCGGAGAGAGCCGGAGATCGTTCGTCCCCGCCTCCTGGAACAGTGCCTCGCGTCGCCCGACAAGCTGCGTCCAGCAACTCCCTGTCCTCACGGGCTGCCTCGAAGAGTGCGCGACGCCCCGCTCGACGGAGGTCATCACCCGGTCGTCCTCCTGCCATGAGGTCCATGTTGGGCCGAGCGCCGTCGTGATCCAGGAGGCGCCGGGCAGGCTCCCGTCCGGGATGTCCTCGAACTTCGCCTGCACATTCCAATAGAACAGCTTCAAGAACCTGTCGCCATGCCGCCGCACTGGAACGTCGGTGTTGTTGTTCCATCGGCGCGCGCCGCCATTGCCTGTAGTGTGTCCAGCCTGGCCAGGCTGGGGGATCTGAGTAGTCTCCCTTGCCCCCGCCCCAGCTGCCAGATGACCGGCCCCAGCTGCTGGGATGTTCCCACGCGTCTTCGACCGACTTGTCCCAGCTGTCGGCCTGCCAGTCGTCCTTCTTCCACCGAGTGTCACTGGGCCAGAACGCAGGGGCTGCTGCCCTCGATGGGTCAAAGATGCTCTTGTCCTCGTCCCGGTCGTTGTCGTTCTTCTTGCTCTTCTGCTCCGCCTCGCCCACGGCCGCAGCAGCCGGGGCCGCTGCGCTCGTGGTCTCACGGACTGCCCCCGCCACGAGCGTGTGGAGCTGTCCCATGGAGATCGTGATGTTGCCGGACGCGGCCCTTCCTGGCGAGGCCTCCGGTGTCGGCGCGGCTCCAGTAAACCAATTTTCGTCCGCAGGCATCCCCGCTGTCCGCGCCGGTCCGTCGGCGCGGGCCCAGCTCCTGGCCGGAGGCGCCAGAGCGGCGGCCAGGGCCCAGCATTCACAGCTGCCTGCCGCCCCCCATTGGGCCGCCCGACCTGGAACCAGGCTCCGTGACCAACTGTAGCAGCAGCAAGCGCAGTGCATGTTTTTCCTTTGAGCCAGAACATCGGTACAGAGAAATCTGGCTCCAACACCTGATGCAAAACCTGCATCTGAGATATTTGCTCGCCTGCTTCAGCCCCTCACTTCAGTCCGCGATGTAGACGTGGGTTCATGATGGACTAGATAGCGACAGGGAGGTGCCAATGTCTGTCCAACATGGGCAGCACATTTCTGTTGGGGATCGTTTCTCACGCAACCAAGCCAGGTTATGCTCGCCAGAGTACCCTGGCCTTCGCTGCGCGGTGACTT
>CAUYUJ010015123.1:7500-12500 GCA_963575745.1 Prorocentrum cordatum | reverse complement strand
TGTATGTATGTATGTATGTATGTATGTATGCATACATGTATGCATGTATGTATGTATGTATATATGTATACATGCATGCATGCATGCATGCATGCATGCATGCATACATGCATGTATGCATGCATGTATGTATGTATGTATGTATGTATGTATGTATGTTTGTATGTATGTATGTGTGTATTCATACATATATCGAATTTCCAGCCAACCAGTGGTGTTGTGTCCTCGTTTTGAAAAGACGGTCCCCGCGTTCTCCTTCTCCTTCCTCCCTCTTCCTCCCCCTCCTCCCTCCTCCCCCTCCTCTTTCCTCCCTGCGTTTCACCGGCCCACTACAGCGTTTCGCGGCCCCATAGGAATTCCACTGAAGGCCCCAGTGGCAGGGTTCGCATGGCGGCCTCGGGCCATTTCGGCACACCCATCACGGGGATCGTGGCCCCATAGGAGCTCCACCGAAGGCTCCAGTGGCAGGGTTCGCATGGCGGCCTCGGGCCATTTCGGAATTCTCGTCACGAGGATCGTGGCCCCGCGGGGAGCTCCACCGAAGACTCCAGTGGCAGGGTTCGCATGGCGGCCTCGGGCCATGTCGGCACACTCGTCACGAGGATCGTGGCCCCATGGGAGCTCCACTGAAAGCGCCGTCGCATGGCGGCTTCGGGCATTTCGGCACACCATTCACGAGGATCGGGGCCCCATATGAGCTCCACCGAGGGCGTTGCTGGCAGGGTTCGCGTGGCCGCCTCGGGTCATTTCGGCGCGCCCCTCGCGAGGATCGTGGCCCCATAGTTGTGCTGCTTCAACAACCGCGCCTGGGCGTCGTACTCCGCCTTGTCGGCGTGCAACGCCACCTCCCCCATCATGGTTCTCAAAGGGCGCCGTCTTCGTCGTGGTCGGCGCCCGCGAAGACGGCCATGAACGTGTCCCTAAGCATGTCGGGCTCCGGCGGGAAGGCGTGGCCACATAGGGGGTGCGGGCGAAGATGGTATTCACAATTGCGGTATTCACAACTGCATATGGTTGGGTCTTTCCCCAAGCTAAGCGTTTTCGGCCTATCCCGCTACCGTGCTTGGGTTCTGGGGCAGACTTCTCGGGGATTTTTTGTTGGGTCCCTTCGGAATGCCTTCGGGTCCTTTTGGTCGGAGTTTTTGCGGCCTTTTTGCGGCCTTTTGGGGGCCTTTCGGGGGCCTCTTGGGGGCCTCTTGGGGCCTCTTGGGGGATTCTTGGGGGCTCCCTGAGGACCGAAAGCCCGACATGTCCGCTCGGGTTCCCCATATGGGCTCTGTCTTGGAATCGTTTTTGGGCCCTCATGGGCCGTCTTGGGCGCCTCTTGGGCCGTCGTGGGGCCCTCTGGGGGCGTCTTGGGGCCCTCTCGGGGACCTTTGGGGCCGCCTTGGGGCGATCTTGGGGGCTTCTCGGGTCGTCTTGGGGCGTCGGGACTCCGAAAAGCGAAACCGCCCAAATCCATCCAACACCGAGGGGCCAGCAGTGATGTTGAAATGGCCTCCGGCCAGTGCCGCCGATCCGGGGCGCTTCGGATGATGGTGATGATGGCGATGATGATTGCGATGATGATGATGATGCTGATGATGATGATGTTGATGATGATGATGGTGGTGGTGATGATGATGACGATGACGACGATGACGGCGATGACAATGACGATGGCGATGACGGTGACGATGACGATGATTATGATGATGATGATGACGATGGTGCTGATGATGATGCTGCTGATGATGGTGATAATGGTGATTATGATGATTATGATGACGACGGTGATGATGGTGATGATGATGATGATGATGATGATTATGGTGTTGGTGTTGGTGGTGGCGATGCTGATGATGACGATGTTGCTGATGTTGATGCTGATGCTGATGACGATGATGCTGCTGATGAAGATGATGATGATGAGGAGGAGGATGACGCTGATGATGATGATGATGATTTTGATCATGGCACTGACCATGATGTCGATCATGATGATGGTGATGGTGATGGGGATGCTGATGCTTCGTCTTGGGGGCCTCCTGGGCCTGCGTAAGCCCTTCTTAGGCAGTCTTGGAGCCTTTTTGAGGGCCCCTGTAGCCGTTTTGGACACTGGGGGGTCCTTGGGGGCCAGTTGGGGCCTTTGGGGGCCTCTTGGGGGCGTCTTGGGGCCTCCTGGGGGCCTCCTGGGCCGTCTTGGGCCCTTCTTCGGCCGTCTTGGAGCCCTTTTGGGCGCCTCTTGGGCCCGTGTTGGAGCCCTCTTGCGCCGTCTTGGGGGCCTCCTGGGCCTGCGTAAGCCCTTCTTAGGCCGTCTTGGAGCCTTTTTGAGGGCCCCTTGAGCCGTGTTGGACACTGTGAAGGCCCAAGAGGCGAACATGCTAAACATGTAGGTTTTCCCAAGGGAAATCGACTTCCCATCCTTTCCATGTTGTAGATCTCCTCTTTATTCGCACAGGTTGATGTCGTAGCAGGGCATGACATTACATGGCATAAAGTGGTGTTGAGTATCAACGCGTAGCCTGGCATAGCATGGCGTTGCGACGGCCCAAAGTGTGGGGGGGCTTCGGCGGCCCAAAAAATCAGCGAATCGACGCCGAAATTGTAATCACATCCGATGGTTGTTTCGCATTTTTTGTGTTTTGAGATTTTGGGGCCTGTTTGGAAGGGTTGAACACCATGCTGTGGCTTGGCGCTGGAAATACTAACGCCAGCGCTGCAGCGGGAGCACGATTCGGACCGAGCGGAAGCGCGGAAATGAGCCAACGCTGCAGCAGGGGCATGCTGCGGAGGACGCCTAGCCAGACATAGCATGTCATGGCGACGCTCCAAATGGCGGGGGGGCTTCTGCGACCCGAGAAATCACTTAATCAACGCCGAATGTGAAATCATTTCCGATGCTTTTTTGGTTTTCCGGGGGGGAGGGGCATTTTAAAATTTTGTGATTTGTTGGAAGGACCGAGAACCATGCCGTGGCATCGCGCTGGAAATGCTGACGCCAGCGCTGCAGCGGGAGTACGATTCGGAACGAGCGGAAACGCGGAAATGAGGCCAACGATGCATCGGGACGATTCGGAACGAGCTTTAGCCCGAAAATGAGGCCAGCGCTTCAGCGAGAGCAGAATTTCGAAAAAAGTACCCAAGCGAAAGCCCTGCGTCGCCCTGGCCACGAGGTAGATGCCGCCCTTGTCCAGCAGCTCGTGGCCCAGCTCCTTCCCCTCCTCGAGCATTTCGAGCGATGCTGCCCAGACGCCGTTCGGGCCCGTCGCGCAGCTGTCAAAGGTGCACGCCGCCAGGCCACGCTTCTGACAAACCTCGGGTCGTCTTTGTTGGGGCACTCACGATGCCAGTGTCCCTTGTCCTTGCATATGCCGCAGCGGGTGATCTTCATCAGCTGCTCGGGCGAGAGACGTGGACGTCTCCGTCCGTCGCCTCGTCCGGCCCCCCTGCCGCGGTCGCCGCGCCCGCGGCCGCCGCCTCGACCGTCGCGTCGGTTTCGTCCTCCCGCTGGGCGCGGAGGGCGAGGGGCTGACCCTGCCGTTCCTGACCTCGGACGTGCTCCGAAGCATTCTCGATCACGTTTGGCTGCTCGTTTGATGTCTTTGTTCTGCTTCCAGGTCCTCGTGTTGGACCCAGACTCAACGATAGCCAGCGCCCCGGTGACCGGAGTCTCGTCCAGGTCAAGGTCCTCCAGCTCTGCAAGTAGAACTGCCTCGTCCTGCTCGTCATCGTCGTGGGAGTCGTCGTAGTCGCCGTCGTCCTCTTCGAGACCCTCGGACTCACCAACCGAGTAATTACGAGGGACAGGGGAGGAGACTGTCGAGGGCGCCGTGCTCTTCGGCCTCGGTGCCTGCTGCAAGCGACGTGCTGGCCGGCCGAGGTGGAGGGAGCCTCTCAGAGCCTGTGCCTGGACGCCCGAAATGGGCGCGGAAAGAATGGGTACGATGCCCAACAGCAGTTCTTGTTCATTCTGAACAGGACTCGCTGTCCGCGCCGCCGCGGCCTGTGTCCATTCGAGACAGGAGGTCGCCCGCCCAACAGCGGCCGCTGTTGGTTTGGGACAACATTTGCTGTTGGGCATTGTGCCCATTCTTTCCGTACCCATTTCGGGCGTCCAAACTGTGGCATCCACCTGCCGAAGGGCCCAACTCGTGTCCTGGAAGTCGAGCTTGCCGCGGGTGAGGGCGCAGAGACTCTGCACCCCCTGCGCGGTGAGTCCTGTGCCCTCCTCCAGCAGCAGTCCTTTCATCTTCGGAGAGAGCCGGAGATCGTTCGTCCCCGCCTCCTGGAACAGTGCCTCGCGTCGCCCGACAAGCTGCGTCCAGCAACTCCCTGTCCTCACGGGCTGCCTCGAAGAGTGCGCGACGCCCCGCTCGACGGAGGTCATCACCCGGTCGTCCTCCTGCCATGAGGTCCATGTTGGGCCGAGCGCCGTCGTGATCCAGGAGGCGCCGGGCAGGCTCCCGTCCGGGATGTCCTCGAACTTCGCCTGCACATTCCAATAGAACAGCTTCAAGAACCTGTCGCCATGCCGCCGCACTGGAACGTCGGTGTTGTTGTTCCATCGGCGCGCGCCGCCATTGCCTGTAGTGTGTCCAGCCTGGCCAGGCTGGGGGATCTGAGTAGTCTCCCTTGCCCCCGCCCCAGCTGCCAGATGACCGGCCCCAGCTGCTGGGATGTTCCCACGCGTCTTCGACCGACTTGTCCCAGCTGTCGGCCTGCCAGTCGTCCTTCTTCCACCGAGTGTCACTGGGCCAGAACGCAGGGGCTGCTGCCCTCGATGGGTCAAAGATGCTCTTGTCCTCGTCCCGGTCGTTGTCGTTTTTCTTGCTCTTCTGCTCCGCCTCGCCCACGGCCGCAGCAGCCGGGGCCGCTGCGCTCGTGGTCTCACGGACTGCCCCCGCCACGAGCGTGTGGAGCTGTCCCATGGAGATCGTGATGTTGCCGGACGCGGCCCTTCCTGGCGAGGCCTCCAGTGTCGGCGCGGCTCCAGTAAACCAATTTTCGTCCGCAGGCAT
>CAUYUJ010015122.1:335336-353462 GCA_963575745.1 Prorocentrum cordatum | reverse complement strand
TCCCAGATCTGTTTGGTACCAGCCACACGTTGCAAATGGCGATGCCACCGCTTACGCTTCTGGTCTTTCACAAACTTGGCGACGCTACCCAGACCTGCACCCTTGGCCTGGCCACTTTTTCCCGCAGGCTGAGAAGCACCGTGAGAACCTTTCTCACCGCCTGGCCCTTTGTTCGGACCCTGCGGAACCGCATGGCCCCCTTGTGGCGCAGACTTGCCCTTCGCTTTTCCCTTTTTCGATATCCCGTTCCTGAAGCGCACGCTGCTGCCGCGACTGCTCGTACTGGTCGCGAGCTACTCTGACCAATTCCTGGCGCTCAGGCTCCGCGAGAACGTAGCGCATGTCGTCGATGTTCTTGCTCCGCAGAAAGTCATGTCGAAGCTTAAGGACAGAGAGAATGGCTCGGCCAGTCTCCTCCTGAGACGCAAAGGCCGCGTCATATTCCGAGCCAGGCTGAGGGGCGCCAGCTGGATCAGCGTCCGCTGGCTCCGTGGACTTCCTCTTTTTGAAAAGCAAGAGACTGAGATGATGGAGGACTTTCGGATCGTACTCCTCGTCGTACCTTTTCGTCCCAAAGCTGCCTCAGCTCCCTGTGCAAGTCGTTCGCGCGATTCTGAACGACATCCTCGACGTAGTCGGGATCACCCGGTGAAGTCGGTGAAAGCGGAGGAGTAGCGAAACTCGGCGACCGATCCCAATGCACAGAAGACTCGGCGTCCGCCTGTACGCTGACGTCGGCGTCGGAGACGTTTTCGACGACAATCTTCCGCCTCTTGCTCTCCCCAGGCTGAATAGCACCAGGGAGAGTGAGCACAACCGCCACCGCATCGTGTGCGTCGTTGCGAATGCCACGATCCGTAAAAGACGCGCCAACGGCAATGGAGCAGAAACGGGCGACTGCTCCGCAGACCGCGACGTGGTCGCCTTTGAGGTCGGCCGGAGTGGCATGGACCTCCCATACCTTCTCGTCGTTCTGCTGGCGCTGGTAAGCCTCCCGCGCCTCCTGGAAAGTGAGGTTGTCGTCGCCGACTACAAGCAGAACGAATGCCTGGTTTAGATTCTCAAGAATCTTGGCCAGGCCGTCCAGGTGCAAGCGGAGATGGCGAACTGTCCGCTTTCGAGTCTGGATGGTCGGCGGTTTCTTGTCGCACACGATGTGCATGTTGGCGATCACCACGTGGAACTTGTCATGGCCTGGTTTGTTCACCTCAAAATGTGAAATAACAGCATCAATCTCTCGGCCGCTAGGAGGCCTGTAAACTTTGCTGTCTTCGCACAGAGTCAGTTCCGCAGGCTGAGAAGCACCGCGGAACCCCCAGAGAGTCAAGTAGTTGTCGACCTCCAAGAAGCGAATGCCATCACCGAAAGGCTTACTGAGGATGTCTGTCACGTTGATCCCTGCTCGGCGAAAGCCTTCACGGAACGCACCGACCTCGCAGCCACAGACCATATCAGCATCAGCGGTCTCAACTATCTTGGCGCACAACCTTCCGAAGTTAGCGCAGTGAGTGGCCGCCTGCTTACCAGTCATCATGCCCTGCTCGAACCCGAAATTGAACGAGGCGACCGTGAATGACGCAGGCTGCACAGCGCCAGAACCAGGCGTCTGTCCACCTTCCTCCGCAGGCTGAGAAGCACCGCGAGGCGGCGCAGGCTGAGAAGCACCGCGAGGCGGCGACACTTCGGACGAGCCTCGCGGAGCAGAGGCTGCGGATGAACGTTGGACATGGGGGTACGGCCAGGGGAACGCCATTGCAATCAAAACTCAGTGGACTGCAGTGAATGAATGTCGTGGCCAATTGAATGCAGAGGGGGGGGGGTGTGGGAAAAAAAAACACTGCTAGTGTCACTAGCAGGTCTCTGAACCAAACACAGCTGGGCGGAAGGGGAATATGAAGCGTCGGCTAGTTCAAAATGTTGCCAGGCAATGTCCTCCTCTTTCCTCCTCTCCTACTCTCGTCCTTCCTCCTCCCTTCCTAATACTCCTCCTCCTACCCCCTCCTCCTACTCCTCCTCCTCCTCTCTTATGGTAGTCCTCCCACCGCCCTCCTCATACTGGATGCCCAGGAAAGGAATGGAGTTCTGGGAACTCGAAGAGCACGAAGTGGCCTTACAGTTGTGGTTTACAGTTGGCTACGGGCACTTCAAAATGTAGGCCCGGGGACTGGGAGAGGTGAATGGAGTTCTGGGAACTCGAAGAGCACGAAGTGGCTACAGTGGCTCCCGGGCATTCAAAATGTGGCCCCGGGAATGGCAGTTCTGGGAAATAGAAGAGCACGAAGTGGCCTACAGTTGGCTCCGGGCATCCAAAATGTGGCCCGGGAATGGCGTTCTGGGAACTCGAAGAGCACGAATTGTGTGACTGTTGCATCCGGCCCCCCAGAATGTGGCCCGGGAATGGCGTTCTGGGATGTCGAAGAGCACTTTGTGTGTGACTGTTGCATCCGGCCCCCAGAATGTGGCCTGGGAATGGAGTTCTGGGAAGGCGAAGAGCACGAAGTGTGTGACTGTTGGTGAAAAACGAGCCCGGCTCATGCCGCCCGGAAACGCCCCAACACCTGCCCGGACCCCCCTGTGGAGTGATCTGTGAGCTCTTTTGAGTCAACTAGAAACCTATCAGTCTTCGCTGTTAGGTAAAAAGGGAATGCCCAGAATTCCAGTTTTTTTGTTTTTTGTTGTTTTTGTTCTTTCTCTCTCTCTCTCTTTTTTTTTGTTTTTGTTTTTTCTCCAATATTTTTTTTTTATATATAATATATAGATCCATATATATTTATATATATATATATATATAGTATAGTGGGACTCTGACTCGGAGATCCCGCACATCCCCTGATATTTGGCCAGTACCGCGCCTCCCGGCTTCCCGGGGGACCCCCAAGACGCCCAAAGACAGCTCAAGACGACCCTAAGGAGTCCCCAGAGCGTAAAGAACGGCCCAACACGCTCCCGCGCAGCCCGAGACACGGCTCTCCAGGCCTACAGGAGGCCTCCAGAACCCCCAGGGGGTCCGGAAGAACCAACACCCCTGAGGAGCTGGGCTAACAAAACCCACGAGGCACAAACAAAACACAGCGCCGAACGACGCCGAAGAACTGGAAAAAATGGACATCCCACAATTCCTTTTTCTTGTTTTTCAAGTTTGGCCCCCGGTCTACTCTCGCACAACACACCACAATTCAGACCCCGTCACCTCCACCAAAAAACCCAGGAAGCATTTGAGGGCCCCAGATCGTTGAATACCGAAAGGAAATGAATTAATGATTTCTGCGTTTCCGCATTTCCCTTCTATACGATTCCGAGGCTTGCGCAGGGCCTCCAAGGGAGTCCCTGGACGCAGGAAGCGACCAACATGAGATTACATTATTTGGCCGATCAAGCCTAGCTAGATCTTGAGCGCGCGCGAAGCGCGCGCGATGTTTTTGCTTATTATTATTATTATTATTAATTATTGTTGTTATTATTATTAGTATTATTATTATTATTATTATCATTATTATTATTATTATTATTATTATTTGTTTCTCTCTCTCTCTCTCCTTCTATGTCTATATATACTCTCTCTCTCTCTCTTATATATAATGGATAGGGGGTCCCGGGCACCCCAAAGTGCACTGATCTATCTTCTGGCCGTTTCGGGCTCGGCGGGGGGCGCCAAACAACGTCAAAGGGGGGCAAGAGGGCGCCAAGATGGCCCAATAACGCTTTAAGAGAGCCCAAGACCGCACAAGAGCGTTTCAGAATTGGTCCAACATGGCTTAAAGACAGCCCGAGAGTGCTTCAAGACGGCCAAGATGCTCTCAAAAGGACTCCCACGAGGCATTCAGGAGGCGAACAAAGTGTTATTTTCGATGGTTTTTGACGGTTTTTCGTGTTCTCGCTGTTTCGTGTTTCCGACTGTCCAAGACAGCCCACGAGGGCCCAGAAATCAGCTCAACGCGGCCCAAGAGACACCCAAAAAGGGCGCACGACGGCGCAAGAGAGCCCCAAGACGGCCCAAGCGCGCCCCCCAAGACGGCCCACGAGGCGCTCAAGATCGCCCAAGAGGGCCCAAGACGGCCCCAAGAAGGGCTCAAGAGGGGGAACACGAACCGACAATTCGAGCCTTCCGCCCCAAGAGGCCTCCAGGAGGCCCCAAGAGGCCCCCAACAGAGCCCAAGAGGCCCCCCAGAGGCCCCCTAGGTGCCCCACGAGGCCCCAGAGGCCCCGAAGAGGCCGCAACAGAGGCCCCAAGAGCACCCCACACGGCCTCCAAAACATACCGGTGCATAGCAAAGGACCGCCTAGCCTATCGTGGCATCGCAGCGTTGCATGACATGGCATGGCACGGCACAGCACGACATAGCTAACCGTGTCAATGCATATCACAGTATGGTTCAGCATACCATCGTATTGCATTCCATAGCAGTGTTTAGCTGAGCCTCACACTGCAAGTCACGACGTAACATTGCCCAGCATGGCCTGGCATCTCATGACGCACCGTGGCGTACTATGGCATTCCAATGCGCATACATTACTAGAACAGCACCGTACTGCTCTGCGCAAGAGTAAACCGTGACCATACAAATATCACACCCCCGTTGTTGCTCTTACTGTCGTCCTGTTTATTTTAGCCTAGCAGTTCATAACATGGCATAGCATTGCATTGCATTGAATAGCACGGTATGCCGTGTCTGTGCATACCGTGTAACGCGGTAGCATCGTTCCTCATAGGAAACATCGCATGATATGGCTCAGCGTATCATCCAACATATTACCATAGCATTTCACAGCACAGCATGGCATGGCATGCAATGCGCACTGTACGGTATATCATGTTATTGCATTGCATACTGCATAGTGGCATTGCGCTTTATAGCGTAGCATGGCATATCATGGCGTTCCATAGCATAGTGCAACATGGCGCTGTAGCGCCGCATTTTTCCTGGCCCATAGCTTGGCGACAGATCACCGGTCGACCGGTCGATGAGAGCGGAGGAGGAGGAATAAGGAAGGGGCAGAAGGAAACATATGATGTTGACCAGCATTTGCATCTAAGGGGTAAATCGACCAGCAGGTCCCAGGCCACGCCAGTGGGGATAGGGATCGGTTAAACGATGCCCAGTTTGCCTCCTCCTGCTGCTCCTCGAGCCGACGGTCGGGGGGCGCGTTGTCGGCGAGCGCCCCGCGGGCTCGGAGGAGCAATGCTTTGTGGTGCAGAGTGCCGCGAGTGTCGATCCTAGCCGCAGGGGAGAATATGGCGTTTTTTCTGTATATTTGCACGTGCGGGTTCCTTGACACGAGTTTCATTGATTGCCCCAAGTGCTCCGCAGCCACGCTCATAGCATAGTGCAACATGGCGCTGTAGCGCTGCATTTTTCCTGGCCCATAGCTTGGCGACAGATCACCGGTCGACCGGTCGATGAGAGCGGAGGAGGAGGAATAAGGAAGGGGCAGAAGGAAACATATGATGTTGACCTGCATTTGCATCTAAGGGGTAAATCGGCCAGCAGGGCCCAGGCCACTCCAGTGGGGATAGGGATCGGTTAAACGATGCTCAGTTTGCCTCCTCCTGCTGCTCCTCGAGCCGACGGTCGGGGAGCGCATTGTCGGCGCGCGCCCCGCGGGCTCGGAGGAGCAATGCTTTGTGGTGCAGAGTGCCGCGAGGGTCACTCCTAGCCGCAGGGGAAAAATATGTGCTCCGCAGCCACGTTCATAGCATAATGCACAATGGCGCTGTAGCGCTGTATTCTTCCTGGCCCATAGCTTGGCGACAGATCGCCGGTCGACCAGTTAAGCGCGCGCGAAGAGCATGCTTGGTTCTAGGGTCCCGGGGCCCCCAAAGTGCACTGATGTGTTTTCCTGCCGTTTCGGGCCCAGCGAAGGGCGCCAAAAAACATCAAAGGGGGCCGAGAGACGTTCAAGAGGGCGCCAAGATGGCCCAAGAGCGCTCCAAGAGAGCCCAAGACTGCACGAGAGCGTTTGAACATGTGTCCAAGAGGCCTCCAAGAGGGCCCAAGAGAGCTCCGAGAGACGTCCCGAGAGAGCCGGAAGAGGCCCAAATCATTGATGTGCATTGGTTTGTTCGATGATTTTCGCTTTCTCGCGTCCTCGAGCTTCCAATGTTCGAAGAAGGTCGAAGACGCCCTCAAGACCGCCTCAAGACCGCCGAAGACGCCCCAAAAGAGTGCCAAGACGGCTCCAGAGAACCTGCAAATTGCACACGAGGAGCCCCAGACGGCCCAAGAGGCCCCAGGATAGGCCCAAAATGGACCACAGAGCGGGAGCGGGAGGCCCCAGGGCGCTCGAAGACGGCCCAGATGGCCTGGGCCTCCCCTTTCTGTCCCTCCTTCCCTCCCACCCCCTCCTCCATTACCTCCTCTCTCCTCTTCTTCCCCTCACCCCTCAGTTTTCGTGTTTCTCCCTCCTCTCCTGGGACGGCCCCGCCAGAGCGCCAGACAGGCCCCGCCTGAGCGAGCGGGGCATCGCTATACCCTATCATTTCACAAGTTGCTTTGCCCGTCACACCCCTCAAGGGCGGCCCCGGCAGAGCGAGAGGGGTGTTGCTATAGCATATACAGTCCCTGTTACGTTTTGCTCTTCCCACCGCACCCGAAGTAGTTCCGTTAGAGCGCACGGGATGTGGTTATACCATAGTTTTCCTCAGGTTTCGTGCTCTTCCCTCCCCTCCTGGGCAAGCCCCGCCAGAGCGCCAGGGAAACCCCCGTTAGAGAGAGCAGGACATCCCTACACCATACTCTTTCACGCGGCTTTTGCTCCTCCCACCCTTGCAAGGCGGACCCGCCCGAGCGAGCGGGGTGTGGCTATACCATACAATAGTTTAGGTTTCGTGCCCCTCCCCCACCTCCTGAAAAGGCCTCGCCAGAGCGCGAAGAAGGTACCGCCAGAGGCCCCGTCAGAGCTCCACGCAACCCCATATATGGGACTTGCCAGGCAAATCATTGAGCATCCCCCGTGACCCCGAGCCTTCTGTTCCCACGGGTGCGATTATCGCCGGCATGAGGTTTGGCGTCCAGCACAAAGAAGTTTCCCCACTCCCGTGGACGGACTCGACAGCAACTGATTGCAGAGAAGGGCACAGATGACGAGGGCATCTGCGCGCGCCCTCTGCAAATATCCGACAGCTGAACGACCGCTGTGAACGAGAAGCTTGGAGCACAAGGAAGAGGAAAATAACAACGCGCTCCCACGCGCGCGCAACGAGGCCCCGAGCCAACCCCAACGTCAGGAACCTTCAGATGTCTGCGTGATCGGGCATGGGGAGATTGAGCAGATTTGCGAAGTCATTGAATGTTGCGACGGGGCAGAGCGGAAATGAAAGTGGATAAACAAACGCAGTTCGATAAACCAAACGAAGGCGGCAGCGAGATTGTGAGGTGCGCGGGAACGTGGCGCCCCGCGTTCAGACTACGCGTTTTTTGCGTCTATGACATGGACCCGAGAACGCTGGAACTCGTCGTTGTGGCCACAGCGGGGTTTACAACGGCACCCGTGGCTCATCTGCGACTAGAACCTAAGCGCGCGCGTAGCGCGCGCGTATATCTAGTATATATATTATATATAAGAAATATCAATCGATATTTCCGCTCTGAAAATTGGCAACCCTCCATCCGTGCACTGAATTCGCCGCCTCCACCCCATCACCCCCCACCCCCCCCTCCTCACCTCTCGATCATCGCCCCTTCGATTGAGAGAGCGCATGGGATAGTGCTGTTCGAGAGAGATGGCTCAAGAGAAATAGAGAGAGAGAGGGAGAGAGAGAGAGAGAGAGAAAAAACAAAAAACAGAGAGGAGAGAGAGGCGAGGACGAAGGGAGAGAGAGAGAGAGGAGAGGACCCGAGAGAGAGACGAGAGAGAACGAGGGAAGAGAGAGAGAGAGAGAGAGAGAGAGAGAACGAGGAAGAGAGAGAGATAGAGAGAGAGAGAGAGAGAGAGAGAGAAAGAGGAAGAGAGAGAGGCGAGGAGTACATAGAGAGAGAGGCAGAGAAAAGAGTCGAATGAGTGAGGAGAGAGAGAGAGAGAGAGAGAGAGAGAGAGAGAGAGAGAGAGAGAGAGAGAGAGAAAGAGAGAGAGAGAGAGAGAGAGAAGAGAGAGAGATGCTAGAATATTGGGAAGGGGAGAAGGGCGAGGTTGATGAGGAGAACGTGGAGGAGAAGGAAGGAGGACGAAGAGGAACAAGGAGACGGAATGTGAAAACAAATTCAAGAGATGAAGGAATCAGAAGAGCGGAGTTTTTTTTTGAACCCATGAAGGTGCCAGCGTCGAAGGCCAGGCCCGTTGTGAGCCAGCCGAAAGCCCCTGCTGCTGCTGCGCCCGACCTGAGCCAGGACCAGGTGTTGGCGCGGATCTTCCCCAATGGCATCCCAGCAGAGGTGCTGCGCGAGATCAACCGACAGGGTTTCAACGCGGCGGCGCCAGCGGTGGACCCAGGCACGCTAACCCTGCAGCGCAACGTGGCTGACCTGCAGAGTGAGATTGAGCAGTTCCCGCAGGACATCAGGGACTCCTTGGACGAACACATTCAGGCGGCAGAGGCAGCAGAGGCCGCACGCTACGCCCGCGATGGATCCATTCCAGCAGGATCGTACCAGGACCGCCAGCCAGATGGACCTTGGGAGTTTCATCCGACTCTGGGCCCAGTAGCTGTTGCGCCGACGCAGGTGGACAGTCATGCATCCTTGCCGCAGCCGTTGCCAGACGCAAGCGCCAGCTCTGGCCAGTCGCAGCCGGCGACCCTGCCTGCCGTGGCGTTTCAAGGGCGCATCCAGGAGCTTCGGAGCGTGCCGTTGATGCAGAATGTATTCAACGTGGAGTCTTCGTGGGCCCAGCCAGCTGCCGCCCCGAAGGCGTCGGGCTCGCAGCCACAGGCTAGCGGCCAGGAGCTCGCGAACCAGCTTAGGTTGGCAGCAGCCGAAGCCTTGCAGCAGGCAGACGCACTGCAGGCAGACGCATTGCAGTTGGCAGACGACGAGCAGCTCTCCCGCTACTCGCAGCAGCAAGCAGCCCCAGCGGGCTCGTTGCCCAGCGAAGCGCTGATGAGCCAGCTTATTTTTCAGCAGATGGCGCAGCCGATCGAAGTCGATGATAGCCCGCCGCAGTCACAGCCGCCACAGCAGACGGAGCCAGCAGTCTCCAAGGCCACCGCGCCTGCGGTGCCCGTCAAGGCGCCCCCCATGGCGGCAGCCGCGCCTCCGGTGAAAGCAGGCGCCGCGCCTCCAGCGAAGGCATCAGCCGAGGCCGTTTCGTTCAAGGCGCCGCCGAAGCAGCCACCTGCGGTTCGCACCCTGGCTCGCATTGGAGACGCTCTCGAGGCATTTCAGCAGCACGACCAGATCAGAATGAGCATCCTAGACGGGCAGGCCGTTGAACAGATCGAGAGCGACGAGTTATTTCGCAGGCAGCGGCAGCTTCAGCAAGTACAGCAGCAGCAGCAGCTTCAGGTCGCCCCAGTGAACATTTCGGAGCCTGCGGGAGAGAACACCGAGGATCCTGGACCCTCGAAACCTGAATCCCCATCTCAGCCCTCAGCCTTTGGATTCCCATTCCAAAACCCTTGGGAGCAGACATGTTTAGGAACTCTGGGGGGGCATATCTGAATTTCCATCAGGATGAGTCAGAGGTTGACATGTCTTTCATGGGTGGGGACATCCGCAGTAATGCCAGCACATACAGCACCACCGAACCTCTGGATCCAGATCTGTGGAGCCCCTCAATCTTTGATCCTGAGATCAACACGACTGGCTCTGGAGGCGTCTGGTACACAAGCGAGGATCGAGGGTTTAGTTGAAACCACTATACCAGCCATCTCTGAAGTAACATTTGTTCTCGTATACCCCTCCCCTGCACTTGCATATAGTCAGTTGGGGGCCTCGCCTAGGAGAGAATTCTCGGCGCGGACGCGAACGAGGCCGCGGTGGAGCAGAGACTCATGCAGATCTGGAGGGCGCATGACCCATCGCAGGTTGACATTGAGGTCCTCAGCAATACCAACGGAGACGAGCCCAAGGCGCCCCCCCTCGGCATGTCTCAGGCTGCCTACGACGAGCTGAGGAAGGCGGTCGAGGAGAAATCATCGTTCCAGGCTCGCGGAGCTCTGGGATCACAATTTACGCGCTGGTTGGGCCACAAGGGTATAGGGGGATTGTACACTTAGCGAGGAGAAGGATGAGGAAGAAGGGGAGGAGGAAGAGAAGGAGCAGGAAGTGGAGGATGAGGATGGAGAGGGGGAAGACTCTCTCTACTCCATTCGTCTGTACTCCTGGCCCTCGCCTGTGCTCAATCACCGCAATCTCTCTTCGTCCCTGGACCTCCCTTCGTTCCTCATCGCAGTCACCGTTGCATTCGTCTCTACTCGATCCTGGCCCTCCCTCCCTCCTCATGCCCCCCCCCTTCCAGCGTTTTTTTTTGGGACCCAGCAGGACAATCGGAAGGAGCGCGAGAAGTACGATAATCTGCAGGGCTACGACGCCAAGAAGGCGTTCCGGCTCGAGTGGGCCTCGAGGAAGCTCACGCAGATCAACGTGTCCTGCACCCAGGCCGAGCGCTTCAGGCAGACGGACGAGACGCAGAGCTTCCACTGGTCGTTCGACAGGATCGTCGAGGAGGAGGGGGGAAGGCACAACCTCGCCAACGTGAAGGCCATCCTCCATCTATCATTCTCCTCCATCCTTCCCATCTCAATGATCCTTCTCCTTACTTTCACTAATCTGTTCGGAGGCTGCCTCCGTCTACTGCCGCAAGTGCCTCGAGATGGGGGCTCCATGGGTGCTGTGCGACAGCATGACCGAGAGGCTCAAGTTCAAGTACGTGCAGTTGGCCAGCCGCGAGACGATGGATCGAGAGTGGACCACCACTCGCCGTTTCGAGATCGACAGCCAGGGCGCGGTCACGAACGTTCGCTCCAACACTGCAGCGTCCAGCGGCGGCGCGGGCGGCAGCAGCGGCGCGAGCAGCAGCGTGCCAGCGCCAGCTGCCCCAGTTCTGGCAAAGGCCACAATTGCAGTTAAGGCGGCGCCAGCGGCATTGCCAGCGGCAGCGCACGACGACGGTGATGACGACGGGTGCCAGGACGGAGGTGCCAGCTGAGGACGCTGCCAGGACTGCAGTCGAGGCTCGCCGCAGGGCCGCGGCGGCCAGCAAAAGCAAGGCTTCATCGAAGTCTGGCGCAGCGACCAAGAAGCCGAAGCAGACGCCCGAGCAGGCATTCAAGGCGACGGTGTCCAAGCACGTCGTGCTCAGCGCTGCAGGGAAGAGCCTGATCGACACGATCCACAAGATGCCTGAGTGGTCGTGGGCTCGCACAGCAGCGACGCTTGGTGAAGTCGAGCGCTGCCACGCAGCGCTGATTGCGAACGTCCCTGAGCTGGTCGAGACTCACATCGGCGAGGGGTGGAAGGCAGTCGTGGACTCCTTCGGCGACGCTGAGCTGCAGGTGCAGCTCTCCAGCATCTCGGCGGAGATGGAGCCCCTTCTCGAGAGCCTTGAGGGCAGCGTGAAGCGCGTGAAGGAAATGCACTCGCGCCAGGTCGGGTAAGCACGCTGTATACGCTAGCTGGCATGTACATACCTGGGTCCAGCATCTTGTAAGATGCGCTTCGTTCGGTGCGCGCGATTGCTACGCTTGCAATGCGCATAGGCACTGACTAATGTCTTGACCGCCGCGAGATGGCAATTTAGCCTTCTGCGCGTGCTCGCTCGAGATGCTCGAGGTTGCCAGCGCTCGAATTTTTCGAGTATTGCTGCTCTCGACGCGGCGCTCTCAGCGCACCTGCTGAGGAGGAGAAGGATCGAGGAGGATTAGGATCGAGGAGGAGGAGGGGGAGGAGGAGGAGGAGGAGGAGCAGGAGGAGAGGAGGGAAGAGGAGGAGAAGAATGAGGAGGAGGAGGCGGAGAAGGAACCTTCGATTGAGCTACAGCCCATTCTTTGCGAGTTCTCGCTGCGCCAGCCGCAATTGGGGGCGGCAGACGCTACGTTTTGACTTCGCGAGTCCTTAATGTGAAAACATGCCCCTCCACCGCCCGATCCACTCCTTCGATCCTCCTCCTTGTTTCCACGCCCCCCCCCCCCCACTGCGCTAGCTTGCATATCCTTTGGTTCCTCTGACCTCTCAACCTTCCTCCCACTGCTCCTCGTCTCTCTCTCTCTCTCTCTCTCTCTCTCTCTCTCTCTCTCTCTCTCTCTCTCGCCTGCTGCCTGTCATCCAATTGCTTTCTCGCTTCCGCCGCCGCCCAGGAACAGCTCTGCACGAGGCGGGGCGAGCTCATCGAGTCTAATGATTATTGAGGTGGGACATGATCAGCGAGCGGGCGCAGGGTAGCTTCTTTCTTTTGTACAAGCGCAGCATGCGGATTCGCACGCTGTGGCAACTGCCCGAGAGCGCCTGCGTCTTAAAAATGCTTCCCAGACAGGCGCCAGAAGAGGCAGAACAGCGAACAAGTAGTGCAGAAGCCCCTCCCCCCCGGTGAAACTCTACCGGTGAACGTGCCGATGAAACTCGATGATACCCCCCCGATGAAACTTGCAGGTCACCTGTGTTTTTACAGTGTTTCGACCCCAAGTTCATCGATGAACACACCGGTGAAACTAGCCGGTGAAATTACCGGTGAATCCCGATGAAACTCGATGAGCCTGTTTTTTTCAGGGGGGATGAGAAAACCTGGACCCATATGATAACTTCTTTACTCCCTTGAGAGAATGTCGGCTCGAGCCGCATCAGAAACACATGCCCAACGCAGCACTCAGTGGGCGCAGCTGGCGCGATGAAGCGCCCGATGCCCATTCGGAAACTGACAAGGGCGAGCACGCTAAAGAGTTTCTATCCTTCGTCACAGACATGTATCTCTCGGGGCGATGGGCGGGCTCCCACGTGGCCACCTCGGCGCGGCACGTGTCCTTCTGGATGCCTGCAGCTGCAGCTATAGCCGCAGACCCCAGTACTGGCGCAGGCGGCAATGCCGTGAGGATGCCTAGCTATTTGAATCCCACCTCCCTGGTCCATTCCCCCCTTCCCCCCCCCCCCCCCCCGAAGAAATCCAATCGAAGGAGACAGGGTCGGGGGGGCCGATGCAACTTTTAGAAGGAGGGGGCCTCCCGCCAAGGAAGTTGGACACGTTTTTAGGCATCGAGAAGAATGACCCTCTGTTGTACGAGTTGACGGCCCCCATGCTGACCAAATTTGGCGAGGGGAGGCAGACCAGGGACTTGCCAGTGCGGCCGCCTCACGAATCGATAGATGCCGAGTTCTCCACATCCATGATAGAATGGTTTGCGCCGTGGCAGAGACGCAGGAGAACGGGTCACTAATCGAAAGGAGTAGATTGGGTGTGAGGATATAGGCGAGAACGCAGCAGCTAACAAACGCAGCCTATGCACCCCTGCCAGTGGAAAATAAGTGCGCGCCAGTGCAATTCAAGCAACGACAAAACTTGAAACGCAAGACAGAGAAACATACGTGAGTAATGACAATTCGTTACGATGTCTGCTTCGGAACGACACGAGACCTGCATAACCGACCGACAAATTCAAAATCGACCCGAGACTTCGACTGTGTTTCGCTTTTCTTCGATTCACCTTCTCGGGATCCGCTCTCCTCTCGGCCGTGCGAGGAGACTCGAGCCGTGGATGCCTGCTTTCGAGAACCACCCCTTGGTGCGAGACATGACCGTTGAGCAGCGTTGCAACACGGTGGGATGCTGACCTTTTTGCTTGCAATGGCTCAGTTTGTCTCAAATTGTGTGTTGTTTGCATTCATGCGCGCGTGTTTGCATGATCCCGCCATTTTGCCTACGTGCGAACCTTTCGATCAGCAGCTGATGCTATTTCGAACGTATTTGAATCACGCGTGCACAATGCCATTATATTCACACCGACCGCATGCCTTGGCTGCTAGGTGCCGCCTGCTATATACATGGACGCAACGGAGTTCACGGAAAAGGATTATGTTCTCATTGTTTCGGTCATTAACATCCTCAGCGGGACCCGCCACGTCTGCGTCGTCGTTCGCAAGAGTGATTTGTGCGAGTGCGGGTGCTTCAACTGGTGCAGCTTGTTCGTAATATTTCATTGGCTTCGGTGGTCACCGCCTTAATTGCTCAGCCGCCCCCCTGCCGACCCTCTCCACCAACCTGCCTCTGCCGCGATCGAGCGAAGGAGTCACTTGAATTAAGTCGAACTTGTTCCTCTTAGCCGCTCGAGCGGCCATCATTATAGATGGCCGTCCATCTGGCGCGTGAGCTCAGGTCACTGCTTGCAGCTGCTCGTGGCGAGAGGCCTACATGCCGCCATGATGGTACCGAGTGGATTGCATCAGACACATCTCGAGCGGATGCGCGTTCTCTTCCCGAGATGCAGTGGAGGGGAGCAGTGATCGATTTCTGCGGAGATTGGGCTGAGATTGCTTTGAGGTACGGGTTTCTTACTTGGTCTCATCTTCTCACGCCCTGCCCGAAGTGCACGTGGAATAGGAGAGAGATCACCAACGATAGCTTCGACGCAGATTTCGATTTCGACGGCAGGTGCCACGACGAAAACTGGTACGAAACAGAGTGCGACAAGAGAGAGGCACTGGGAGCAGAAATAAACATAGATTTCCGGCCAATGCATTTTCAGAAGCCAGCGTTCAACTTCCGTCGACGTCTCCCCCCTCCCTCCTCTGCCCCGTTGCGTCGACGTCGCCGCCGTCGCGCCCGCCCTGTGAGGCCCGCCAGAAAAACATCGTGGTCGAATGGGCCCGACGACGCGCGACGATGGTGGAGATGTCGGAAGGAAGGGGCTTGAATGTCAGGGAAGGTGTTATATATATATATATATATATATATAATCAGAAGGGATGGGCCCACAGGGGGAAACCAGCAACATAGCGGGGGGGCGATCAGGGGGAGCGCGGGCCGGGTGGCCAGCACAATCCACCAGGTCTGGGCGGGCATCGCCACGATGGACCAGGTTCGGAAATTGAGGCTCATCCTAGAATACGACAAGGAAAAATATCGAGGTAGAGGTCTCATGGAGAACTTTCTCGAGCTCGGACTTCGAAAGGGGGGCCGCCTCGAACCCCGACCAAACTTGCCCGACATCGGCATGTTCGACTCTGTGGCCGAGAAAAATCTACCATTGCTGCTATCTTTCTGGAGGGACGGCGGCAGTCCGTCAGGCACGTATCATCGAAACCCGTTGATTTGCAGGACTGCGTTTATTAACGCTGCTCGCCTGCGACGCGTGCCCATCACTTCGCCATCTTCTATCTTCTTTCACCTCCGCGCGCGCGCTCTCTCTGCAATCCTTTTCCATGTCGCTTTACCCCCCATCCCCCTCGTCCGTCGCCCGAACAGTTCTTACGAAGTTCGGCGGAATGCATGTCACGGCATATCTTGATTGTCTGAGTTGTTCCCTGGAGAAACACTTAGATAATCTGTATCCGCTCCCTTCCCCATCCACCCTTCTACTTATTGCAGTCACACTCTTGTTTGCAATTCTTGTCATCCAACGCCTCCTGTGTCCGCGGCCCCAGGGGGCTGGGTACGAGCGTGCTGACGTTCCCCTACGACGTGCTCCACGTTGTGTTCTTAGGTATTGGGCATTCGCATATTAACAAGGCCATGTGGACTCTCATTTTGTCCGACGCGTGGCGCGTCGGAAAGGCCAGAAAAGGAATTATGATCATGAGATCCTTGAAACGTTTTAAGGCTGAGTTAGACAGTTGGTACTCGAAGCAAGCAGATGCATACCCGACTATGAAATTGTCCAAGGTGCCATGGGACTTCCAAAAAACCCTGGGACGCATGCCGCAGCATTCTCGACCAGCCTGTTTCGAATCGTTCGGTTCCTGGGGGGCGTGGCATTTCGGGAGGCTGTTCGGATTATCTGCCAGGTGGGGAAGATCACGAAGGGGATGATTTCCACGCAGAAAGCAGGCACTGTCAAGTTCAAAGGAGGCGAAACATCTGACATATTACCGTTTATAATTGAGACACTTCGCAACCATTTCGGACTGATTATGCCAACGTTGACGAACAAGCATGCTCTTCTTCGGGCCGGAGAAAGCCTCAGAGCTTGGAAGCAGGCCTTCAAGGGTCGCGGAAGGTTCGCTGACCAAGAGACGCGCGATGAACTTGTTCGATTGGGCCAAACACACTTGACGGAGGCAAAGAACGCCAGAGTGAAACTGTTTCCAAAACACCACGCGTTCAAGCATTTGAACAGAAGCGTCTGGAGCAAAGGACCACCCAATCACTATGCGACATGGTTGGACGAGAGCTTGAATTCGGTTCTGTCGAGCATTGCTGGTAGCACCCACAAGAGAGCCATGGAGCGCAAATCGTTCCAGAAATTCGACCTCCTCGCGTCAGGCTTTCTGGGTTTAATCATTTAGAGCGGGTCGCCGTCAGGCAATGTATTGTGCATAACATGCCCCATGCCCCCCTCCCCCTCCCTTTGCTGACGCGCGCGCCGACCCCCCCCCTCCTCTCGTATAACAGCAGATGGTTGCTAAGCAGGATTTTACCACATTGCACTCAACAGTTTTGGATCCCTGGGCCTCCGATATGTCCATGATGATAAGCTCAACGCAGGGATGCCGCATAGCATAGCACGGCATTGCGCGTCATCGCTCGCAGCTTTTGGTGCCCGAGGCAGGCGCCGAACGCATTTGCAGGGTAGGCAACGCGCCGAGGAATTGTCTTTCTGGTAGAACTTCAGATCTGATGCCGCCGAGAAAGCGACCTGCTGCTCACCGAGAGGTTGTCTATCCTGATCCTGTTTCGCCAAACAGTCTGCTGGGAAGATGCTAATATGGTTTCGTTGCCCCCCCCGCCCCTCCCCCCCCCCCCCCCCCCCCTCTCCCGCGCGCTTCGGCATCGCTCTCCCGCCCCCGCTGGGCGCGCGGCCTCAGCGCACGGAAGCCTCGTCGATGCCTCGCGACGGGTGAGGGGAGGGGGTCGGTGAGAAGGAAAATGTGAAACTAGTATATCTCCTAGGTCGATATGTTCCTGCCTGGATAATATCTGCCGCTGCAGACCTTGTGCCCGACGCTCACAATCGCTCAGCTCACGCTTTGCTCCAAGTTGCTATTTCATGGCACGCTGGCCTTCCTGTGGGAGCTCGTTCTGGTGACTGTTTTGAGGTGTGTAGCGATTGCGTCAGCAAGGTTCGAGCTGGCCCAAACTATACGTACAGCTTGAAACTAGAATGCTATAACAGCTTCTGTAGTCAGAGCACGCGAACAGAGAACATGAGAGAGCTGGGGAGGGCGAGGGTCGAGGCGCGGGTGCCTCTGCATCATCTGCTCGACCTCCACTTTGTCTTTCTCCCTGGGCGACGCGTTGGTGGGCGAGATCGGAATTGATTGAAGTGAGTGAGGGAGTTGGCGAGAGAGCGGCCAGCATAAGGGGGGGCAACGTGCGAGCCAGGCTCTTTCTGACTTTGGTTTGAACGCTAGCCAGTTTAACGGGGAACCCATCATGCTCAGCGGCATCGTGTTCTTGATTTGGAGCGTTCACCGCGTCAAGCAAGGTGGCGCAGGGAGGGATGTAGGGATGGGGGCCGCAGGAGTAGACTTGAGGGAAAGGAGGGGGAGAGGGGGACAGGTGCTATGCATGACCACTGAGCCAAAACAACATGCAAGAATAACGCTTCCCCATCCCTTTTTTTTCTACGCCCCTCGCCCGTCTTCTCGTTCCCTCGATCTTTGTTCTCTGATCGCCACTGCCGTGGCTCGAGAGACGAGGCAAGGATGATCAGACTTTTCGCGAAGCCACCTGGCCTGGACCACCCCAAACCATTCCCAGAACATAGCATTCCGCCATGGCCACTGCCGTGGGCATCAGTAGAGCCACCCAAGTGGGCTCCTGAGATCATCGAGTATATCGATTTCCATAAAAACTTTGTGCCTCCCCCTTTCTTGTGGTACCCGAGCTCCCTACAACGTGACGTCGAAACGCCTGGTTACTGGTTGATCACAGCAATTCATCGGTATGTGATGCCACGAGATTTCGAGGATGACGGCTTCCCTTCGGACATGGTCGCACTACCCATGCAGATGGCGCTCGTTTGGAAGAACACAGATGGGGGGTTACCGCCATACAGATACCCCCACGCAAAAACATGTTACTTCCCATTAAGCCGCGCATGGTATT
>CAUYUJ010015122.1:172836-330336 GCA_963575745.1 Prorocentrum cordatum | reverse complement strand
ACCATCATAATCATCATCACCTTCATCATCCATCATGATCATGGTCATCATCATCACCACCACCCTAACAATCACAATCGTATTCGTCAACATCATCATCATCGTCAAGAACATCGTCATCACAAAGTCTAGTACATAATTATAATAGTGCGGATGAGGAGAAGGGGGAGGAGGAGGGTAATAAGGTGGAGGAGGAGCAGGAGCAGGAGCAGGAAGAGGAGGAAGAGGAGGAGGATGGGGAGGAGGAGGAGTCACGGCAGGACGGGAGGGGCCTCGCGCGCTTGCTTGCCAACCTGGGAGGACGCGAGGGGCCGCGCGCGCTTGCATGCTTCCCTGGGGAGCAGCTGGGAGGAGTGATGGGGATGGGGATGGTGATGACGATGGTGATGGTGATGGTGATAATGATGATGATGTTGAAGATGATGATACGATGGTGATGATGATGTTGATGATGACGACGAGGACCGACGCTGTAGCGGCCCCAGGATGGTGATTGTGATGAGGAGGAGGTACAGGAGGAGGAGGAGGAGAAGGAGGAGGAGGAGGAGGAGGGTAAGGAGATGGAGGAGGAGCAGGAGGAGGAGGAGGAGGAGGATGGGGAGGAGTATGAGTCACGGGAGGACGGGAAGGGCCGCGCGCGCTTGCTCGCTTCCCTGGGGAACAGCTGGGAGGGAATGATGGGGATGATGATGACGATGGTGCTGATGATCATAATGATGATGATAATAATGATGACGATGGTGACGATGATGATGATGATGACGACGACGATGATGATGATGATGACGACGAGGACACCGAAGCTGTAGCGGCCGACGCTGTAGAGGCCATATGATGGTGATGGTGATGATGCTGATGATGAAAATGATGAACATTGCGATGAATCTTGCGATGTTGATGGTGATGTTGGATGGTGTTGATACGGGTGGATGATGACGATGGTTCTTGTCTGCCACCGTGGACTTCGCGATACGGGTGGATGGGATCACCATGCGATCACGATGATGATGACGATGCTGATGCCGACGGATATGACGACGATGCTGATGATGGTGATGGTGATGATGATGATGATGATGATGTTGATGCTGATAATGATGGTGATGGTGGTGATGATGTCTTCATCCTCCTCCTCCTCCTCCCCCTCTTCCTTCCCCTCCTCCTCCTCCTCCTCCTCCCCCTCCTCCTCATCTCTCCTCCTCCTCCTCCTCTTCATCCTCCTTCTCCTCCTCCTCCTCCTCCTTTTCTCCTCTTCCTCCTCCTCCTCACCAGCGCCATTTTGGCTAGTCCAGATCTCGGGCCCTGTCGATCGGCCCTTTCGGACCCCTCGATGCCCCGTCTCGCCCCTCGTGTGTCTCCCAGGGCTTGCAAGTCCCAGCCCCTGCCCCGTCGTCCTTCGGTTCCCTTGAGTGGGGACCTGGAGCAGGGGCTGAAGGAGCACACGGCGTCCGTCGGCTGTGCGAGAGCATTCGAACTAGGCCTTTACCACACCCTTACCAAAGATAAGGCCGCCCATGGACCGTCGCTGGCTAAGAACCCCGAGCTGGCGGGCGGGCTTACAACACCCCTCCTCCTGCTGTTCCTCACCCCTCGTCCCCTCGCACCCCTCGCCCTCGCCCTCACCCCTTGCCATCACCTTCGCCCTCCTCCTCGCCCCTGAAGTTCCGACCCCCCCTCCCCTCCTCCTCCTCACCTTCGTCCTCCTCACCTCATGTTTACACTCTTCCTCATCCTCCTGCTCCTGCTCGTCCTCCTCCTTGTCGTCGTCACTTCCTAGTGATTTCATGCCCAGGTGGAGGTGCTGCTTCGGAACTCGCCCGAGGCCGAGCCGCCCTGGGCTCAGCTGCGCGACGCTTGCGTCGCGGTGCTGACCGAGTAACCCACGGAGGAGGAGTAGGAGGAGAGGAGGATGGGATGAGGAGGAGACGGGGGATGCTGATAGGATGGGAGGGGGAAGAGGAGAGGAGGAGGAGGAGGAGGAGAGGAGTGGGACGAGGGCGGGGATGATGAGGAGGACGAGGAGGAGGAGCAGGATGAGAGGAGGAGGGTGGAGGAGGATGGAGGCGGATGGGGGGCGGAGGAGGAGGAGGAGGAGGAGGAGGAGGATGCGAGAAGGAGAAGGATGATGATGAGGACGCTGAGAGGATGAGGGGGGCAGGAGGGTGGGAGTGAGAGGAGGGCGACGAGGAGGAGGACGAGGAAGTGAGGATGAGGGGTATAATGAGGAGGTTGATGTTGATGTTGGTGATGTTGATGATGATGATGATGGTGATGCTGATGACGATGATGCTGCTGATGATGATGCTGCTGATGATGATGACGATGGGGATGATGGGGATGTTGACGATGATGATGATGATGATGTTGATGATGATGATGCTGATGATGAAGATGGTGATGATGACGATGATGATGAATCGGGTGAGAGGGATGATTGTCCGCGAGGTACCCTCGTGCTTCCAGGGAACCAGCTGGGAGCCCTGAGGAGCGAGGCGGCAGCCTCGCTGACGAGTTGTCGCGCGCGCGCAAGCACCTCAGGCGCTTGCGCGACAACCCCGCGCGGCGCCGCCAGACATCGGATGACGACGGCGACGAGGGGAGGGGGGGAGGAGGGGATGTGAGGAGGGAGGGGAGGAGGGAAAGAAGGAGGGAGGTGGAGGAGGAGGGGGAGGATGAGGGGGCGGAGGTGTTAGTTTCGGCGGGAAACTGATTTGCGCGGTAAGGGGCTGTCTCAGTAGGATCGGAGACATTCGGAGAACTCTGAGGCATTGCGTCCCTTTCGCGGTGCCATCCAGGGCACAGCAACGCTCGCGAGGATGTCCCAAGGCCGCCCGCGGCCATGCCAGTCCGAACCGCGCGTGGAAGTCCCTGCGAGGCTGCGAAATGCGAGAGGGGCGTGCCAGGATGAGGGGGAGGGGAAGAGGATATGGCTGAGGATGTATAATAATTTTACGTGTGTCTGTTTACACCCCTTCCCCCAAATCGTAAATCGCTATCGCTGCTGATGGCGGTCGTCTTGGTCGCTTCGCGCTTCATCGATGTTCGACGTAGGTCGTCTCATCGCTGTCTTCGCTGCTCGTAACGCACTCAAGATCCAACGGCCTCGGTGGGCCATTGGCCGACCGTTCGGCGTTCGATCGATCGATCGATCGCCGATCAGCCCGCGTGGTTACTGGTCGATCGATCGATCGGCCGATCGGCCGATCGTTTCGGGTGGTCGCGGTCGCGGGGGCTGCTAAGTTCCGCCTTGAACTTAGCAGCCCCCGCGATGGCGGCGGTGGTGGCGGCGGAATCGGAATCAACAACACCACCCCGCCGCGCCCATGTGGTAAACAATCGGCCGGGGGGGCTGGAGTGGGGGGCCGGGGCCCGCGCCGACCACGCCGCCGCCACCGTCACCCTGAGGGGGGCGTTCATCTCGGATCTCGGGCCGAGGAGGAGAGGGAGGAAATGGAGGAGGAGGGGAGGGGATGGAGCATTAGGATTCCCCCAAACGGCCCCAAAAAAACCCAAGAAGGCATCGCGAGAACCTAAGCTGGGCCACCCCCGAGCGCCTCATCCTGCCCCTCCCCCTCCTCCGTCTCTTACTTCCCGTTGCCTTCCTTCTCTCTCCTCCTCTTGAGCTCTTCCTCCCCCTCCTCCTGCCGGCACCCTGGAGCGAGTTGTCTTGAGGGCCCGCGTCTGTCTTTGGAGGCGTCTTGGATCATCTCCCCTCCTTCCCCGATGGGGTGGGGGGGTGGGGGGCGGCATGTCCGGCTCGAGTGGATCGCTTTACCTCGTGGCAGGAGTGCACGCGGACCACTTGAAAACATTTCTCAGAAAAGACTAACGTTTCAAGTTGTCTGGACGCGATGTCGCCCGGCTGCGCTGCTCGCGGCCCGAGAACAATCCGGCCGCGGAGCAGGCGGCGGCATCGGCGAAGTCTGTTCCAGCGCCAACAGGCTGGGGATACTTTTCAGTTGTCAGTCCAGTCTTCCATCCATCTCCCTTTCCTTCTTCTCTTCCTTCTCCCTGCCCCCATACTACCTTCCCGCCCTCCCCTCACCCTGGGGCCCTGGGTCCGGGAGGCCTGGCACCTCTCCTCCCTGTCCCCTCACCTTGGGTCCGGGAACCAAAGATGGACCTTGGACCCTTCCCCCTCGCCCGGCCCCTCTCCCTCGCCTTGGGTCCGGGAATCCCCCCCCCTCCCTCCTCTTCCTTCTCCGCCCCTCGCCTTGCCCTTCCCAGGGCGCGGCCGCGGGTTCGCTGTGATTCAGTGTGCTGTGAAGACAGTGCCAGGCAAGATCAACGAGGGCGGCCTCACAAAATGGGACGATCAAGAGGATGCATTGTTGGCTTTCTTGAACCGCCCTAGGGATTCGTTTTCGATGAAAATTACACATGGCCAAGCTTACCCCCGCCACCAGGATCAACGTATCATGTACAATACGGTTTGCCAATTCTGCTGTTGAAATCAACGACCGATCAATTGCTGATCTCAACGTGACCATCGACGGGCAAGTTATGAACCTTTCACGGTTGGCTGTGCACTGGGGCTTGCCAGAGCCCAAGGTCTGGTACTTGGCATTCGTCCCCTTGGAACTGATAAGCATGATTCGCGCGCCCCCGCGCCCCCGCCGGGCCCAGACCCAGGGCCAGAGACGACGGTCAGCGGGCAAGTGGGGGAGGACAGGAGTGGAAGGGGCCGGGGAGTCCCCAAGGGGCGAGAGGGCCTGGGAATAAGAAGAGGAGGTAGGGGACGCAGAGAAGCGCTTCGGCGCCATTTCGCCGCGCGAAGGCAAAGGGCGATCACAAGTCGAGCTCGGGGAGCCGCGCCCTGTGCTCCACCCTACCTAAGATAGGCTGAACCCGACCTAAGGGCTGGCTACCTGCCTCCTCCTACTCCTCCTCCCCCTCTCCTCCTTTTCCTCCTTCGCCTCTCCTCCTCCTGCTCCGCCTCCTCCCCCCCCTCGCCCCCCCCCTCCTGCCCCCCCCCCCCGCCCTCCCCCTTGCCCGCCCAAAGCGGGGGCCCACTAGGGGGAAGCGAATAACACCTCCACGCTGAACGCCCTTGCTCGCAAGGGCCAGGGGATTCAAGATCATCGGTGGCAGACTCTCTTGTTGCGTTGTTCTGATTCGGCTCTGCGGAGCACTGCCTCATTGATCCCGGAATGCCCTCCTGCCCCGTGGTTGGAAGCAATGCGGCGCGTGAGCTTCATTGGCAAGTTTGATCTAGCCCGGTTCTTGGGCGATTGTTTCGTTGGATGCAGGCGTGTTCGATCGCATTTTGACCTCGCTTCGCAAGTGGGCGCCGACGTTGCGGAGTGCTATGGACAACGACGCGTCCTTCAACGAGTCCGACGTGGTCAACGAGATGTACGCAATCCAGAGCCTGGCGACTGACTGCATCATCCACGCTGCCAATCTCTCCGGCGAGGGGCCCCGCACATGCAAACGGTACTTTCACGAATCCAGTGCATTATTAGAATTGTTGGTTCAATCTCGATGCATCCGGAACTTGTCCAAACAAGGCGAAGCCATCATCCGCAGCATTCGCATCGCTGCCCCTCCTGGGACGCAGGCAGGCCCTGGGCCTCCGGGCCCGCTGCGCTAATCGCCCGAACGCCTTCGCCTTCCTGAGAGGAGGTGAAACGGGCTCGGAGGGGGCGTGGGGAGGGGGATCGCCCCCTTCTCTCCAAGCCCCCCCCCCCCAGAGCGCGTTCCACTTCGAGGGGTTCGCGCTTCTCCTCCTCCTGCCCCTCCGGGCGCGTGCTCCGCCTCGAGAGGGGTAAAGCGCTCGGAGGGAGCAACGGGGCGGGAAAACGCGAAGGAAGGGCGGAAGGCGGGGATTCCGAATTGCGCTTGCCCCTCGTTTCCAATCCCATCGCCCTTCGCTTCAGAAGAGAGGGGGGGGCGCGGGGAGTGGGGCGAAGGTGGGCGCGAGTCGGAATTCCAACTGGGGGTCCCGGGGCCGACCAAAGGCTATGCTCGAGAAACGCGCCTATCAGACAATCCCGAAGATTACCACGCTGTATGCTTCTAGGCTTTACGGGGACATCGCCTTCATGTTATATTTGCGGCCCCACCCGGTCACCGACAGTTACATGTTCATGTGGGCAGACAGCTCGCCGCAGGGGGGCGTGGAGTGGCTTCTATCTCGTGCAACATATCTGAAACAATGATATTGTGGAAGCTTTCTGGAACACATCATCTCTGCAAATCGTACTTCGTCAAATGAGGCCTGGCATTGAGACTCTCAAAAAGCTCCTCGAGGACCCCGACGCAGAAGTCGATGACGATATGTATGAAGAGATTACGGGATTCATTGGTAGGAGGGCAGATGTATTTACACGAATGCGTTGTTTTTCCATGATCATATATTCCCCCCGATGGGACTTGGCCAAAAGAAACAATCCTTGGAGGTCAAAACAAAGGCGATGCTACTTGGGGTTTGGCTTGAACGGGGGTCCCAAGGCATGCCCAATTTCATGCAGTCCTTCGTCAGCCTCACCTCAGACCTTGGGACAGAAAGCGGCATCATGAATTTCCAAGGTAAGGGCTGGAAATCTGTTATGCCAGAGTGGACGGGCCTACCCCCGAAGAGCGGGTTGCAGCCCGATTTCGGGGCCGCTGAGTTCGACGAGGCCGAGACTGATGATTTGTTCGAGTTCGGTGTGACAATCCCTGGCATGCTGCGTATTATAAATAACATGACACTTGCAATCGACGAGAAACTAAAGCATTGGGACACATTTCTTCAGGGGCTCAGGCCCGCCGTCAAACTCTTATCGACAAAGATTTCCAGGGAACGATTCGTTGCGACGTGCATTGGACCATTTCCTCGGCGAAAGACGTGGGCCAAGAATTTCGATGTCGGCATCCCGACGATAGTCGAGTGGCGCTGGTCGATCATATCGAAGGTGCTGGATTTGTATTAAGCCTCTATATATATGTATATGCATATATATATATAAATATATGTGTATATATATATATATATATGTTTAATATATATATATATATATATATATATATGCTCATATACATATGTGTGTACACATATATATATATATATAACCACACCGCCCCAGGGGGGAGGGGGACAAACCCAAGGTTCCGCGCCCGCGCTTCCGCGCCTTGCTGCCGACGGCTGGATGTGCGCGCAGCGCGCATCCAAGGTCGGGGCAGGGGCCCCAGGGGCCCGGCCCCTCGCGTTCCAGAGGCGTCCAAAAGGCCTCGGGCTCCAGAAGCTCCAAGTGCCTCGGAGGCCCATGGGATCCGGGTTGCGACGGTCTCGTGCCCCTCGGGCCTCGGGCTCCAGCGGGGGCCCAGGGCGGGGCAAGGGGGCTCGAACGGGCTGACTGGCCTTAGCGGTTCGAAGGGGGCCCCCTGGCCCCGGCCCGACCCCCCTCCCCGCTTCCTCTTCCCTCCTTCTCCCCCCCGTCCCCGCGGCGACTCAGCCGTTCTCCAGGGCCTTGCCCTTGTCCGGCGCCGCGTGCCACCTCCAGTCCAGGGTCCAGGAACGACGGGTGGGGGGGGTCGGAGGCGAAGGGGGATGAGGGGGAGGGCAGGGGACGCAAAGGGAAAGAGGGTGAGGGTAGAAGGTGGAGGAGTAGAAGTGGGGGGGAGGTGGAGGAGGAGGAGTTGGCACCTAGGTTTTGAAGCCGTTGCGGCTCCTCAAGTACCCACTGCGAACATTTTGGGGCACGGACTTGTTCTGCGGAGATGATGAATCCAGCGGCAGCTTGGCACGCGCACTCCACGCAGTGGACTCTGCCGACGGTGACGGCATATTTGAGAAGATGTCGTTGCTCACGCGCACTCTGAACAGTGGATTCTGGTGGGGGTACGTGGAATTTCTTTATGTGTTACATTCGTGCTGCGATGGTCTAGGGAAGTGGTCTGAGCGGTGCCCCTGCCACGATTTCGAACTTGACGAGGCTCTCGTGTTAAAGCTACTTTTGAGAAACATAGATCGGCCTACTTCAGACGACGGAGATTGCGAGTGCCCCATGAAAGGCCGTCGCGCTCCGGAGCTGGCCACTGGGCGGGTCGCAAAATTCTTTGATGATATGTGGAACATGGGCGAACACGAATTGACCAGCCAGTTGAAAGGGGTGTCCTTACGAGAACAGAACGATATATTGATGGATTAGTTGGTTTTGCCTTTCCGCTGTCTTCCCTCCCCCCTCCGTCTTCATCCTTCCTCCCCCGCTCTCTCCTGGGAAAGACGTGCTGGGTTCTCGAAGCCCCCAGAAGTCTTCGGCTTCGGCCATGACCTCTCCTGGGACTCCTGGGCGCCGTTGGGCCTCGCACGCGTCGGGCCCCGCGCGGGCGGGACTGGCGGGCTTCAAAGCGGCCGAGGCGCATGCGCAACTAATATTGACACAGAAACTACAAGTCTGGAATTGTTTGCCCTGGAGGCTTTGTGGATTGGCGCACGGTTGCGATCGAGACCTCGTTAAGCAGACGGCATCTGAGTGCTTGCGGCTGTACGACGCTGTTCCCGAGGGTGATGGAATCCACCACAAGTTATCGTCGAAACTTCGTAGTCCATCTGGCAACCTGCGAAGAGACGTGGAAGAACTAGCTCGCACTGGGGATAACCAACTCCGCATTTCGCCTGCTTTGCTGGTTGAGATTGCCAAGCTTGCCATGGTACCAGTTGTGGAGCGGATCATCGAGCGCGCCCACGCGGAGACGCACCGCGGGATTTCGATGAGGAGAACTGGTGGGGCCTCCGTGAGCACTGGCCTCCGCATGCACGAGATCGAAGCCGTTATGAAGTCCAATGATTGTGCGTGCCAGGAGCTGTGTGGCTGCATGGATACTGCCCGGCACATGAAGGACGCGTGCCGACTCCTCGGCGTTGATCGCCATCCAGACATCCAGCCGCTGTTGGTGAAAAAGTCTGGCACGTCTCAGTTGCAGAAGCACATTGGCAGGGTCCTGTACCACCTGGACATGCACACGCAGTTCGTGGGCACCAAACACATCAAACTAGATCATGCACGCGCTTCTGGTTTAAAAGTCAAGTTAGCTCATAAAAAGCTGGGCATTGATAAACCTCTGAAACCATCGTTATCGTTGGAGTTGATCATGGAGGACTCAGCCCAAGACCACTTTCGGACATCTGTATCTTCGGGATCCTTTCTAACCGTGCCGCCAGGGATTCAACTGTTCACCGATAAGCAGGTGTTCGAGCCGAAGTTCGTCTGCCCGCAGCAGGTGGCGGCGGCGCCGCAGCCAGCGCTGGAGGACAGGCCCGCGTCGGCGGTCTTGGAGGACGACTCGCGCGCGTGGGCCGGGCCACCCGCGCAGGCCGAGGAGGGCGCAACACAAATAAGACGGGAAAGGTTTGGGGGGGAGACGGGAGAAGGAGGGGAGGAGGAGGCGAGGGGGAGGCGAGGAGGGGGGGAGGGATGAGGCGAGAGTTGGGAAGGGTAGGGGAGGGACGAAGGGGGGGGGGGAGGGACGGGGGCGGAGGGGAGGGGGGAAGGGTGAGCTGGTTGCTCGGCGGCGAGTGAGGGGGCCTTTGTCACTGCCCTGCCCGCAACCTCCGTTAGCAGTAAGCCCCCAAGACCCCCTTCGACCCCCCTTCCAATCCCCCTGGTCTGCGACAACGACGATCGACGACCCGCGAACAACCTGCGCATCCCTGCAGGGTGGTGCAGGGCGCGCCTGCCAGAACTATGAGTCCAGGGGCCTTGGGGGCCTTGGGGGCAACATGAGGCAATGCTGAGTCCAGGGGCCTCGGGGGCAACATGAGGCAGACTGAGTCCAGGGGCCCCCAGGGGCAACCCAGAACAGCGAGTCCAGGGGTCAAGGGGCCTCGGGGGCAACATGAGGCAATACTCCTCTTCCCAATCTCACCGCGCCACCTCCACCAACTCTCCCCCCCGCTCCACCTCCTCCTCCTCCTCGCACTCACCCCTCGCTCCTCCGCCCTTCCTTCCCTTGCTCCTTCTGCCCTCTCTTCTCCATCTCCCTCCTTGACTCCCTCGCCCACTCCTTCGCCTCCTCCTCGCTCTCCTCCGGCCCGCCCCCCTGGGCGCCACGCAAAGGCTCCAGCTACGTCGAGCGTGGAGTCGACGGAGGGGCCGTTCCTGATGCGCGCGGTGCCCACCACGCCTGGCGCTGCCAACGTCTTGGGTACGAGTGCAGGGGGCGGGCGCAAGGTCAGCAACAACCTGTGCGCCCTCACCTTGCATCGGTTGCGCCAGGGCGACGGGGTCGGCGGCGAGCACCTGGTTGACATTGCCCCAGCCGCGACGCTGAGCAAAGTGGTATACGCATCGATCCCGATGTTAACCCAGAGGCGAGACGATATCACCACTTTCGATCACACGAGCTCTATCATGAACGCCGTCGACAACAGCAACCTTTCACTTGTATCATCTTCCAGTAGCAGAGTGGTTGCACATTTGCTCTCAACGGGGGCGTTGCCAGACGCCTCCAACACGTGCGAAGTGCTAGATTCGAACGTTGAAGACCTCGAGGCCCTCCAGCACTTGGCCACGATGGGCAAGGTGACCTGCGTGAGTTCGCAGGACGGTGCGTCGCAGTGGCGCTTGACCATCGATGGCCAGATGTCGGTGCGCCCACTCGCTGCAATGAGTATCGGGCCTAAGCTATTCGAGCCGCTGCAGGACGTGCCAGTGACGTCTTTGTCCAAGTACATGTTGTTGCGTGCAATGATAGATGATGGTTGGGAATGGAAGCCGTGGGTGAAGAAACGGAAGGGCGCCGAGCTGGCGCTTCCCGACCCTTACCTCACCGACGGCAGCAGCCCGAAGGTGTTCTACACGAGAGGACGGATGGTCGGGGAAAAGTACTTGAAATCGCTCTTGCTTGCCATTTCCTTGCGGGAGAAGTATGCACTTGAAGGTGTACCACGCGGCTGTTCCGAAGCGCAGTACGAGAGGTTGCTCAATGGGAAGCCCATGGACGTTGTCGAGAAACCAGTGCTTCTGGCGTTGGATTGCGACGATATGTTCATGCTGGAGGAGGCGCCGCCGCGCAAGCGGGCGCGCCGCGATGGGGGGGCCAGTGATCCGGAAGGGAAACTTAGAGCTATCAGCGGCGGCTTCGATCCCCACGAATGGGAGCACGGACTGGGCTTGACTTCAGCGTCGGAGGAGTGCGAAGGCCCCGAGAGCGAACCAGATCACCCACAGCCGCCGCCAGCAGGAACGCCTCCCAACTCGCCGCATTCGCCCGCTCTGAGCGGGCCCTCGGCCGCCTCGGCCGCCTCGGCCAGTGGCGCGGCAGACTCGTCAGCTGGCGATGATGGCGACAATGGCGAGGACGATGATGACGCTCCAGGCGGGGCGCGCGTACGTGAGCACCATGCGGAGTCTCATTACTGGGGGCCTTTCTGGTTTTCTTTTTTGCCGGCATCGGATAGCGGGCCCGAAGGCTGGCAAGCCGTCTGCCCATTTCATGCCAAGAGCACGGTGACGAAGTGCAAGAAAGAATTGCGATGTCGGCTGGAAGGGGGGACGTTGGGCGTCATTAGAACCGAGTTGCAGTACTGGTGTTCTATCGCAATGGATTACGATCGACAGCGCCACCACCTCCCGGGCGCAGGTGATCTGCACAGGTGCCCCATACCTCATCATGCTACGTTCGACAATGCTGAGACCATCCGCAGACTGACCGACGCGGTCCCGCCTGAGGTGGTCCCCGACGACGCGCTGGATGCCGGCGCCGCTGCCGCCGGCGAGGGCGGGGGCGCGCCCCCTGGAGGCGGGCGCGGCCGCGGCGGGGGCAGGGGCGGCGGCCCAGGGCGCGGCCGAGGCCAAGGCGGCCGTGGACGAGGATGCGAAAACCTTCGGCGAAAAGCATTGCGCCCTAGCACTCGTCGCCGCGGCTGGATTTACTTCGAAATTCCGAACAAAAACGTGCCCCCGGGACGGACGGGTCCAGGGGTCCCGTTTTTATTCCCTACCTAGGCTCTGCGTAGAAGGGTTCTTACTCTCTAGCTTAAAGGGGCCGGGCAGTGCTACGCCCCGGGCGGTTCCCCCGGCCCCCCGGGAGTGGTTCCCCCAGTCCCCTGGGAGCTTTAGCTTTAGCTTCAGCTTTAGCTTTAGATTTTGCTTTAGTTTAGCTTTAGCTTAGCTACAGCTTAGCTTTAGCTTAGCTTTAGCTTAGCTTTAGCTTAGCTTTAGCTTAGCTTTAGCTTAGCTTTAGCTTAGCCTTAGCTGAACAAGACCTTAGCTTTACCTTAGTTTTAGCTTAGCTTTAGCTTTAGCTTTAGATTTAGCTTTAGCTTTAGCTTAGCTTTAGCTTAGCTTTATCTTAGCTTTCGTTTAGCTTTAGGTCAGCTTTAGCTTAGTGTTTGTTTAGCTTCAGCTTAGCTTTAGCTTAGCATTCGCTTAGCTTTAGCTTTAGCTTTAGCTTAGTGGTAGCTTCGCTTTAGCTTAGCTGTAACCTAGCGTGACCTTAGTGTTAGCTTAGCTTTAGATTAGCTTTAGCTTAGCTTTAGCTTAGCTTAGCTTAGCTTTAGCTTAGCTTTAGTTTAGCTTCTGCTTAGTTTTAGCTTAGCTTTAGCTTAGCTTTAGCTTAGCTTTACTGATACTACGAATGCTGCTTTCCTACGGGCTCCAACTCCTAGGTAGGGTCGCACTAGGATCATTCAAGTGCAGGACCCCTGGGAGGGATCCAGAGTTGGCCTTTGCGGCCGCGGCCCCCCGGCGAAGGACCCGCTGCGCGCGGCCGAGGGCGCGGTCGAGGCCGCGCTCGCGGCCGCGGCCGCGGTCAGGCAGGCTCTGGCTCTGGCAGCAACGACAACAACAGCGGCTCGAGCAGCTCGAGGCTCTCGCTCAAGCAGCAGCAGCGATTAAGATAGATTCCGTCCTCCTCCTCCTCCTTCTCCTCCTCCTCTTGCCCTCCCCCCTTGACCCTCCTCCTTCTCCTCCCCTTCCTTCTCCCCCGTCCCTCCTCCTCCCCCATCCTCCTCCTCCTCCTCCTGATCGCCTGAGCCTCATGTCTCCGGCCGGCGGGCGCCCTGGTCGAGGGCCCCAGCCATCGGCCAGCGCAGCGCCCCCGCCCCCAGCCAGCGCGGCTTTCGCCTGGGGCGGGGGGCGGGGGTGAGTCAGAGTTAGTGGAGGAGGGAGAGGAGGAGTGGCGTAGGAGGGATGAGAGAGGAGAATGAGGAGGAGGTCAGGTGAGGAGGAGGGGGAGGAGGAGGAGGAGGTCAGGTGAGGAGGAGGGGGGGGAGGAGGAGGAGGAGGAGGAGGACGGAGGAGGAGGACGGAGGAGGAGGACGGAGGAAGGCGGGATGAAGGAGGAAGCCCGCGCCACGAGGGTAGGGAGGAGGAGGGCGAGCAGGAGGGGGAGGGGGGCGAGCAGGAGGGGCCTGAACGATTCACACCAGGAGATGAGTCGTAACGACTCATCGTTCGGGCCCGAACGACTCAGTCGTTCGGGCCCCTCTGGATTTCGGGCCTCTTGGAGGACGGGGAGGAGGAGGAGGAGGAGGAGGAGGAGGAGGAGGAGGAGGAGTAGGAGAAGGCGGAGGAGGAAGCGCGCGCCTCCGAGGGAGGACGAGGAGGAGGAGGAGCAGGAGGAGAAGGAGTTGGAGAGGAGGATCAGATGACAAGCCCTCTGATCTCCTCTGCGGCCCCCTGTCTCCATTGTTGGCGCCGCGGCCGTCGCCCCGCCGTCGCTAGGGATGGGTGAGACAGTGCCTCGGGGTTGAGCTGCCGCAGCCCCCCGCTGTATTATTTCCTGCGCTGGGCCCCGAGCCTCGAGCCTCATCCTCGACTCGTGCTCGTGCTCGCTTTGCCGCCCGCGGCAAGCGCCGCCATCGGCCCCTCCGCCTCCTGGAGAGAGCTGGCGCCGCCACGGCGGCCGCGGCGGAGGTCTATGGAGGGGGGCGAGAGCGCTATTCAGGAAGATGAAAATCGACCGGGGCGACGCTGGGCGAGAGGAGGATGAGGAGGAAGAGATGGAGGAGGAGGTGGACGAGGAACTGGTGGAGCAAATCAAAATACAGGCCGAGCCCAGCGAGGAGTCGAAGGGGGCGCGAACCAGCAAATCGAACACGTAGAGGGCCCCCAGGCGGGTGGACGAGTCTCGATTCTATTCTTGATCGCAGGGCGTCAACCGTTGACCCGCGACCAGTCCCGGGTCGCCCCCTACGCGTTGGGTTTGCTGAAACGCGCCCCTTCTAGCCCCAGAAGGAGGTCTGCCCAATGAGAGCGCCAGAGCCCAGAAGGACATGGAGCGGCGCCCCCGCGAGGAGGCCGAAGGGGAGGGGCCTGGGGGACTTGCCACTCCGCTCTCCCTCCACCTCTTTCTTCCTTGCCCACCTAGACCTGCCGCGCCTGCCCCGCTCTCTCAACCCGACCCTTCCGCCCTCGCCACACCCCCCCCCCCTGGGGCGCCCCTGGGCCCGGGCGGCCTGGCGTCCGCAGGCTGAGATCGCCTGGTGGCATCTGGCAGACCTCCAACGGGAGAAGGATGAGGTCCTTTCACTCTTTCACTCCCCCCCCCTGGGCCGGGCCGAGGGCAGGGTCAGCGAGGTATTTTGTCTCCTGGGGGAAGAGGCCTAGGCCCAGCAGCGGCGCTGGGGCCGCTGGGGTCCCCAGCATTCTTGCGCGGTCACCGCGGGCAGTAGCCGCGCCCCCTCGAGCGGGCCCCCGCTTTTTCAAACTCAAGCTCAAGCGGGGCGGTGGCCTGCCCAGTTGCAAATTGGATCTACGTATCCTGCGACGCAGGCAGGCTCGCACATGCGAAGGATGCCGGATCCGCCGCCTTGAAGGTAGAAAGAGAGAGAGAGAGAGAGAGAGAGAGAGAGAGAGAGAGAGAGAGAGAGAGAGAGAGAGAGAGAGAGAGATAAAGAGAAAGAGATGTAGAACGAGAGAGAGAAAGAGAGATAAAGAGAGAGGGAGAGGGAACAACTACAGCCCAACACAGAACACAGCAACAAGGGCAGGACTCTCACAGCAACGCAGCAACACCAACAGGAGAGAGAGGGAGAGAGAAACATAGAAGCAACTGCAACACGAACACAACACAGCAAAATGACGACCAACAACGCATGCGCAAACAGCGGCAATAAGCGTAATCGCGAGTGCCTCTTGGCGACAACCCGACGACCCAAAGTGCGTTGTCCGTGGGCCGCGGCCGTAGCACCGCTAAAGAGGGTTCACTGTGCGTCGACGGGTCGCAAGGCCTTCCCCGAGACCCCCGAGGCCCCGCGCGCAGTGCGCCCAAGTGTTTAGCGTCGGAACCCCACGTGCGTTCTCGACAGGCGACCCAGTTTGATTTGGGGGGGATGGGGGGCGCAACCATCCGCCAATCCATTTTTGGTTTAACATGGCGCGGCGGAGCAGCTCGGGGTCAGATCCAGATTTCCTATTTAGCTGGGCGATAACGATCCAACTTGATCCAACAGTCCAGTCAGCGTCTAGGACTCGGGCCCTTGGGGCCACCTGGGGCCAGGGCCGCAAGTCGCAAGGGGCCCCTCATGAGCGGTTCTGTTGCATGCTGCTGAGCCCTGAGCCCAGTGGAGCCCAGCAGGGTTCCTGAGCCATGAAGAACAATGGATCCTGTGGTCCTACTGGTCAAAATTGATCCTGAGGGTGCTGCAACACCTTGGGGCGTCCGGACTCTTCAAGAATCGTTCGGAATTCTCCAGGTGTTCTCTTGAAATTCAGGAATCTTCCAGGAATGTTCAGAACCCTCTCAGGAACGGAAGGATTCTTTTCAGACCCTCGTGGGATCCCGAGATTCCCATGAGCGGAATCGCCTAGGTCGCTGAATACGATTCATTGCCAGATAATTACCCGAAAACAGAAAAACTTTAGGGCTGGCCAGAGTTTCTTTCGTAAATTATATAAAAAATCGAGAACCAATGCTCGCCGAAACTGATTTTCCCCAAAACATTGAAAATCATTGAAAATCAATGATTTTCATTTTTGTGTTTTTGATTTTTTATATATATGTATATACACATATATATATATATATATATTGCATTTTCTGTTGTTTTATGCATGATTTCTATACTATTAAACAGTTTGAGCGCCAAATCCTTCCCCAACCAACACTGGAATGCAATCCAGGGGCGGGGCCGCTCACTTGAGATCAGAGGCTCGTCGGGGGCATGTCGGGGGATGTCGGGGGAATGTCGGGGGATGTCGGGGGAATGTCGGGGGACGTCGGGGGAACGTCGGGGGAAATCGGGGGAATGTCGGGGGAATGTCGGGGGATGTCGGGGGAATGTCGGGGGAATGTCGGGGGAATGTCGGGGGATGTCGGGGGAATGTCGGGGGAATGTCGGGGAATGTCGGGGGAATGTCGGGGAAAGTCGGGGGAATGTCGGGGGAATGTCGGGGGAATGTCGGGGAATGTCGGGGGAATGTCGGGGAATGTCGGGGGAATGTCGGGGGATGTCGGGGGAATGTCGGGGGTATTGTCAGGTCGCGCGCCCTGCGGCTACGACCCCCGGGGCGCGCTATCTGGTTGCGCTGGCGTGGATGTTTCATGTTATTGCTCTTTTCTGTTGTTTCTCTGATGTGTTTTTCGCTCTTGCGGAAAAAAACACAGAAAACTATTGTTTGTTCACATTTTTTTTTTTAAAAAAAAAAAATAGAAAACAAGTGAATTCCTGGAAAACCTTCAAAAATCAGTTTCGGGGATGCTTTTTTTTTTTTTGAAAATCATATTATTTCTTTGTGAAAAATTGCCAAGTCCAGAAAACAACTAAAAAACATGTCGCCCCCCACCTAGGCTCTGACCAGAAGGGCTCGTACCCTCTAGCTTAAAGGCGCCGGGCAGTGCTACGCGCCCCGGGCGGTTCCCCTTGCCCCCTGGGAGCGGTTCCCCCAGTCCCTTGGGAGCTTTAGCTTTAGCTTCAGCTTTAGCTTTAGCTTTTGCTTTAGTTTAGCTTTAGCTTAGCTACAGCTTAGCTGTAGCTTAGCTTTAGCTTAGCTGTAGCTTAGCTGTAGCTTATATTTAGCTTAGCTTTAGCTTAGCTTTAGCTTAGCGCTCGCTTAGCTTTAGCTTAGCTTTAGCAGCTAAGCTAAAGCTAAGCTACAGCTAAGCTAACGTTTAGCTTAGCGTTAGCTTAGCTTTAGCTTAGCTTCAGGTTAGCTGTAGCTTAGCTGCATCTTGGCTTGAGCTTAGCTTTGTCTTAGCTTCAGCTTAGTTTAGCTTTGGCTTAGCTTTAGCTTAGCTTTAGCTTAGCTTTAGCTTAGCTTTATCTTAGTTAGCTGTAGCTTAGCTTTAGCTTAGGGGCTTTCCTAGGGGCTCCACCTCCTAGATAGGGTCGCATTGGGATAAGTTGATTCTCTGTTCTCTGAAACGATAAAAGCTAAACATTTAAGCATATCCCAGCCCAAAGCCCAAAAGTTCCTTTTGTCATCCATGTTGCCAGCATCGAACCGAGGCAAAGGCAGTCGGGCGGAGATTTCGGGAAAGCAGTGGGGGCGGAAAAACCGTCCCAACCTGCAATGCGAAACCCCGGAATCCAGGGTGCGAGGGGCGACCGTGTCAACCTTTCGCGGCGGCCCCACCACCCGCGACAAGGGCCAAGGGGCTCGAACATTCATTGGCGAACCCTCCCGCCGCGCGGGCCCACTGGGCTGGAGGATCGGTGATCGGCGGTGGATGGGCAGCGGGAAGGCGGGAAGGTGGGGGCAGGAGGAGGGTGGAGGATGAGGGATGGAGGATCAGTATCGCAATCATCGCAGACAACCGCAGCAACTGATCAGTAGGCTTAGCATATATGACGGCCTCAAGGCCATGATAATGTGCCCAATGCCGCACCGTGCCCGCCGCCTTTCGGGAAGTCAGAGCGTGGTCGTTCGGGCTTCGTTACGGGCTACAGGCCCTCTTGGAGCGCCTCGCCGCCTTGCAGCCCCCAAAGCCGACTTGCAGTCTTGCCCCCCGCCCCAAAAGCCTTGAGCGAGTCTTGCAGAGGGTCGGGCCGAGGTGGGGGGCCATGAGCTTGGGCATCCAACCAGAGCGCTTCAGGGAGTTCCGATTTCGGCCACCCGCTGGCCCCCCCCACCCCCCCGCGGCCCCAAGCCACCAAGTTTGAGGGGGTGTTGTTGCGCCAGCCCATGGCCCATGCGGCATCCGTGATAGGAGTTTTGCCTCGAGGGAATAGTGAACAGTTCTAATATTCACATTGCATCTCAGACTGTCTTGACCCCAGGCACACTTTTGCTGTCATGTCAGAGTCTCAGCCCGCCGATGGCTTGCAGCCTGACCATGATGTCACGCTCGTTGACGACAGCGGCCCAGAGGCTGAGGTGGTGTCCGATGGTTCCAGCCTGAAGCTGGACTTGGACGACAGCGACGAGGGTGCTGCTGAGGAGGGCGGGGAGTCCGAGGTACAGGTCAGTAGGTCTTCTTCCGACTCCGAAGGATCCGAAGGCTCCGCCCCAATCGAGCAGACGCCGAAGAGGGCGAGAAAGGCGACTTCGGCGAAGAAGGATGAGTTGCTGCCCGGGCCGCGGTGCGTGGACGACGCGCTGCGCTGGCCAGACATGTTGAAGCGCGCCTTCGACGTCAGCGCCAGCTCTGGCAGCTCTGGCAACGGAGATCAGGCGATGTGGGATCAGTTTGTCCAGAACGTGAAGCTATTTGGCATTGAGGTCTCCACGGAGTTTTCTGGTTCTGGCATGGCCGAGATCTCTTGCGGTTACCTGGGCAGCCTCGTGGAGCAGGGCCTTTCGGATGAAGAGAAGGTTGCCGGGCGGTGCATGGGGTTCACGTTCAAACGATCGGGGGACCTCTTGCAAAGTTGTCGCAAATTGTTGGCCCACAACCAATTTACCAAGGGGCGCTGTTGCATCTTCGGAGACGTGCTGACCAGGATGAAGGACGCCTTCAAGCTGGAGGTCAACCGTGTGATTGCGGATCACAAGGACGAGGACCTCGACCTCGGGCATGGCACCAGGAGCATCGAGGATGATCTGCTCAAGGCCCTGATGAATGCCCAGAGCGCCTACGGCCGCAACATGCGCGCTGTGCGCGCGTGGTGCTTCAAGTGCGAGAAGACTTGCACTGTCTTTGGGGAGGATTGCGATAATGGGCCCCGGCCCCCAGAGGTGGGCCGCATCAGAGTCCACGTTGCAGGTGTGATATGCACGTTCTGGTCTCAGCGTGGAACTATGAAAAAGCTGTTGGGGGAGTCGACCACAGCCTTCATGGAGCGGCTTCTCGAGCGAACGATCGAACGGGAAGACATCATTCATAGGCTGTTCGCCATTGTCCGCCAATCTTGCATGGCCCAGTCCCATTTTGTCCCAGTCTTGGTTTGCAACATGGCGGGCCTCCTGTTGTGCAATGCGGCAGGCCCCTCTTGCCCTTTTGCAAAGTGGCAGGCCCGCAGGCCCCTCTTCTGAAAGCAGCGCTCGCGCGAGGTGCCCGCGCGAGCGGGCCCGCGGGTCATCGCTGAATGCACCCGGACGTGGGGCCCCAGCTTGGTCATCAAAGCTTTGGGTGATCAGGCGCCTTATGGCTATAAGTGCATGCGTCACGTGTTCTCGCCTTCGGACATGGGCATCCCGTCGGGCCGCTACCGGATCTACTTGGTGTGCGTGAAGATGGCCACTGCGAGGTGGACATCCCCTCTGGAGCTTAAGGACCTCCTCAAGACGACCGTGCACCGCAAGTGCGAATTCCCCGCCTCTGCTTATTTCAGGGCCTCGGAGGAGATGGAGAGGAACTACATCACCAAGCTTGCTGCGTCAAGGGGTCTCGACAGCACTGGCCTGTCGCACAAGCACGTGGTCCCCTCCGGCAACCGCAAGAGGGCGAAGATGTTCGTGGAGTTGGCCAAGCAGAAGCTGGGCCCCCTGGCGTCCGGGGGGGTGCCTGACGCGTGCTGTGACCTCATGCAGTACCCATCCCGTTCTCAGTTGTCGAGAACCTCGCCAGCTCTGACTCAGAGGATTGGGCCGTCAAACCAACCACCGCATCAACGTGGAGGAGGGGGCGGAGGAGGAGGAGGAGGAGCAAAGAGGCGGAGGAGTCGGAGGCGGAGGAGGGGAGGGAGTAGGAGGAGGAGGAGGAGGAGGGCGAGGAGGACGAGGAGGCTCCTCAGGAAGAGGGGTCGGTCAGGGAGGATGGGGGAGGAGAAGGAGGAGGAGGGGGAGGAGGAGGAGGAGGAGGAGGAGGAGGAGGAGGAGGAGGGGGAGGAGCTACGACAGTTACGAGGGTGACGCGAGGGGCCTGGGGAATTGAGTAGAGCCTCTTAGCTCCTAGAGGAACATCGTCTACAGCCTGAAGAAGGGTCGCCCCATGATAGCGCTCGAGCGGCTGGGGGCGATGGGCTTGCCTATTCTCTCCTTCGAGCCGGATCTGATCGACCGCTACCCGTTCACCGTTCCAATCGAGTCGATTCTCGAGGAGTCTGAGATCGAGAAGATGATGGGCAACGGAATGCATGCTGCGGCTGTTGGCGTGATCATCCTGGCGTCCCTGGCGAACGTCAGCATCCTGCATGACGCAGACTAGGATATAGGTTCCTTGGCTGGCAACGACTCCAGGAACCTGTGAATGAGCCCCTGGCAGGCCCTGACTAGGGAATCCGGACTCCGGGCCCCCCTGGACCCTGGATGTTTTATGATTCCCTTCTTCGTTTTTCTTCAACTCTCTGTGCAAGGGGCCCGCCCGGCCAGGTGAGGAGGAGGAGAAGGAGTAGGAGGGGGAGGAGCAACCTAGAAAGACATGCGTTCTCAGAGACGGTAGCAAGACGATTGCGAAGTGCAGGAAGGAGTGGAGGAGGGAGAGGAAGCGGAGGAGGAGGGAGTAGGAGAGGGGCAGGCTGAGAGGGGGGGGAGGGAGGAGGGAGGGCGGAGAATCTGATTAAAGGTTGCTGGCCAGGCCAGGATCCCCTCCCCCACGGGCGGGTCGCCTGTCTGCGAACGCTCGGGCGGCCTGCAGCAGCTGGCCCGCGTGGCAGGCCACGTAGTGCAGTGCTCCTCGCGTTGCTCGAGGGACTCGAGACTCGAGGCGCGAGGGAAGGAAGTCCCGAGTATCCAACGTTATCTGTCGCCGGTCTGAGGCATTCCGGATTCCGTGCTCCTTACCATTTTCTCCCCTCTCATTCTTCCCCTTTCCTTCCTTCTGTTCTCCACCCTCCTTTTTTCGTCTCTTGCTCATGTCCCTCTTCATTCGTCCTCCATTGTACGTTTACGTCCATGTGCCGAGGCACTCCCGACTGAACTAAATCAAGCTGCCAACCAACCTAGATTCCTCCCAACCAACCTAAATCAAGCTGCCAACCAACCGACTAAACTAAATCAAGCTGCCAACCAACCTAAGCAAAGCTCGTTACTAGATTCCTCCTCCCAACCAAGCCATAACAAGTGCCAGGCGCGCTGATCGTGAGTGGTCACTGGCGTTCTCCATCTGGCGGTCAGAAGCGGGGCGATGGGGGCAGGAAAATCGCGGGGCCCTTCGAAGTTGAATCCGAAGCCTTTGGTGCCAAGACGCCTGCAACTTGCAGGCGCAGGTCTTGCAGGCTGCAAGACCTGCGCGGCCAGCACAGCGCTGGCTGCCCGCCTCCACCCCCACCCGCCAGCGGGGCCCGCGGCACCTCTCGCCTGCGTGGCAGCTCAGATGTTGGACGACGTGGACAGCGCCTGGGCAGGGAAGGTGGAGAGGCAGATGCCTCAAGGAGCAGACGCAGCCGCGCCCCCGCCGCCGCCGCCGTTCGCGCCTCCCCCCGGTGCTGCTGGAGGGCCCGGCGGCGCAGACCAGGATGAGGAGGCAGGTGAGGGTGGGCCCTCGAGGAAGTGCAACAGTTGCAGGAAGAAGAAGCCCCTCCAGTGCTTCGATAAAAAGGAGTAACGCTGCAAGAGGTGCCGAGCAACGAGGACTGCGTTCGACCGGCGCTACGAATCACAGCACGGCAGAGAGGCATTGGAGAAGTTGAGGGCCGACCAGAAGGAATACGACGCGCGCCTGAAGGCCTTCGACGCCATCGCGCCGGTGGACTCCACGAACTACAACAGGCGCTCATTGGATAACATGGGCACCCTCACGCTCTCAAGCCAGGCGTCTGCGCAGAAGGGCGCCATGAACTACACAGAGACGAAGATGATGTGGCAGCGGGAATGGCTCGAGATTGCGGCGACCACGCCTTTCGGGAACCTCACTGAGGAGGAGGCTAACAGGCAGTGGAAGATCTGGCTGGATACCCCCCAGTGGCCTCAGGACAATGACGGGCCAAGGGGCTTCAAGCGGTGCGAGGTGCCGATTGGCCAGTACAGGCGGCGCTTCGACGAGCTGAGGTCAGGCCGCAGCCTGGTGGCCATCGACAAATCCAAAAAGAAGGCGTCCGAGGATGACATGGACAAGATGTTCGCTTCGCTCACTTCCGGGGCCGAGAGCATGGGCGGCCGCTCGGAGGATCTGGTAGCAGACGCGGTTCAGAAGATGCAGACCAAGGGCGCCAACTCGAGCATGTCCCAAGCGATGAGCGGGAACGCTGACTGGTCCAAGGGCTTCAGCGCGTTCGACCACGAGGGGCTGATGATGCCGGACATGGACGACTTGTTGGGAGCCTATGAGATCCTGAAGGCCAAGAAGTCGTCGGCGTCGTCGGGCAACGGCGACGAAGACGAGGACGGCAAGGACGATCCCAAGGGCGGCAAGGAGGAGAAGCGGGGATCCTAGCGGCTCTGGGCGCATCATCTGCTCCTTTTGATCGCGTCCCTCCCCCGCTCCTCCACCTCCTCCGCGATCCCTCCCCTCTCTCCACTTTCCTCCCCCTCCTCCCTCTGCTCGCCCCTCATCCTTATGTCTCCGCCAACCCCCCCCCCCTCCCCGCCCCGCCCAGCCGGCGGGCGCCCTGGTCCAAGATCCAGCCAGCGCGGCGTTCGCCTGGGGCGGGGGATGAGCTAGGAGAGAAGGGGGATGAGGAGCGCGAGGTGAGGAGGAGGAGGAGGAGGAGGAGGAGGAGGAGGAGGGGGAGGAGGAGGAGGAGGAGGGGCGTCAAGCTTGGCTGTGCCATCCCTGTCCGGAAGAGGGGGGGCAATAGTTCCGTTCCTAGTGCGGCTTAGTTGTCCTGGCCGCCAGGTTGTGCCCAGGAGGAGGAGGAGGAGGGGGAGGGGGAGGAGGGGGGGGAGGAGGAGGGAGGAGGAGGAGGAGGAGGAGGGGGAGAAGGAGCAGGAGGAGGGGGAGGAGGAAGGAGGAGGTGGCTCAGGAGTAGCAAACAGAAGAGGTGGTCAATTCGCCGCCCCGATTGCATGGTTCCTCCCAGGGGTTGTCAATTCGTCACCCTGCTAGCTTTCTGGTAGCAGCGGCGCTTTCAATTCGTCACCCTGATTGCGCGGTTCCTCCCAGGGGCCTTCCCTGAAGGACAATCCCCCTAGGGATGGAGAAGGAGGAGGAGGGGAAGGGAAGGAGGAGGAAGGAGAAGGAGTGAGACCTGTGGACGCCAAGGCCTGAGGAGCAGTGGTTCGGCGACTCGGCGATCAGCAAGAACCAGAGGATCTGGCGGCGCGCGGTCCTGAAGGTGAAGGGTGTGCGCGAGCAGAGCCTCAACGGCGCGCGCGCGGCGGTGCTGGAGTTCGAGTCCTCGATGGACTCCGGCTTGTACGCGAACGAGATGAAGGTGGCACCTTGATCTCTTTCTCATTCGCGTGCATGCTGGCGTCCTCCGGGGGCTTGAAAGGTGCTCAAGTACCGCAAGGACGCGCTGACTACTGTCGTTGGCGACTCCAAGAAGAGCCTGTCTGACAAGACGTTGGAGCTGGCGGCTCTCAAGCAGAAGTGCAAGAACGACGCAAGCAAGGCTGTCGAGTCGTCGTCGTCGTCGTTAACGTTAACGTAGACGTCGTCGTCGTCCTCCTCCTCCCCCCCTCCACCTCCTCCTACTCCTCCTCCCGCTCCTGCTCCTTCGTCGTCGTCGCCGTTGTCCGTCGACCTTTTCCTGCTCCCCTCCTGCTCCGGAGGCTGGCGAGGATAGCGAGTCCGTGGGGGCGGCCGTGGCCGTCTTGTCGGCGGCGCCCTCCCTGGGCTTCAACGACATCGTCGTGTTGGATGCCCTGTGTGGTTTCGCAGACGAGATGGCCCTCTGCCGCAGTGAGGCTGCGCTGAACGCCAAGGTGGCGGAGGCCAACGCGGCGAAGCAGCGCATCGAGAACCTTGGCGCCGCCGTCAAGGCAGCCGTGCAGGACCTCTACGCCGCGAGGACGAACGAGAGGAAGGCGGCCGCGGACCGCGCCAAGGACCCGCGATGGCGATGAACGTCTTCTCCCGCCCCAACCCAACTCTATGCTTATAGTTGGGTTTGGGCCCTCTTGGGGCCCTCTTGGGGCCCTCTTGGGGCCCTCTTGGAGCGCTCTTGGGGGCCCTCTTGGAGCTCCAAGACTCCCAGAGGACCCCGAGAGAAGAGGGCTCCAAGAGGGCCCCAAGATGGGGCCCAAGAGGGCCCCGCAAGTGTGGCACGGCCGTGCCGCATGGTTGGGGCTCTCTTAGAGCTCTCTTGGGGCCCTCTTGGGGCCGGCCCTCTTGGGGCTCTCTTAGAGCTCTCTTGGGGCCCTCTTGGGGCCGGCTTTTCGGCGAGAATCCCCGGGCCATTCAGAAGCAGCAGCAGCAGCTGGAGGCCGCTCGCAAGGGCCAGGCGCCCGCCGGAGGAGCCAAGGGGCCGCGGAGGCCGACCGGGTTGGAAGGCATCTTGGCTAACAAGGAGGACCACATTCAGAACATGGGGTGTCGGCGCTTCCGAGACATATCGCAGTTCCATGAGGCTCTGAGTGCAGAGGGCGCCAAGATGTTCAACGCCCCGTTCGTGATCAGCTGCTTTCCCAACATTGCAGCGCCTCTCAGCGAGCCCATGAAGTTCGAGCTGGAGAGGTTCTTGAGCGTCTTCGGTGACGCGAAGGCCAAGGGCAGCGTTCGGGGCCAGATCGCCTTCAATGGTTCGGAGACGGAGAAGGCCACGGTCGATGCGATCGAGGGTCTCATGGGACCTGGGCCTCTACGAACTTCCAGCCCCCCGCCTCTCCCCCGCCCCCCGCCTCCCCACGGGGGTGGGGGATTAGGGGGCAGTGTGCAGGGGGTGCGTCTGGGAGGAGTAGGGGGAGGGGGGGGGGGGAGGAGGAGGAGGAGGACGAGGAGGAGGAGGAGGGGCCCGAACGACTCACACCAGGAGGTGAGTCGTCGGGGCCCCCCTGGGTCTCGCGCCTCTCGGAAGACGGGGAGGAGGAGGAGGGGGCGGAGGAGGAGGAGGAGGCGGAGGAGGAGGAGGAGGAGGAGGAGAGGGGGAGCAGGAGGAGGAGGATGAGCGGGAAATGCACGCCGCGCAGGTGTCTTCCCGACTGGCGCGATGCCCCCCATGAACGACATTCGGGGGTCACAGACCTTGTGGACGTCCAGCAAGCTCGTCATGTGGGGGTGCGCGGCGGGCGCGGAGGTGCGTCGACAGCCGAAAAGCCCACCACCCCTCGCTCTTCCATTATCCTCCCCCTCTGCCTTTGCCGATCCCCCCTTCCTTCGAGGGGGGGGTCGGGGATGGGGCCGATTGGCCCCTGGCGCTGTGGCATTGCCGCAGTGCTACAGCGCCAGGGACCTATCGGCCACGCAATCTAGCCAGGTGGCCGGCTTCGAGCGGAGCATGTTGCCCAGCCTCCGCGGGCGCTTGCAGGGCACTCGCTCCGTGGCCATGCCCCCCTTCAGCGTCGCCGGGCCCTACTTGCGAGACAAGGGTAAGACGCCCACCTGGAGCTCTGCGTTGTGTGCCAAGTTCGCCACGGGCGCGACCAGGGAGGAAGTTGCGACGTACGTCACCGAGTGCAGCAACCGCGGCGACGTGAAACCGTTGTACTACGTGACGGCATCGGCTGGCGATCTCCTCTACGTGCCCGCCGGGTACTTCATGGCGGAGCAGGTGCAGCCCGGCGTCGGCGTCGTGGGTTGCAAGATGCAGAGCGTGAGTTTTGTCGACGACATCTCTAACATTATTCTGCAGCAGCCGATGTGCGACGCAGCCCAGGCGGGGAACAAGGTCATGGCGGAGGCCGCGGAGCTGGTGTCCAAGCATCGCAACGACATGACCGAGAAATTCAATGAGGCGCTGCAGAAGTTGGCTGTCCATGTTGACGGGTGTGCAACGCCAACGGGGATGGGGGCGCCTGGAACGCCGCAGCATGAGCCTGGGCTTGTGGCGGCGCCAGTGGCAGAGGCGCCGGCAGTGGGAGGGGCGTCGGAGCTGGCGGCCAAGCCAGAGGAGCTTGGAGCAGCCGCAAGCGCAGCGGCTGCGCAACCGGCACCGCAGCAGCAGCAACCAGCAGCCGACCCGCCGCCGGCACCGCGGCAGCAGCAACCAGCGCAGGAGAAGGCTGCGCCGGCGGCGCTGGCCACGGCACCGCAGCAGCAGCAACCGGCGCAGGTTGGAGGCCCGGCCGCAGCGCAGGAGGCCGCGCCGACCATGGCACCGCAGCAGCAGCAGCAACCAGCGCAAGAGAAGGAGGAGGCTGCGCCGACCAAGGCCACGGCACCGCAGCAGCAGCAGCAACCAGCGCAAGTTGGAGGCCCGCCCGCAGCGCACGAGGAGGCTGCGCCGACCATGGCACCGCAGCAGCAGCAACCAGCGCAGGAGAAGGAGGAGGCTGCGCCGACCACGGCCACGGCACCGCAGCAGCAGCAGCCAGCGCAGGTTGGAGGCCCGCCCGCAGCGCAGGAGGAGGCTGCGCCGACCATGGCACCGCAGCAGCAGCAGCAACCAGCGCAGAAGGAGGAGGCTGCGCCGACCACGGCACCGCAGCAGCAGCAACCAGCGCAGGTTGGAGGCCCGCCCGCAGCGCAGGAGGAGGCTGCGCCGACCATGGCAGCGAAGCAGCAGCCACAGGATCAGGGGTCGAGGGAGGAAAGGAGAGACGGGGGAGGTGGGACAGGGATGATGGGTGGGGAGACTGGGGGTGGAAGAGGCTGGGTTGGAGAGTGGAGTCCAGGAGTCCAGGAGTCCAGGAGGGAGTAGTGGATGGGAGGAGTGGAGAGGGGAAAGGAGGGACCTCCTCCTCCTCCACCTCCCCCTCCTCCTCCTCCTCCTCCTCCTCCTCCACTTCCCCCTCCTCCTCCTCCACGCCGTCTTCTTCCTCCTTTTCCTCCTCCTCCTTCTCCTCCTCCTCCTCCTCCTCCTCCTCCTCCTCCTCTGCGCCCCCCAGGAGGCCGAGGCCGCCGCTGCGCCGGCGGCCGCCTCCGGGCCCAGCGCGGCGGCCGCGGCGGCCGCGGGCTCCACGACGCCCTCGAAGGCGGCGGCGGCCCTGGCAGCCGGGGCTGGGGCCAGGGCGGCGGCGGCGGGGTCGACTGGGGCGGCTGAGGACGGCGTCACCCCTGACGCCAAGCGTCTCAAGCTCACGCCAACAGAGAAGAAATCCGCGAAGGGCAAGGCCCTCAAGAGAGCGGCTGAGGGTTGCCAGCCGCTGTCCTTTCCGCCCGCGAAGGCGGCGAAACCCTGAGGCCCCAGGCCTTAGAGAGGAGGAGGGGGAGACGGAGGAGGAGGAGGAGGAGGAGGAGGTGGAGGAGGAGGAGGAGCAGGAGGAGGAGGAGGAGGAAGAGGAAAATGAGGAGGAGGAGGAGGAGGCGAGGAACGCCAAGGCTTTTTTTCGCGAGCCAGTGCTTCGAGAGTTCCTGGCGAGTTCGCGTCGCGTCGACCAGCGGCCGACGGTCCGGCCTGGCCCAAGGCGTTCAGGGTTGAGCACCGACTGCTGGCTGGGCCGAGAATCGGCCCGGCCGTCGGACCGTCGTTGAACGATCTAGCGTTTTGGAAACAGAGGGATCCCCGCGGTGTCATGAACCAACGCCCCAACGCCAGGGTCGCGTCACGACGCGAGTCTGATCCCGCCAATGCTTCAGCACCTGCCTGCCTGCATTCGGCCTGGACAACTTCCCCACCTCGCCCGCTCGTTCCAAATCATCGTCGCCACCCTCGCTTGCTCCCCATCGCCTTCCTTCCAATCCTCGCCCTCGCTTTCTCTCGTCCTCCCTGCACCCTGCCCTTTCCAACTCCAATCGTCCTCGGTCGTCGCAGTCGCTATACCCTCTTACATATCCCTTCTGCCTGATCACGCTCCGTCCGCCTGCGCCAGCGGCCTCGCTCCGGCGCCCTGTTGCCCTGTCCAGGCCTGACGCAGGCCAGAGTCCAGAGACCAGTGCCAGGCCGCCTGCCTCGCTCCGGTCCAGGCCTGACGCAGGTCAGAGACAATGACCTGCAACCATCTGCGTTTGAAAGATATCGTCCGTCCATCTGGGCGGGGGGGTTCGCGTCGAGGTTCGAAGTTCGATCGGTCGTCCAATTTCGACTCCAGGGTCGGATCGAGGTTCGAAGTTTGTTGGTCCCAGTCTGGGGGCCCAGCGGCTGGGCGCGGCTCGAAAAACTGGCTGGTTTCCTGGTTCGATCGTGGTCGTCGTCGAACCAGGAAGAGTCGACGATCCACGGAGGAGGACGGGGGAGGAGGAGGAGGAGGAGGAGGAGGAGGAGGAAGGAGCCTCGTCGTGGTCACCGTCGATCGTCGACGTCGCCGATCGCTCGGCCCCTCCGCCCTCCGCCGTCGCGCCGCCTCGGGCAGCGCCTCAGCCACCCTCGCCAGCCATCGCGGCGAAGATGGAGGCCCGGGGCGCCGCGGCGAGGATGGAGGGAGGAGGCCCCGCGGCGAGGGCGGAGGGCGGAGGCCCCGCCGCGAGGGCACGGGCCAACGCGTTGCGGGGGCGAGAAGGAGGGGGAGGAGGAGGAGGAGGAGGAGGAGGAGAAGGAGAAGGAGCTGGGGGAGGAGGAAGAGGAGGAGGAGGAGGAGGAGGAGGATGAGAAGGAGGAGGAGGAGGAATAGGAGGAGGAGGAGGAGGAGGAGGAGGAGGAGGAGGAGGAGGAGAGAGCGGAGGGGGAGGGCGGAGGACGGAGGACGGATGAGACATGCGATCCAAACAGAGTTTTGAGGAAACGAGCGCCTCAGAGGGAGGGGGGGGAGACGCGTGCCTCAGAGGGAGGAGGGGGAGGAGGGGGGAGGGGGAGGGGAGGAGGAGGAGGAGGAGAAAGAGGATAACAGAGGAGTACGAGGATCGAAGCAGGAGGAAACGGAGGAGGAGGAGGAAGAGGAGGAGGAGGAGGAAGGAGGAAGAGGAGAAGGAGGAGGACCAGGAGGCACGGAAGAGGAGGACAGGGCCGTCGATGTCGGCGGCACTGGCGACGGCGACCGCGGAGGCAGGCGCCGGGGACATCGGCGGCGGCGCCGATGGCCAGTTGAGACAATGGTAATATGCTTTCGGGCCTCGGCCTCACCACCCCTCGCCACGATTGGACGCAGCGCGGAAAAACTGTGCGTTTGGGGGCCCAGAGGTGTCCAACCTCCTGCCCCCTTCGCCACGGCTGGGCGCCGCAGCTCGGAAACGTCAAACCTCCTGCCCAGCCCCCCTCGCGGGGCAAAGGAGGAGGAGGAGGAGGAAGGAAGGGGGGGGGGGGAGAAGGAGGAAAAGGAGGAACGCGAGGCTCCTTCCTCCTCCTCCTCCTCCTCCCCCCTCCTCAACTTAGCGCCCGCCGCCAGGCGATGCATATTGCGTCGCATGAAGTGCAGCGCATAGGTTGCAACGCGTATATTGCGCCAATTAATCGCCATAAACACTCATTTCCTCTAGGTTGCCGTTTCACAGCCACAAAGCAGTTGTCCGACGAAGCTGACAGGCGGAGGAGGGAGGAGGAGGCGGGGCAAGAGGAAGAGGGGGGAGTGGCACGAGCAAGAGTGGGAGGGGGAGGAGGGGGAGGAGGAGGGGCAAGATGGCGATAGGAAGGGACAAGAGGAGGAGGAGGAGGAGGAGGAGGAGGAGGAGGAGAATACCGACGTCGGTCTGACGTCTGTCTGACGTCGGTCTGACGTCGGTCTGACGTCGGTCTGACGTCGGTCTGACGTCAGACATACGTCGGTCTGGCGTCGGTCTGACGTCGGTCTGACGTCAGACCTACGTCGGTCTGACGTCGATCTGACGTCGGTCTGACGTCAGACCGACGTCGGTCTGACGTCGATCTGACGTTGGTCTGACGTCAGACCGACGTAGGTATGACGCCAAATCGACATCGGTTTGACGTCAGTCCTACGTCGGTCTGACGTCACACCGACGTCAGACCGACGTCGGACCGACGTCAGCCTGGCGTAAGATGCAAGCCAGTCCATGTTGAATTGCACCGACCAGCAGAAGCAGAACATCGTCTACGACCTGCACCTGATGGGCGTCGACGTTCCTCATCCTGAGCCTGCATCCTCACCGAGGTCACCGTTCTCCTTCCTGCTCATCCATATCAGTATCCTTCTCCTCCTCCTCCTCTACCTCCTCCTCCTTCTCCTCCTTGTTCACCTCGTGCTTCTCCTCCCCCATCGTCACCACTGCCTTTGCCGTCGTCCTCACCAGCCTCACCGCTCTCCCCCTCCGCCCCCCTCCTCACCCCTCCTCCTCGTCCTCCCCCTCCTCCTCGTCCCCCCCCTCCCCCCTCTCCTCCTCGTCCTCCCTCTCGTCCTCGCCCCCCTCGCCCTCCTCCCCCCCCATCCTCCTCGTCCTTCTCCTTCTCATCCTTCTCCTCCTCCTCTTCCGCATTCGCCTGCTTCTCCTCCCCCCTCTCCTCGGTCATCGGGGACGGCTTCGACCCCTCCGCCGAGGCGCGCGCGGATTGGTGCCATCTACACCCCGCCCGCGCCGCCGCTGGCCATTGACGACGAAGGCAGTGCACCGAGGAGGAGAAGGAAAGGGCGAGGGAGGATCAGGATGATGATCATGAGGAGGAGTAGGACTAGGAGTAGGACTAGGCGACGGAGGGCGTGGAGGAAGAACAGGAGTGAAGATGGGTGAAGAAGCATTGACGAGGAGGGTGAGGAGGACGACGAGGGAGAGGAGGTGGACTAGGAGTAGAAGAACGAGCCAGTACCCAGCGGCGGAAAAGGTGGAGTAGGTGGAGTGGCAGGAGGTGGGGGAGGAGGCTCGGGTGTCAGGAGGAGTAATCGGAGGTGTAGGAGTAAGGGGATGTGGAGTAGGTGGGCTGGTGGGAGGAGGAGGAGGAGGAGGAGGAGGTGGAGTCGGAGTGGGCGCGCAGCGTGAGGCAGCGACGAGGCCGAGGAGGATGCGGCGTCGAACTTCGACGACAGCCAGCTTGAGGAGGGGATGGCGTTGAACCTCGACGATGGCGAGCTGCAGGATGCTCCGACGCTCCGCCGCTCGCCCTTTCCCCATCATTGCCCTCCCCCTCACGCGAACTACGTGCCCCTGTCCTCGTCCCATTCCTCCCCCCCCTTCCTCCTCGCCCCACCCGCCCCTCCTCCCCCTTCCTACCCCATACTTCCTCCTCACCAGTACTCCCCCTCCTCCTCCCCCTTCATCCTCCTCCCTCCTCCTGATGGTGATGTGGTTGTAGCGGATGCCATCGTAACTTGTATGATATGGTGATGTTAATGGTGGTGGTGATGATGATGTTGCTGATGATGATGGTGACGATGATGATGACGATGATGATAACGATGGCGATGATGATGATGATGATGGTGATGATGATGATGATGATGATGATGCTGGCGACGCTGATGATGCTGATGCTGATGATGATGGTGATGGTGATGGTGGTGGTGCTGATGCTTAGTAGTAGTAATATTAGCATTGCCATTATTATTGCAGAGCGCCAAGCTGCGCTGGCTACGGCAGAAGCCAGCCAAGGCGCCAAGACGGTCCAAGAGGCGCCCAAGACGGCACAAGGCGGCCCCAACAAGGGCCCAACAAGAAGTTCACGAACCGAGTAGTCTAGATTTCCGCCCTCAGAAGCTCCCAGGATGCCCCAAGTTCCCCTCCAGAGTCCCCAAGAGCCCCCCCCCAACAGGCTGCCAAGAGGCCCAAGAGGGCCAACGCTGATCCCCAGTCAAGAGCCCCCCCAGGAGGCCGCCAGGAGGCCGCCACGAGGCCCAATACGCTCAAGAGGCCGCCAAGAGGCAGCCACCATGCCCAAGTGGCGCCCAAGAGGCCCGAGACGCCCCCAAGAGGCAGCAAAGAAGCCCAATACGCCCCCAAGATGTCCACGATGGCCAAGAGGCCCCCAAGAGGCCGCCAAGGGGCCCAAGAGGCCAGACCCGTCGCCCCCCGTCGCTGTTTGGTTCAAGCACTTGATGGCCAACCATCCGTCGGCACTTCCGTCCTTCCGCTCCGCGCCGAGGAAGATGGACGCGTGTCTGGCTGCGCCGTCTGCCCAGATCGCCGCCGCCCCCATCATGGACGCGGTTCGTCGGGGTGCCTCCACCGAGAGGGTCACTGATTGCGCACTCAGCGTTTCCGATGGCGAGCCGCTTGTGCAGACCCCCTCGCTGCCGCCGCCACTCGCCCAGCAGCTCGCAGAACGTCAAATGGCCAGCCTGACCAAGGCGATGGCCAAGAGGGAGCCACAAGAAGAAGATTCGGCCACCCCGAAGGCCAAGAGGGCAAGGCTCAAGTGCAAGACGCCCGCCGACCAGTACAGCTGTTGCTCGCCGAGTCCGACCGAGACCGCCGTGACGCCGCTGGACGCTTCCAAGGCAGCATTCTGTCTCTTGGCGGTCGTTTTCGCTTGGACAGGGCGGCGCCCAGGAATGGGCGTGGAGCCTTGGGGCCTTGGCGCATTGGCGCCTGGCACATCTGTTCCTTGGCGCCACGTCCCTACCCGCGAAGAAGCAGCCGCTAAAGGGCTAAATGCCTACAGGGTGCTTCGCAGCCACCGCAGTCTGAAGAGGAAGCCCCCGAGCCAGAGCCTCACGTTTCTAGTGGCGCAGGTTCTGTGGCACCACCTCCGTCGAGTTCGAGATTCGTGACCCTTGCTGAGGTTGCCAACCTGATCATGGACTTCCCGCCGCCCCCTGAGGGCGCAGTTCTGGTTCTCTGCCCCGTCACGATCACCAGCACTGGCGCGAACGGCATGTTCATTGGGTCGGAGCCTGTCGCCGTGCCGCGTTTCCTTGCTCGTTGCTTGAAGTCCATCGACACGTTGGAGTCGGCAGAGTCGCCCGACAAGATCCCCGTGCTGAGCGACTCTGAGGACGCCGAGGACGGCGACGAGGCTGTCCCGAACGACGACGAGTTGCTGCAGCTCGGGAAGGCTCTGTCCAATCTTGACACGGAGTGAGGCGCCTTACACACGCAGATTGTGATTGGCCTTTTCTGCACGCATACATCGTTTCCTTGTTTATACACGGTTGGTCAACTATTTCCTGGAGGCGCCCAGGTCGGGCAATAGATATTTCATATCTACCTCGGGGGCACGTGTGCGGACACGTGCATGCGCGAAGAGTCCGCTAGCCACTTGCAAAAAGCTGCGCTCGAGCCAATAGCTTTTGAACAGCAGCTTCCTCCTCCAACTCCCCTGCCCCCCTACAAGATAGGTTGCCCACGTTTTACGGCTCCTCCTCCTCCTCCGTTAATTATGTTTCCTCCAGCTCCTCCTCCTACTTGCTCAGTGTCAGATCCTCATTCCCATTCTCTTATGCCCCCCTCCACTCCTCCTCCTCCTCCTCCTCCTCATCCTCGTCTTCAGTGTCAGGAAGAGGAGGGGAGAGAGGGAGAAGGAGAATGAGGGGGCATTACACTCGTCCTGCACCCCCACTCCTCCAGTCAGCCTCCACCCCACTACTCCACGCCACTCCCCCAAGTCACCCCTCCCCCTCCCACGCCCCGCCACTCCTCCGCGCCACCCCGCACCATTCCTCCACTTCCCGATGTCCCCCTCCATTCATCCTCCGCGCCACCTCCTTCTCCTCTTCGTCCACCTCACTCATTCCGAGTGGCGTGTCCCCGCCCTTGCGTGTCCGCTCGCATCGCCCCTCCCATTGTCCAGGAGCTCTCCAAGTGGATGATGGCCCTGGGCGGCGACCCCAACGCGACGGAGGACGACGACGGCGACGCCGACGCCAAGTTGCTCAAGAAGGCCAACCACGTGCCGCCGAAGAAGCGAGAGCTGAAGGCCAGGGGCGGCAGGGGAGGAGGAGCAGAATGAGGATGGGGGGTTCGATAAGGACGAGTTTGATGAGGATGCGCATGGCCGTAGGGGAGTAGGGAGGAACCGAAGGACGAGCTCGGCGAGGAGCCAGGCAGGAGTAGGACGGATATGGGCGGGAGGAGTAGGAGGAGCTAGGAGGGCGAGCATGGGAGGTCTAAGACGTAGGAGGGAGAGGATGAGGAGGAGGAGGACGACGAGGAGGAGGAGGGAGAGGAGGAGGAGGAGGAGGAGGAGGAGGAGGAGGAGGAGGAAGGGAATGAGGACAAGGACGAGGAGGCTCCATTGGAGGAGGAGAAGGAGGAGAAGGAGGACGAGGAGGAGGAGGAGGAGGAGGAGGAGAAGGAGGAGAACGAGGGATTGATTATGCCGCTATGAGGCTTCGGTGCGCGAGCGCAAGGAGGATACCATTGAGGCGGCCAAGGTCTCGAAGGCGAAGAAGAAGGTCGCGAAGGAGAAGGTCGCGAAGGCGAAGGTCGCCACGGCCGCGAAGGTGAAGGTGGTGGACCCTTTGCGGCCGCGCAAGATGGCGCACCCGTCGCTCGGCACCTTGGCTGTGACCTACGCCACCAAGTGCTCCTACATCTGCTTCAGGGACGCCGACAACAGGCCGAGGCTCCTGGTGCAGATTTCTTCGGCGATGAACAAGAATCACGCCAACCTCATAGTGCAGTGCCTTAAGCGCGCGTGCACGAAGGACTGCACTAAGGATGAGATCGTCGCTTTCCGCGACAAGCTTATCAACAAATGAGGTTGGGGTAGGTGTCTCGCAACCAATACTTGAGGAGGATGGTGGATAAGGTGGAGGAACATGCCATTGATGGAGGAGAGTAAGGAGGTGGAGGAGAAGGAGAAGGGGGCATGCCCATGTCGGCTCACCCCTCACACGTCTTATGCCGTTGAGCGTTGCTCATGGTCCCCGCCGGCGTGCTCCCATAGCGCCCCCCCCGCTCATTTCGGCACACACCTCAGGAGGAGGAGGAGCAGACGCGCGCCTAAGAGGGAGACTGAGGGAGGAGGAGGGAGGATACTGAGGAGAGGCTGGAGGAGGAGACGCGCGCCTCAGAGGGGGGAGGAGGGGGGGGGGGGGAGGAAGAGAAGGTGGAGGACGAGTTGGAGGTGAGGGAGGATCTCGCACAGCGTTCTCGGACCTTCCTGGAGGGCCCACAGCGAAGGTTCGACATCTTCGCGAGCGCCCTCACTATTTTCAGGGTTCGCAGGGGTGTTCGACGGGCGCGCAGAGCATCCGTGCTGACATGCATGCACGGTGGGATGACACGGTGCGATTTGCGTACCCTTCAGGGGAATACCAAACCCTCTTGTGATCTGCCCGACCGCCATTCATTGGAGGTGGCTTTCACGGGGGAGGGGATGTGAAGATATGAGCCCAAAGGGGCCTTATCGCCTCAGGAGAGGCCATGCCGCCCACCCCATCGGGGTCATATCCTCATCCCCCCCCCATTTAAAGTCACCCCTCATGGACGCCCGCTGGCTTCATCTGCAATCCTGTGTCATTGTTCGTTCGTTCACCAGCCCACCACTGCTGACCCCCATGCGTTCGCGATGCAATTCTTGGGCTGGCAGGGGAGGAGGCGTAGGAGAAGTTGGAGGAGGAGGAGTAGGAAGAGGAGGACGAGGATGGTGAGGAGGAGGGGGAGGACGGGTGGATTGGGGACGGGAGCAACTGGGTCACCCGCAGAGGCGCGAGGAGGATAGCGCTCCGCGATCTGGGCAGGAGGAGTTGTAGTTTGCCAGGTGGCGACGGGAGGGCTGGAGTTGTCGTTCTCCAGGTGGCGACGTCAGGGGCCTCCTCGTTCCTGTGAGTTGGGTTGTCGTTGGCGAGTGAGTTGGGTTCTCATTTACGACAGGTTTGGCAGCTTCGCAAGTCAAAAACTAAGTTGGGGTGGGTGTCCAGCCAACCAGCCGATCTGACAAATATCTGACGTCAGTCTGACGTCAGCATCAGTTATCTGACGTCAGACCGTTCAGTCTGACAAATGTCTGACGTCAGACATTTGTCAGACATATCGTCTGACGTCAGACTGACGTCAGATATTTGTCAGATCGGTGTCTGGTGCATTGCCACCCTCCGTCCGTCCCCCCTCCCCTCCGTCCTCCCTCCCCTCCGTCCTCCCTCACCTCCGTCCTCCCTCCCTTCTCACCCTCCCCCCCTCTCTCCCCGTCCGTCGCCCCGACTCCCTCCCTCGCCTCCCCTCAGTCCCCCTACGGTTAGGCTCCTGACAGGGTCTCTGGCTCAAGAGGTTTGAGGTTTCAGGCTTGTCTGCAGTGGGTCGATCTCATTGTGCGAGATGGTCAAGGCGATGAAGGCCGCCCCGAAGCGTCGCCCAGCGGCGGCCATCCCGACGAGCAAGCAGGACAACACGGGCACGAAGGACAAGGACAAGAAGGGTGACCAGAAGAGAGTCGCGTGGCCCGGGGATTCGAACTAAGTTCGCTCTGAAGAGGGGGGTGATGACTAGGATGAGGAGGAGAGGGGGGGGGGGAGTGAGGAGGATCTGGTGAAACTGATGGGAGGTTGAGGGGCGAGGAGGGCGAAGGAAGATGAGGAGGTAGGAGGACGAGGAGGGAGAGGAGAAGGGACTGATGACGATGGTGGTGGTGGTGGTGGTGAGAGGAGGGGGAGGATGAGGATGATACCGAGGATGATAAGGAGGAGGAGGATGAAGAGGAGGAGGGGGAGGGGGGGGATGGCAAATTCCTCCCAGTGCCCCAGGTGGGATGTCGCCAAGCTTGCTGCGGCTGGGTCCGTATGCAAGGACATCGAAGGGAAAGTGCAGCTGTTCAAGAATCACGGCAACGAGGAGGATGTGTCCCACCTCAAGGCCATATTTACGGCGCCAGAACTCAGGAAGGGGGCGCGAAGGCGTTCCCGAGGCGCGCGGGGGGTGACGTGCTGACCGACAGGGCAGGTAGCAGAATGGCATCACTTTCTGTGACGTGCCCCATGCTACCTGACCTGTCTGTCATCACGTCAACCCCTCGCGCCTCGTCATCGCCGTCGCGCCCCCGATGAGGGTTCTCTACGGCCGCTTCGGGACGGCGAGGAAGAGGGAGCAGGATGTGGAGGCGTTGTACGAGGAGGCCATTGGGGGGGGGGCATATTTGGGGATAAAAATGATTTGGGCCACGATCAGGTTTCAGTGATCTAAGTCGTCCGACTTCCTTCTTAGTGTCATGGTCGTCGGTATCATTGCACCTCCTGTCTCCTCCTTGCAGGCCCTTCGCAACTGCGAATATGCTTAGACGATCTGGGGGGATTCCAAGACGGAGGCTATGGTGCATGACCATGTCCTACATATATCTGGGCCGAAGGTTGTGGGGGGATGGTACTTGACCGTCATAAAGGAAGGTCGTGATGCGAGGAGGCGTGCAGGAGGAAGATGTTGACGACGTGGACGACATAGGTCCTGATCTGAGATATCGAGATCAAACGAAACATGCCCCACCCCTATATCCTTCTGCCCCGCCATGGGAGCACCAGGCTGACAACTTGCCGAAGGGCGGCGGCAAACAGGTCGCCAAGGCCAAAATGTTGATGGGGTACCTGGTGGACCCGACCCTCGGCGACCACTTCATGTCCATCACCCAGCGACTGTCCTTCTCAGAGGCCGTGGAGCGCGAGGAGGAGTGGTGCAGTCGCAAGCAGCTGCTCGACAAGTACGACGAGAGCGAGGCCGAGGAGATGATCGCGGAGCAGAAGATCATGGCTCGTCTCCTCCCCCTCGTCCTCTTCCTCCTCCTGCTCCTGTTTCTAATCTTCTCGCTCGTCTTTTTTTCTCCTCCTCCTCGTCCTCCTGCTCCTCTCCCCATCCTGCCCCTCCTCCTCCACCACTCGTCTTGCTCCACCTTATCTTCCACATCCTCCTCCTCCTCTTCCTCCTCCTCCTCCTCCTGCTCCGCCTGATCCGCCTTGGGAGCCCCAGGTTCGTGCCGACCCCCAGAACCCGCGGCGGTAGCAGTACACGGTCGTCACGGACAAGAAGACGAGGAAGTTTTTCGCGCTCCAAGGAGCAAACGAGCACGGGCAAGAGGTCCATCAACAATGAGCAGTTCGAGGAAATCGGCCGTGGCATGGGCGGGGCGGGGATGTCGCGGGACCTGGCCACCCGCGGCATCGGGGTATTGAACCGATAGCGGAGGAGGGGGGCTAGGTGGGAGAGGAGGAAGAGGGGGGTGAAGAGGTGTAGGAGGAGAAAGAGAAGGCGGAGGAGGAGGCGGGAGGAGGAGGAGGACGAGGGGGAGACGGAGAAGGAGGAGGACGAGGAGGAGGAGGAAAGGGAGGAGGAGGAGGAGGAAAGGGACGAGCAGGAGGATGTGGACGAGGAGGCGTTCACCTCGCGGGGGGGAAAGTTAACGTGGCCCGTCCGATATCCCCGCCCCCCATTCGCTTCATACTTGCTCCAGGCAGCATCTCGCACATGGGCCTGGACCTTCCCTCTGCGCAGCTCGACGAGCGCGAGAAGGAGACCGCCCTGAACACCCGCAGCGGTGCTCCCAGGAAGGGCTCGGTCCTCCTCCTCCTCCTCCTCCTCCTCCTTCTCCGTACTCTCCCCCTCCTCCTCTTCCTCCTCCTCCTCCCTCCCTCCCTCCCTATTCCTCCTCCTCCTCCTCCCTCCTCCTCCTCCTCCTCCTCCTTCTCCTCCTGCTCCGTTTCCACCTCTCCGCCCGTGGCTGTTCGAGCCTGTGAAGGCGTAGATCCAAACTGGTGCGGGAACGCGAATGCAGCCGCGCCTCGCAGTGGGGACTGCGTTGGCATACGGGCCCAAAGTGTGCTAGCTCTGTTTGGGGAACCGTCGCTGCGATCAGAGGTTGCGCGAAAGCTGTAGCCCCGACCCCCAATTGCAAACTTTCGAAATCGTTATCCTCGCCCTGGACCTCGGGGTCTTGACTTGACTCTGGTAAAAGCACGGGCCCTCGGGAGGGGGGGCGAGTCGGCCCCAGCGATTGCCCCTGGCCCTCTCAAGGTCTACAGGGGCATGAAAAAGGAGCTGAAGCAGATCAAGAAGGCCATCGACAACGTCGGGGGCCTCAGCGCGACTTCTATTTCGTCCCAGTCGAAAGCAACGGATGCGGTCCAGAAGCTGATCGATGCCGCGAAGGAGACTTGGCCTCAACGTCCATGCCATCATCCTTGTTCTACGCCTACTCCTGCTGCTCATCTTCAACCTCCTCCTCCTCCCGCTCCTGCTCCTCAATCTCTTCACCATCCTCACCATCATCCTTCTCATCGTCGTCCTCCTCCTTCTCATATTCCTCGTCCTCCTCCTCCCCCACATTCTCCGTTTCCTCCTTCGTCTCCTCCTCTTCCTTCTCCTCCGCATCCTCCTCCTTCTCCTATTCCTCCTCCTTCTCAGATTCCTCCTCCTCCTCCCCCACATTCTCCGCCTCCTCATCCTCCTCCTTCTCCTCCTCCTCCTCCCCCTCCCTCTCCCTCCTCCTCCTCGATGCCGAGTTCTGGCTCGCATCCCGAGAGGACAGCAGCTCCGCCTTGGTCCCGATCATCCGCGTCGCCAAGAGGGCGCCGTCAGAGTACGGCGACAAGGACATCGAGAACGCCAAAAAGGTGAGGCGATAACAACGCCAACGGGAGGGTTAGCCCCCCCTCTCGCCCCCCCTCCCCCCTTCAAAGCACACGCCGAAACCACTGGCAAACTTTGTTGCTCGCTACCAGGCGTCTAGCCCTAGGGACGCCTTGGTGGGCAAGAGCTGCGTTGGGCGTGTTGGGGGGAGGGAACGCTGGGGCCCCTGTGGCCTGCAAGGGGTGGGGGGGATGTGAGGGAGGAGAAGGAAGCTGTGGATGAGGAGGAGAACTGAGCAAGGGAATCATACGTGGGCGCTAAGGAGAAGGAGGGAGGCGATGGGTGGGATGAGGAAGGAGGGGGAGGAGGGGGAAGTGGAGGAGGAGGAGGACGAGGAGGAGGAGGGGGAGGAGGAGGAGGAGGAAGAGGAGGAGGAGGAGATGATGATGTGTGTCGGGTTTTGAGCCAAGCGGACACGTCGCTGTTTCGTCCAAGAGGTGCTGGACGCCGTCCAAGGCCTCGAGATGCAGGCCTCGTCGGCCATTGTGAATGATGAGGTGGACGTCCCCAAGGCCAGGAAGCTGGTGACCGCGGGGAAGTCGATCTTCAACTCGGCCGCTGGCCTGAAGGTGATCAACTGAGACCGACCCGCCGTAGCGGCATCAACTGCGGGGGCCTGCAGTCGTTTTTTTGCAGGTGCGCCGAGCCCTTCCAGCAGGTGCCTCCAGCCTTTCCAGCAAGTGCCCCAGATGAAGCACACACACACACACACGCGCACCGAGGCTGGCTCGTTGTATGGACGGAGGCTCGAGGATGCGCCCCGCGTGACACGCGTCCGCGCAGCGCTGCAGGCAGCGCAGGCAGCGCGCTGAGCGCTGCTGGAAGCGCCCACTTTCCCTGGCGCAACAGACATTGTTCGGGGGCGCAGGAGATATCAGAGTAGGTCGGGGCGTTTCGGTCCAAGGGGTCGTTTGTCAACAAGCATGCCCCCTACCCCTTTGCGAGTGCCGTCCTGGCCCCGAAGGGCGAAAAGATAATCGCGTCGGCCGCGTCGCAGCCCGAGGCGCGAAGATAATCGCGCCATGCCTGCGCCGACTTCCTCCAGCACGGCCCCGCGAGGGCGTGAACATGACCGCGCGGCCTCGCGAGGGCGCGAAGGTAACCGTCACTGGCCGAGGGGAATGGCGTGATTCCGCTTGGTCCGTTGCCCCGGGCCCGCTTGCACTCGGTGCCCGTGCCCGCTCGGTGCCCTCAGCCTCTAGGCAGCAGCGGCGGCGATGCTTGCTTCGCGTTAGAGCACGCGCCAGTTCTCGCCCCCTCCTGTCTCGTCAGATCTTGCACCATTGTCGCCCCACTGTTGTCATGCAGTCGGCAGCCCACGGCTCGAAAGTTTCGAGGCCTGTGAAGGCGCCCCAACATGCCAAAACGCGGCAAGAAGCGTCGTCTGGAGGGTCCTTCGCCCGATCCTTCGCCCGTCAGCGATGGCGGCGTCGGGGGCGATGCGGTGCCTGCCGCCCCTGAAGGTCCACACTCTAAGTTCTCCAATTTGGCCACGCACTTATTGAAAGCATGGACGTGGGGCCTGGAGACCGCCACCGAGGTCCAACGCGTAGCGCACGCTGCATTCAAAGATGGCCTCAAGCATCCCGAAATTCAGAAGCTAGCCCAGTTAGGGCAGTGGGGTAACTACCCTGGCAACATACACGACCAGTTGCGCAGGATGCTAGGCAACAGCAAGCTCCCCGAGCCCCTCGACTTCGATGTCCCGTGCTTGGACCCCAAAACCTCGACCATTACGGAGGCCACGTGTTCTGTGCTACTTCCACACGAGTGGTTCTCATCATTGCACCACGAGTACCCCGCTGAGTTTGAAGACTTGTTCGCCCCCAACGGCCTTGAAGACTTCTGGTCCAAAGCATCCCGGATCCGTTTTTTTTGGGGGGGTTTACACGTGTGTACAGTGATGCATAGTTTTGCAGGGGTGGAAGAGCGTGTGAAACTAGAGATAGAATAAGAGAGACAGGGGGATCTATATATATATATATATATATATATATATATATGCATTTGTCGATGTATTGATGATGGCAAACTGAAGGCACGCAAGCTGTCTAGGGAATGAATGCACGCCAAGTTGTGACCCAGCACAATAAACATCTCAGGCACGAACCACGGCTAGAAGGCCATCCAGTGTGGCGGGTAAACCATCGTGCGTCAACATGCTTGCCATTGAGAGTCCACGGCGGCGGTGCCGAATTCCTGTCGCGGGACTCGCTGGTTAGCCTATCGATGACAGGTCTTTTGGCAACTGGTTCCACGAAGAGCCTCACGATGAACATCTGTTCCTGGCCATTAAGCACGCTTGCGAAGGCTAACCATCACGATGGTGAGGATACGTTTCAGGAAGTGTGGAAAGTTCTACGTTGGTCGTTCAACGCGATGGCCGATGGTAAACACCCGTCCAAAGATTTTCGGGCTACGCCGTTCCTGCCAAGTTCCGCCCCCATGTAACATTGTGCGTGGTTGTGTAGTGTGCCTCTGCATGGCGTCGTTCATCCATCCTATGCATGTAATTCCTCATCCCTTCCATTTTTGTCCATCTCCTTGTGCACTGGTGGTGCCTGCGGCCCAACTTCGTTTGCCTTAGGCTGTCCGCTTTTTCGCGCAGCTAGAGCTCGAGGAAGGGCAGCGGTGATTGCGGGCAAGGGAAGGGAGGGGAGGGGGGGGGGGCGGGAAAGGGATGGACGGGAAGGGAGAAGACGGGAAGGGATGGGGACGCTCCTGGGAGGACAGGACAAGATGGGGAAATTGCCAGGACGGGCCTGGCCCGTCACGGGCGTGCTCGCATCAGACGTTGGGCCTCGGTTGACCGAGGGGGTGGACTGGAATGATGGCCCCTTGGGCCCCGGACGGCAGAAATTGGCAGGGCAATGGCTAACCGATGGGAAGACGAAGTACCGTGGATTCATCTACGCAGTATTAGGAGATTTAGAATTTTATTCCAATTATCTCGGTATGCCAGCAGCAGGGAGCAACGAATTTTGCTGGATCTGCCCATGCAATAAGGATACAAACACCTTCAACAATTTTAACGGGGATTTCCCAGGACATTGGCGGCACCACCGCCGTCCTTATGTAGTAGACCATCCTTTGTTTCGGATATGGGGCGTGACGTTAATGACATTGTCTCTGGATTTTATGCGCGCCCTGGACTTGGGTGTGTCTGGGCATAGTATTGCGAACTTGTGGTACGAGATCATCATGGAACAAGAACATGGGCCTCGATCGCAGAGGGTAGAGCGCCTCTGGCTCAGGATTCAGGAGTTATACCAGGAGCTGGGCGTGGGAAACAAGCTGAGTTCATTCCGCCTCGGTCTATTTGTGAAAAACGAAGCGTCTCCCCATGCAGATTTTCCAGTACTGTCTAAGGCCGTGAAGGCCGCTCAAGCCCGAGGGCTGGTTAGAGTGTGCCTAAAGCCTGCAGAAGAGTACAATGACGGCTCGGAGCACCACAACATTCGTCTTCTGTCCTTTAAATCCTTGGTTAAAGTATATGACACCGTCGAAAATGGAGGGATGTTTCTTTCTGGCCCAGAGTGCGACCGTTTGAAGACAGCTGCAGACAATTACCTGACGCGTTACCAATATTTATCGGTCCGAGCTTTCACTGCCGCTCCCACTCCCAAGCTCAAGTATTCCGTGGTTAACAAGCCAACCAGAAGACGTTCAGAGATTTATCACGAAGGTGGGCAGTGGCTGTGCTATGGGCACCCCCATCAATAAGGTCTGCTCGAAAGTAGCTGAGAGGGTTAGGTGCGGGAGGCATAAGACGGACTTGGCCACCCCCCCGCCCCCCCCGACCCAATGATGATGACGAGGTGGAGGAGGGAGGACGAGGAGGGAGGGGTGGGAGCGAGAGAGGCGTAGGATGGGACAGGAAGTGCGGGTGGGTTCCCCTCCGCCTCCTTTTTTATCCTCCCACTCCCACGCTGTCCCCCCTCACTGTTCCTCGCGGGTGACATCGTCATTAACATCATCAATATCATCACCATGATAATTGTCATCATTATCATCATAATCGTAAACCTCATCATCATAACACTCATCATCATCGTTATCGGCATGAGCATTCCCACCATCACTACATTAACATCAATACCACCATCCCGCCTCTCTCGTCCATCCTCCGCCCTCCCCCTCGTCTCGCCACTCCTCCGCTCTGCCTCCCTCCTCGTCCTCGCGGGGCGCCTCGCACACGCCTGCCCGCGGTCGGGCCTCGGATCTCGAGTTCACGCGCTGTTGCCTAGACTAACGCCGCACGTAGGCAACCTCCCTCGCTCCGCCACCGCTTTTTCCCCATGATAAGGCGTAAGCGAAAACCGAAGAGGAGGGGGGGAGGATGTGGAGGAGGGAGGAGGAGGAGGAGGAGGAGGAGGAGGAGGAGGAGGAGGAGGAGGAGGAGTAGGAGGAGGAGGAGGAGGAGGAGGTGGAGGAGGAGAAGGAGGATGAGGAGGAGGGGGCTCACCTTACCCAAGTCTAGCAACAAGATCTTCCCGATGTCCCTTCCACCTCCCCTCCACATCCCTCCCTCCCCCTCCCTTCTTCGCCCGTCCCGTTATGGGCCTCCTCCCTTTCTTTCCCCCTCCCCTTCCCCGTCCACCCGATCGTCCCAATCTCCGCTCCTGCCATCCCTGCGGCGGCTGCACACGAGGGTCTTGTTCGACCCTCGGCCTCGACGAGGCCGCGAGGCGCCTCGACGAGGCCTCGACGAGGCGGCGCGGGAAAAGGCGGCGCTCTCGTTCGCCCCAAGCTCCCTAGGGAGGGGAGGGGGAGGAGGATGAGGACGAGTAGGGGGAGGAGGGGGAGGAGGAGGAGGGAGGAGGGAGGAGGAGGATAATCACGACGAGGACGAGGATGACGAGGAAGAACAGGCTGTTGAGGAGGACGAGGAGGAGGTTGAGGAGGTGGAGGATTGGGAGGAAGAGGGATAGGAAGGATGCTGATGGGAAGGATGAGGATGATGACGGTGATCATAGTGATGCGGATGACGGTGATGACCATGATGATAACGATGATGGTGATGATGATGATGATTATGATGATGATGATGATGATGATGCTGATGCTGCTGATGATGATGATGGGGATGGCGATGGCGATGGTAATGATGATAATGATGATGATGTTGATAATGATGATGATGTTGATGATGACGCTGATGATGATGATGATGATGATGATGATGATGATGATGATGATGATGATGATGACGGGCATGTTGTTCATGATGATGCTGATGGCGATGATTGTCGACGGTCGGCAACGGTCGGCAACGGTCGGTAACGGTCGGCAACGGTCGGTAATTGAAGATGCGTTTGTCAGACAACCCGCGCTTGTCGTGACGAAAACATCGTTACCGACCGAGCCCGAAATGCGCTCATCAACCGTTACCAGGCGCGACCGATCGCGACCGAAATGCCGTCGGTAACGGTCGGTCTCGGTCGTTCCGGTTCGTTCCCGAAAATTTTCGGTAACGCATGATCTGGGGCCCGGGAGGGTGGGCCCGGGAGGGTGGCCCGGTGGCCCGGGAAGGTGGCCCGGGAGGGTGGCCCAGGAGGGTGGCCCGGGAGGGTGGTCCGGGAGGGTGGCCCGGGAGGGTGGCCCGGGAGGGTGGCCCGGGAAGGTAGGCCCGGGAAGTGGGCCCGGGAGGGTGGTTCGGGAGGGTGGCCCGGGAGGGTGGCCCGGGAGGGTGCCCCGAGACTCTTGTCGCGTTGCGACCAGAATCACGCCCTACGCGCGATTACAAAGCATGATCACGAAATCCGTGAAAAAATATGGACCAAAACGGCAAATGGATGATGACGAATGCTGTATGCGATGGTGATGGTCAGGATGATGTTGATGACGACGGCGTTGGCGATGATAACGGTGGTGGTTGCTGTTATGATGATTACGATGTTGATGACGATGAAGCTTATGATGATGGTAATGGTGATGATGATGCTGATGATGGTGGTGATGATGATGGTGATGATGGTAGTGATGACAACGACGACGATGATGATGGTGATGGTGATTGTGATGGTGCTAACGATGATGATGATGAGGATGATGGTGATGATGATGATGATGATGATGATGATGATGATTTTGATGATGCTGATGATGATGATGGTGATGATGTAGATGTTGATGGTATGATTTGTATACATATCCCTGCTTGGTTCCCGCACGGCTCGCCAGTGTGCGCTTATTCGTAATCAAACTCGCTAAATGTATCCACTACCCATCTAAACAAACACATGTAGGGCACTGTTTTGGGATGGCATTGCTTCGCGATGGCTTTGATGTGCCGCTGGAGGTCTTCATCTGCATACAACCACACATACATCGGATTAATGAATGTTGCATACTCTAAAATGTGTTGGGTCTCATGCAATTGTGGTTTCATCTTCCATCCCCTTCTGCTTTGACTGTGGGCCTCGATACTGAGGTTTCGATAACATCCCATCATCGTTTGGCTGAGTTCTTTTAGGTCTTTCTTTTCGCCTGGGGTGAGAAACCGATCTGCATCCTTCATGATATCGTACGCTTTGTTTAACGCTCTGCACACAACCAGCCTCCGTTTAGCGTGAACGCCTCCATCATTACACCGTTCAGCCAGTTCCACGAGATATGGTGTGATGTGCCTTGTCGCTGCTGCCTTGGCCTTGAGTAGCGGCCAGTCTCCAGACGCTTTCACTCGTTCATACGTTATTTTGCCATCAATCCGTACATATTCTTTTGTCGCTTTGTAGTGTTTCTGCAGGTCGTCGTTCAGACGCGCAGCTCGTTCTTTCTGACTGCTGCCCCAGCCAGGGGCCTCCATAAACTCGTACATGACGTTCCCTGCAACCTCTGCCGTGAAGCCTTCGTCCATGCCATGCATTGCGTCTGGTAAGAAGCCCTCCAGTCGAAGTGTTTTGATTTTCATCAAAATGCACGGTTCTGCACAAGTATCAACACAGTTTCTCAAATAAGATTCGTGGCTTCTCAACGTGCCCCTCCAACCTGCGTCGGACGAAACGTTGAAGCAACAAAGATGTCCTTCATGAGGACTTGCATTGCAGAGCCAACAACAGTTCGGAACTGATTGTCCAGTTGGAAATTTGCACACTGATGAATAAAATTCCCAATCCGCCCCACAGAATATCACAGCAATTCGCCAACCGTTCGCAAGCTCTCGCCCCCCACCATTTGTGGGTGCACCTTTCCAGTCACAATGCGGTAGCACCCCTTCTGTCAATGCATTGAACGACCAAGCGAGACGTGTAAACACAGCCTCCAAAACACCATCGCATATCCATGATTTGGGAATGGACGTGAACACATTGCGGGTTTGTTTTGTAGTTCCAGTACCATGTAAAGTTGACCAAGCTATAGTAAGCATCCCATCCACCTTTGTTGTTGGGGCTGCGTCTGCATGCACTTTCACTGCCATGGTGCGCTGGATGTCGATGACGTGTTTATTTTTCTCATACATTGGTGTCCCTCTCATGCCATGCCAGAAACTTGGAACGTCACCGTCCACGCCACGTGTTGATAAAAAAACCTGTATTCGTTTTTAGATATCATTGTCTCCAGCGCATCTATCGGGCAAACCACGGGTAAATCTCGCGTCACTCCTGCTTTCTTGGTTGGCACTTCGATGAATTGAATTGCAGGCGCATTCTCAGGGTAACCAACTGCATTCATCAAGTTGCGAGCTGCATTGTGGATGTCCGTCATCGCTAAAGTCTCGATGTCGGGGCACCCTTGAGCTTGGGCCGCACATGCAAATTCCAACACATCTCTGCAAGTGATCTTTCTCTCGCACCACCGTCGCATCAGCAACTCATTCAATGGCTTCCCGCACGCATCTACACGTCTTGATTTCGACGTGCTTGGTGCCGGAGGATCAGTTGAATGATTGAGCCGCATCCTGATTCCACCTCTGTGGGCTAGAGAATCACATCCATCTGGCTGGACGGCGTCGCCAATTCGTCTACGGACGCCGCCAGCCCTCATGCTGCATGACACCAGAAACGTTGGCACGTATTTTCTTTGGGTATGCAAAGAGAGGTCATGTTTGAGCCCAAATGGCTAAAGACATAATCCCACCAGCCCTCTGGGGCCTTCTTGGGGCCCTCTTGGGGCTCTTTTGGATGGTCTTGGAGCCCTTTTGGAGCTCTTTGGGGGGGGGGGGCTCTGGGAGGCCTCTCGGGGCCGTCTTGGCTAAAGAAGGGGGGTGCCCCAATTCTTGCCCCCCCCCCCTCGGAGGCTCAAGCATGCAGTCTTGGGACAGTTTTGGCCCGCTCTTGGAGCGCTCTTGGGCGCTCTTGGGGCCGTCTTGGGGCTCTCTTGGGCCTCTCTTGGGGCTATCTTGGACCATCTTTGGGCCATCCCTTCGGAGGCGAACAAGCGAGAAGGCAACACACATTGATGTTCCTTAGGTTTTTGAAGGGTTTGGGCCTCTTGGGGGGGTCCTTGGAGGCCTCGGAGGGCACTTGAAACCATCTTGGGGCCGCCTTGAGGCCTCTTGGACGCGTGTCGGAGGCTATCTTGACCCGTCTGCCGTTATCTTGGGCCATCTTGGAGGCCATCTTGCGCTCTCGGAGGCCCTCTTGGAGCCATCTTGGGCGATATCTTGGACGCTGCTATGGGTCCGCCCCCTCCCCCCCCGTCCAACCGCAGGGAGGGGGGGGGTAAACCCTCCGAGCAGGGAAAGGCATGAGGTTGGAAAGGGACACGCCCTAGACCAAAGAGCCCCAAGAAGCCCCAAGAAGGCCCTAAGAGGACCTCAGGAGAGCCCCAGGAGGCCCCAAGAGGGGCCCAAGATACTCCCAAGAGGGCACCAATATGCCTCCAAGTTTCGGAACGCACGCGAGTTTAAGATACAAATCCGTGCAACAGCCGTTACGAGTCATCGACATACCCCTCATCGCATCGAAGCGCCATCGTAACCTGCACTGATTTCCATCTTAAACTTCAATGCGGGAAGCTATGTGTGATGTTTTTTTACACCCCAACATGATTCAAACGCAGTAGAAACATGTTAGCGCCTCGGCCTGTTCAGCTATGTGTGATGCTTGTGTTCTCGAGGACGGCTGTGTGACTGCATGCGTTATGCCGCCCCTGATTCACCAACTCCCCTGCTGATCGTGTCTGGATGGGCTGGTGGGGATACGCGGAGCGTCAAGAATTTCAATCAACAAGCGCATGCAAGTTGGATGTGATGCATCTGGCGGCTCCTCACCCTTCTCAGCCTCCTCATCCTCCTCATCTTCCTCCTTATCCTCCTCCTCAAGCCCATCTTCGACCGATTCTTAAGTTTTCAGAATAGGCCAGGGCGTCTGGGGGAGGGGACGGCCGTGCCCCGCTCGGATCCTCGAGGGATTTGTAAGCATAAGTATCCTCCTCTTCCCCCTCCGTCTCCTACTCCTCCTTCTCCTCCTCCTCCTCCTCGTCCTCCTCCTCCTCCGTTTCCTCCTCCTCCTCCTCGGTACTATCCTCGTCGTGGCCCCATGTTCATGTTCATCATCCTGTTTTGCAAGCCTTTATGGTTCTACCCCTCATTCTTCGGCCGCTCAATCGCGGCGGTCCTCGAGCATGTCGGGCAGGGGCACGGGCCAGCAGCGGCACGGAGGAGGGAGGGGAGGGGAGTTGTAGACAATGGAGAGTAGGGGGAGGGAGGGAGAGGAGGGAGAAACTGAAGATGCGGGGGAGGAGGAGGAGGAGGAGGAGGAGGAGGAGGAGGAAATGAAGACGAGCAGAGGGGGAAGCTCGAGCATGAGGACGGGGGCGTTGCTCACTCCTTCTTCGCCCTCTTGGGCGTGGGGGCCATCCTCGAGAACCACTCGACGACTACGTTGAACTCTGAGTAGATGGCGTCCAGCTTCCTGGCAACGGCCAGGATCTCTGGATATGGGACGGGGTCGGCGTCCTCGGACGAGCTCTTGAGATGGATTTTCTCGACGCTGTTGAATGTAGACTTGAACCTGGGAATCAGCTTCTCAACGTCTGTCTTCAGCGGGCCCAGATACTTCGACTTCGATTTATCAGATGCCACCTCGAAGATGCGCTTTGCCTCTGTGAGCGATTCGGAGAGGGATCGTAGGACCGCCTTGGGCTTGTCCTTGATCGAATTGAAGGTCTTCATGTCCTCCTCTGGCTTCTGCCCCTCGACCTTGATCTTCACGTCCTTGAGCTTCTCAGCGCCTGCACTGCCAGAGCTGCTAGGCGCGGTCTCGAGGATGCCAGCTGCCGCCAAGTCCTCCGCGAACTCAGCCTTCTCCTTCTCTGACGTAATCTCCTTCTCGGACTCCATCGTTTTCCCAGCGTCGTCGGTGTTGGTGTTGATCTCCTCGTCCTCGTAGATCTTGTATTCTCGACTCCACTCGTCGTCCAGCCCCGTGTCTCGATCAGGCCTGTGGCGATCGGCCTTGTCGTCCAATAGTTTGATCTTCGCGAGCGCCTTATGCTCGCCAAACAGCTGGATCATGCCGTGCTTCGCCATCCACTTGCTCTTGTCAACATCCTCCTTCTTATGGTTGACCTTCCTCCACGTGCGGTTGACCGAGTTGCCCTCCTTCATTGATTTGGCAACCCAGCTGACGAAGAAGACCTTGCGAGCAGCTGGCGTCAACGCGTCGTATCCAGCTCTCTTCCCTTCCGATGCCAGCCAGTACATCAAATTTGAACTCTGTCGATGCTTCACTTCCTTGTCCTCCAAGAACTTTTTCGCATCCTGAACATCCTTGTCGGTATTTCCAGAGGTTCTGCGTCAACTGCCACCTTTTTTCCCCTTGGGAGCCATCCAACCAAATCAAATGCAAAGTTGACTTCTGTTCAGTGATACACGTGCGCGGCTGTGAGTGTGAGCCAAAACGTGCCTGTACGGTACATGCGTGAACAGTTTCCAGAATTTTCCAGACTTTCTCCAGACTCTGGAAAAAGTCTGGAGTTTATGTGTTCTGATTGAATCTGGTTATATACATGTTTTCCAGAATGTTTCCAGAGTCCGGAAAACGTCCGGAGAATTCTGGAAAATCAAACTGGCACCAGGCAAAACAACCATTCCAAGTCCGAGGGTGAAGATGGGCAGGTTGCCTCTACCAAGAGGGGGCCGTAGGGGGCCGTGAGGGGCCGTGAGGGGCCGTAGGGGCCGTAGGGGGCCTCATGGGGCCGTAGGGGGCCGTATGGGGGCCGTGGGGGCCTCAGGGAGCCTTGAAGGGGCCTTAGGGTGCCTTAAGGGGGCCGCATGGGCTTGGGTGACTTGAAACGTTCCTCGCTCCTCCTCCTCCTCCTCCTCCTCCTCCTCCTCCGCTTGAAACGTTCCTCGCTGCTCCTCCTCCTCCTCCTCCTCCTCCGCGGGCCACTGGAATCCCACCAGCCCTCTGGGCGCAGGTGGTCTAGGGCGTTTCCCTTTCCAACCTACTGCCTTTCCCTGCTCGGAAGGTTTACCTCCCCCCCTCCCTGCGTTTGGACGGGGGGGGACGGACCCATAGCAGCGTCCAAGATGGCCCAAGATGGCTCCAAGAGGGCCTCCGAGAGCGCAAGATGGCCTCCAAGATGGCCCAAGATAGCGGTAGACGGGTCAAGATAGCCTCCGACACGCGTCCAAGAGGCTTCAAGACGGCCCCAAGACGGTTTCAAGTGCCTTCCGAGGCTTCCAAGGACCCCCCCCCCCAAGAGGCCAACATCCTTGAACAACTTAGGGAAACTCACTTTTTTGCCTTCTCGTTTTTTCGCCTCCGAAGGGTTCTTGAGGCCTCAAGATGGCACCAAGATGGCCCAAGACAGCCCCAAGAGGGGCCCAAGAGAGCCCCAAGACGGCCCCAAGAGCGCCCAAGAGCGCTCCAAGAGCTGGCCAAGAGGGTCCCAAGACTGTATTGTTTAGCCTCCGAGGGGGAGGGGTAAGAATTGCCCCCCCCCCCCCCCTCCCCCCTTCTTTAGCCATAAGGACCAAGATGGTCCCGAGAGGCCTCCCAGAACCCCCCCACAGAGCCCCAAGAGGGCCCCAAAACCTTCCAAAAGAGCCCCAAGAAGGCCCCAAAAGAGCCCCAATAAGCCCCAAGAAGGCCCTAAGATGACCTCAGGAGAGCTCCAAGAAAGAGCCCCAGGATGCCCCAAGAGGGGCCCAAGCGAATCCCACGAGGGCCCCAAGATGCCTCCAAGTTTCGGAGCGCACGCGAGCTTAAGATACAAATCAGTGCAACAGCCATTACGAGTCATCGAAATACCCCTCATCTCATCGAAGCACCATCGTAACTTGCACTGATTCCCATCTTAAACTTCAATGTGGGAAGCTATGTGTGATGATTTTTTACACCCCAACATGATTTTAACGCAGTAGAAACATGTTAGCGCCTCGGCCTGTTCAGCTATGTGTGATGCTTGTGTTCTCGAAGGCTGCTGCGCGACTGCATGCGTTATGCCGCCCCTGATTCACCAACTCCCTTGCTGATCGTTTCTGGATGGACTGGTGGGGATACGCGAAGCGTCAAGAATTATCAGGACGCAGGCCTCCTCATCCTCATCCTCTTTCCCATCCACATCCTCCTCATCGTGCTGATTGTCCTATTCATCCTCCGCACCCTCCTCGCCCTCTCTCCCTCACCTCCCCCCGCAAGCACGCGCGCGCTCGGGGCGCGGGTGCGTTCCTCGAGGTCGAAGTTGTAGCACGGGCGCGAGCGAGCGCGGGCGACGACGACGACGACGACGATGCCTCCTCATTGGTATCTCCTCATCCTCCCCCTACTCCTCGCTGTCACTGCTCCCACGGCTGCTTCTCCCTCCGAGTCGTTCGGTCCTCTCCCACCTCGCCCTCCTCTTCGCTCCTCCTCATCCCCTCCCACTGCTCCTCATCGTCATCATCGTCTCGCTCTCTCTCTCTCTCTTTTCCTCTCTCTCTCTCTCTCTCTCTTTTTTCTCTCTCTCTCTCTCTCTGCCTCACTCCCCGACTCCTCCCCCTCTCATTCTCCCTCCCTCCGCCTCCCCCTCGCTCTCTCCCTCACGTCGGCAAGCCCCTCTGGGGAAGGGGACGGCTGTACCCCGCTCGGCAAGCGACAGGGGGGGACGTATCACTCGTGATTCATGCGGTTTCGGTTCCCCCCCCCCATGGCCCAACGGTCATGCCCACGTAAATGTGACTTCGCATGTTCGTTCAAACGGGGTGATTCAGCCAGGACCCTGGTTCCACGCCGCCCGCAAGCATGATGGTGATGGCATGATGGTGATGCTGGCGGTGATGATGATGATGATGACGATGATGATGATGATGATGATGATGATGATGATGATGATGATGATGATGATGATGATGATGATGATGATGATGATGATGATGATGATGATGCTGATGATGATGATGATGATGCTGATGAGGATGATGTTGATGATGATGATGCTGATGATGGTGACGATGGTCATGCTGACGATGATGCCGATGGTGTGGTTTTGTGGGTCGACATTCCCACGAATATCAATATCATGCTTTCGAGCTGAGGCACTCGGCCGACAATCCACAAGGCCGACGGGAACGCATCGCAGCAGCTGCGGACTTGAAATGTATGCTCGGCACTCACGCGCGCGCACTCACTGGCGCAAGCTGTCGGTCGGTTCATCGAAGTCGTCGAAGGGAGGCTGCGTGCCGTCCTCCAGCACCTCGATGCTCTCGCTGTCGCTGCCCATGATCTCAGCGCTCGTCGGCACTGGCGCTGTAGCGTCATCTGGCGTGGACGGGGTCGTCCTCACCTTCCTCGCGGGGGGCTGCATCATGTTGTTGAACGTGGACTTCGCCTCCTTGAAATCCTCGCGTATGGCCGCGAACTTCTCAAGCAATGCTGACTCCTGCTTTGCGGTAGCCTTCTCGCTGGACGACGTTATCTCGACGACCGCCACGAGGAGTTTGTCGAGTTGCTCATTCAGGCTGTCGGAGTAGCGATGCTTCGGAGCGTCCTCGAGCATCTTGTGCAGGACGATCTTCATGTTCTCCACGTCCTTCCTCCAATCGTAAACGCCGACGTGCGAGGATCCCTGGGTGGAGGGCGCCATCGCCATCCTTGAACGAGGTGCTAGCCTTCGGCGTGATAGCTATAATCAAATGCACGGACTTGCTGAGGCGAAGCCTGAGCCAAAATAGCTACGGTGTAAGTGGACATGGTAGTGATAATCGGGAGTTCTAGTGAACGTGTTGTTGGAGGTAGTGGGCGTGGACTGTACTTGATTTATAGGTGGTGTTCAATGGTCTAGTCTTAGTGGGTGGTGGTGGTCAGTGGCCTAGTGTCAGTAGGTGGTGGTTAATGGTCTGGTCTTAATGGGTGGTGGTAGGTGGTGGTTAGTGGTCTGGTTTTAAGGGGTGGTGGTGGTAGGTCGTACTCGCGCCTAGTGAGGCGCGTCTAAAACCAGATATCGACTCGACGACCATCGTCCAACACCTGCACGCGGCTGAGGTGCATGTATCAGTGGCGCCTTTATCGTGTGTGATTTCTGTTTTTGTTCCGTCTCGAACCGAATGCCCGATGCGGCAAGATCCCGTGGTGTCTTTGTGCCTGTATGCCAGTAAACACGGCACTGGCACCATCCCTCTCGATATGCCTACACACCGGAGACAAAACCGTGCAAAGAGCAAGTCAGGAATCTTGAGGTGGACGAGACGGATGCTGAGCAAGGGTTGGGCAATGCGGAGGACGAGGAGGAGGAGGAGGAGGGGGAGTTGGAGGAGGAGGAGGAGGAGGTGCAAATGGGCGGAAACGAAACACGGAAGGAGGATGAGGAGGGTGAGGGGTGAGGGGGATTTTGGAGGAGGAAGTTGAAACATCGGAGAAGGATGATTATAAGTAGGACGCTGGGGAGAAATTTGGGCTTGTGGCGAGGAGAAGGATGAAACGGAAACGGTTGAAGAGGATAGATTTCAGGAATATCTACTGGAGGGATATGGGGTTGAGACTCGTCTGCTTAGCTAAACGTGATGGGCCATGGCGCCAGCTCAGATCGAGATGACCACGATCAAGACACGAGCTCGCCTGTCTTGAGAATTTTTTTGTCCCTGAGCATATTGCGAAGCTCCTCCATGCGGGCTTGCCCAGCTGCACTGCCAGCGGCCGCAATCTCAGCATCTGATTTGCCCTGGGTAGCGGCCAACTTCTTCGCAGCAAAGCAACTTTTCCAGTGCTCTCGCTTGCAGAACGCCTTCCACTGATCATCCCCAGAGAGATGCTTGCCCTTGCCCTTAGTCGCACCTGCTGCCTTCATGCACTTCATCGTTTTCATGACCTTCATCGCCTTCGCCTTGCCTTTCGCCTTCGCCTTCAACGCGACGTTGACGTCCTTGAAGGATCGAGACGTGATGGCCGTGCCAGACGCCGCTGCCAAGCGCTCAAGCTCGCTGCTCTCAACGCCCAGCGTCAGTGTCACAGACGGCCTTGGGTCAGCCGTCTTGTGCGTCAGTCTGCGTCGGCCCGTGCCCTGGACCAAGGCGTTCAGGCGTGGGTCGGCGCTGCTGAACAGCTCGTCCTTGTTGATGGGGCTGCCGTCGGTGTCTGAGTCATCCACCACTATGGTCTCTATTTTCTCAGCCTCGCCGCACGTGACCTCCACATCCGAATCATCAGACACTGTTCCCAATGGCAGCGCAGCAGACCTCGGAGTATCGGTGGGCTTCTCGTTGACCTTCAGCTTGTCCCACAGCACTGCGTATTTAGCCGTCCACGCCGCAGGCACACCCCTGGCGTTCGATTTGTGATTGAGCATCTGACAGAGAAGGGCCCTGATTCCGAATATGACCACATCGTTCTCGACTTTGGCTGGATCGTGGCCGCGTTCCTCAATCCAGGAAGCCAGGTGCTTCAGCAAATCCTTCTGATGTACGGCTTGACCGTCGGATGCATCGAGAAGGATCTTGAGTGTCGGTATCAGCTTCACCCCCTTGGACCATTTCGGGGCGTTCTTGAACGCTTTCTCTGGGTACATCAACCTTGGAGAAGTAAAAGCAATCGGTGGCAACTCATCGAATGCAAGGCATGCTGCGTCGTATGCAATGTCAACTGATTTTCTGTATTCCTTCTTAGTGGCAGCCATATGCTGAAGAAAAAGATTATGAGCCACAAAATGGCTACGGAGATCAGGCGCCATCACGGACGCCACAGACCACGATGCACGCGCTAGCATAATCACGAACACCGCGTGATATTCTATGAAATTGCCTCAGCGACAATATTATCGTATCATATTGGCCTAAACGGTTATGTTTTGTTCTGAAATGGTGATGTTTGGGTGATTAACTAACAGCTTTTGCTGATAGGTTTCTAGTGGGGTCAAAAGAGAGCAGCAGATGACTCCACAGGGGGGTCGGGGCGGCATCCGGGGAGCTGTGTCCGAACTCGTGTCCGAATGCGCTTTTCGCAAACAGTCACACACTTCGTGCTCTTCGACCTCCCAGAACTCCATTCCCGGGCCACATTCTGAATGCCCGGAGCCAACTGTAGGCCACTTCGTGCTCTTCGACTTCCCAGAACTCCATTCCCGGGCCACATTTTGAATGCCCGGAGCCAACTGTAGGCCACTTCGTGCTCTTCGACTTCCCAGAACTCCATTCCCGGGCCACATTTTGAATGCCCGGAGCCAACTGTAGGCCACTTCGTGCTCTTCGAGTTCCCAGAACTCCATTCCCGGGCCACATTTTGAATGCCCGGAGCCAACTGTAGGCCACTTCGTGTCTTCGAGTTCCCAGAACTCCATTCCTGGGCATGATTTTGAATGCCCGGAGCCAACTGTAGGCCACTTCGTGTTCTTCGAGTTCCCAGAACTCCATTCCCGGGCCACATTTTGAATGCTGAGGCAGGCTGCAGGCTGAGGCTGAGGCTGAGGCAGGCTGAGGCTGAGGCAGGCTGAGGCTGAGGGCCGAGGCTGAAGGCAGACTGAGGCTGAGGCTGAAGCAGGCTGAGGCTGAGGCTGAGGCAGGCTGAGGCTGAGGCTGAGGCAGGCTGATGCTGAGGCAGGCTGAGGCTGAGGCTGAGGCTGATGCAGGCTGAGGCTGAGGCAGGCTGAGGCTGAGGCCAAGGCTGAAGGCAGACTGAGGCTTTGGCTGAAGGCTGAGGCTGAGGCTGAGGCTGAGGCTGAGGCAGGCTGAGGCTGAGGCTGAGGCAGGCTGATGCTGAGGCAGGCTGAGGCTGAGGCTGAGGCTCATGCAGGCTGAGGCTGAGGCAGCTGAGGCTGAGGCCGAGGCTGAAGGCAGACTGATGCTGAGGCTGAAGCAGGCTGAGGCTGAGGCTGAGGCAGGCTGAGGCTGAGGCTGAGGCAGGCTGATGCTGAGGCAGGCTGAGGCTGAGGCTGAGGCTGATGCAGGCTGAGGCTGAGGCAGGCTGAGGCTGAGGCCGAGGCTGAAGGCAGACTGAGGCTGAGGCTGAAGCAGGCTGAGGCTGAGGCTGAGGCAGGCTGAGGCTGAGGCTGAGGCTGGCTGAGGCAGGCTGAGGCTGAGGCTGAGGCAGGCTGATGCTGAGGCTGAGGCTGAGGCAGGCTGAGGCTGCGGCAGGCTGAGGCCGAGGAGCTGAAGGCAGCTGAGGCTGAGGCTGAGCAGGCTGAGGCTGAGGCTGAGGCAGGCTGAGGCTGAGGCTGAGGCTGAGGCAGGCTGAGGCTGAGGCTGAGGCTCATGCTGAAGCAGCTGAGGCATGAGGCTGAGGCTGAGACGGCGCTGAGGCTGAGCTGAAGCAACCTGAGGCTGAAGGCAGCTGAGGCTGAGGCTGAAGCAGGCCTGAGGCTGAGGCTGAGGCTGAGGCTGAGGCAGGCTGATGCTGAGGCAGGCTGAGGCTGAGGCTGAGGCTGATGCAGGCTGAGGCTGAGGCAGGCTGAGGCTGAGGCCGAGGCTGAAGGCAGACTGAGGCTGAGGCTGAAGCAGGCTGAGGCTGAGGCTGAGCAGGCTGAGGCTGAGGCTGAGGCAGGCTGATGCTGAGGCGAGGCTGAGGCTGAGGCTGAGGCTGATGCAGGCTGAGGCTGAGGCTGGCTGAGGCTGAGGCAGGCTGATGCTGCGGCCGAGGCAGGCTGAGGCTGAGGCAGGCTGAGGCTGAGGCCGAGGCTGAAGGCAGACTGAGGCTGAGGCTGAAGCAGGCTGAGGCTGAGGCTGAGGCAGGCTGAGGCTGAGGCTGAGGCAGGCTGAGGCTGAGGCAGGCTGAGGCCGAGGCCGAGGCTGCAGGCAGACTGAGGCTGAGGCTGAAGCAGGCTGAGGCTGAGGCTGAGGCAGGCTGAGGCTGAGGCTGAGGCTGAGGCAGGCTGATGCTGAGGCAGGCTGAGGCTGAGGCTGAGGCTGATGCAGGCTGAGGCTGAGGCAGGCTGAGGCTGAGGCCGAGGCCGACGGCAGACTGCGGCTGAGGCTGAAGCAGGCTGAGGCTGAGGCAGGCTGAGGCTGAGGCTGAGGCTGAGGCAGGCTGAGGCTGAGGCAGGCTGCGGCTGAGGCTGAGGCTGAGGCTGGCTGAGGCTGAGGCAGGCTGAGGCTGAGGCCGAGGCTGAAGGCAGACTGATGCTGAGGCTGAAGCAGGCCGAGGCTGAGGCTGAGGCAGGCTGAGGCTGAGGCAGGCTGAGGCTGAGGCTGTGACTTCGGCTGCCGTTGCCACTGCGACTGTCATCGCGGATGCGACTACGACTGCGAGAACAGCAGAATTCTACAACTGGATGCTCATCCGAATCTTAAGGGGAATGCTTCCAGATATGCTCCTTCACATCGCTGTTAGGTTGCTTTGCCGGGATAATTTTCGTTACGCATGCGTACATTCGTGCACGTACAAATCACACACGCGCGTTTATTATCACACACGCGTCTTTATAATGGTCGTCTACGAGGCTCGGGGTGGCCCGGGAGGATGGCCCGGGAGGGGGCCCGGGTCCCCCAGGTGGGTTCGGAAGGGTCCCCTATAGGGGGCTCGGGAGGGCGGCCCCGGAGGGTGGCCAGGGAGGGCGGCCCGGGAGGGTGGCCCGGGAGGGTGGCCCGGGAGGGCGGCCCGGGAGGGTGGCCCGGGAGGGTGGCCCGGGAAGGTGGCCCGGGAGGGTGGCCCGGGAGGGTGGTTCGGGAGGGTGGCCCGGGAGGGTGGCCCGGGAGGGTGGCCCGGGAGGGCGGCCCGGGAGGGTGGCCCGGGAGGGTGGCCCGGGAGGGTGGCCCGGGAAGGTGGCCCGGGAGGGTGGCCCGGGAGGGCGGCCCGGGAGGGTGGCCCGGGAGGGCGGCCCGGGAGGGTGGCCTGGATAGGGTCATGGGCATGTCGGGGATCAGATTAAGAATGATGAAAATGGTTTTCTCATGGTTCTAGGCCGCTTGCGGGCCGCGCGGTGCTGAAGCTGAAAATGCTTCATGGTGTTTTTGAAAATGGCCGCGCGCGCGTTTCAAATAGTTTCGGTGACAAACTAGCAGCTTGGCGCGCCCGCCATTGGAAGGTATGCCAGGGCAAGTGGCGCTTGATCCTCCTTCCCACTCTGCCCTGCAGTAGGCGGTACGAGCCAAGGGCGTTTGAGCCTTCTCCGTGCCTCTTCACATGCAGCCCGAGCTCGGCCTTTAAGCGCGCGGGTGTCTTTTGTTGGGCTAGTTGGAACTAGAGGTTGCGTCTCGAACCGAAAGAGCCAACATGTTTTGTCCCACCAATTACCGTTGCTACTGCACGCTGCTGGGGCCGCCGCCCACGAAGGCATCCCCGGGTTCGCGCCGAGTCCGTCACATGTAAAACGTGCTGCGTTTGCAGGCTGGCCCGCGCCGAGTCCGCGGCATGTGAAGGGTTTGACAACTCGGCGCCGCGCCGAGCAAGCTATCGTGCCCCCCCTACCCTCCTTATCGGCAGAAGCAGGGGCGCGTGCAAAAGGGCACTTGTTTAAGTTGTTGTATTTTCCCGGAAAGGGCTGGGGCCCAGGGTTCTCTTTTAGTAGGTAAACCTGTCCCCCGGTGCCTGCTTGAGGGAGGCCGGCGAATTTTTTCCCTGATAAATAACGAGGTCGAAGGAGGCCGGCGAATTAAAATTTGAGGATGTCTCGAGCGAAACGCTTGTTTTTGAAATCCCGATCGATAAATCACAGGGTGCGGGCCACTTTTTTCGTGTGTTGAGGATGTCTCGAGGCGAAACGCTTGCTCCGCAGAGTTTGCCGAGATGTCTCGACGAAAAACGCTTGTTTTGCAGATAGCCGACCGCGAACGCGGAAAAGCGTCCCCGCGCGAAGGAATTTCGATGAATGTCTCGAACTATTTTCCTTTGTTTTTGTATCGATTTCCTGGATTTGGCAGGATGTACCTCGGAGCGAAATGCACGACCCCACCCTAGCACGAACCTACCCCAGACCCCAGCACGAACCACACCCCAGCACGACAGAACCCAGACCCCAGCACGACCACACCCCAGCACGAACCCACCCCAGCACGACCATACCCCAGCACGACCACACCCCAGCACGACCCGACCCCAGCACGACCCTACCCCAGCAAGACCACACCCCAGCACGACCACACCCCAGCACGACCTCACGACCACACCCCAGCAGACGAATACCTCACCACAGCACGACCACACCCCAGCCCGACCACGCAGCACGACCACGCCCCAGCACGACCTTACCACAGCACGACCACACCCCAGCACGACCACGCCCCAGCACGACCACGCCCAAGCACGACCACGCCCCAGCACGACCACGCCCCAGCACGACCACGCCCCAGCACGACCACGCCCCAGCACGACCACACCCCAGCACGACCCCACCCCAGCACGATCACACCCCAGCACGACCCCACCCCAGCAAGACCACACCCCAGCACGACCGACCACACCCCAGCACGACCACACCCCAGCACGACCACGCCGACCCCACCCCAGCACGACCGCGCCCCAGCACGACCACGCCCCAGCACGACCACGACCACCCCCCAGCACGACCACACCCCAGCACGTCCACCCCAGCACGACACCCACGCCCCACGACCACACCCCACGCACGACCACACCCAGCCACGCACCACGACACACCCCAGCACGACCCGATCGATAAATCACATGGTGCCACCCCAGCACGACCACCCCCCCAGCACGACCACACCCCAGCACGTCCACCCCCCAGCACGACCACACCCCAGCACGACCACGCCCCAGCACGACCACGCCCCCGCACGACCACACCCCAGCACGACCACACCCCAGCACGACCACACCCCAGCACGACCACACCCCAGCACGACCACACCCCAGCACGACCCGATCGACCGGACACCCCAGCACGAACACACCCCAGCACGACCCCACCCCAGCAAGACCACACCCCAGCACGACCGCACCCCAGCACGACCTTACCACAGCACGACCACACCCCAGCACGACCACGCCCCAGCACGACCACGCCCCAAGCACGACCACGCCCCAGCACGACCACGCCCCCAGCACGACCACGCCCCCAGCACGACCACCCAGCACGACCAACCCCAGCACGACCACACCCCAGCACGACCACTCCCCAGCACGACCACCCCGCCTTGGTTAGTGTTGCCTGTCGTCGTGGAATGTTTCGTGGGGTGTCTCGTGGAATGTTTCGCGGGGTGTCTCGTGAAATGTTTCGTGAGGTGTCTCGTGGAATGTTTCGTGAGGTGTCTCGTGGGCTGTTTCGTGAGGTGTCTCGTGGGATGTTTCGTGAGGTGTTGCCCAGTTGGGTATCATGAAAACGTGTCCATGCTCCACATGTCTATATCCCTTTCCGGGTTCGTGGGTCCATCATGTTTCCCGGAAAGGGTATGGGCCCAGGGTTCTCTTTTCCTATGTAAACATATCCCCCCGTGCCCAACTTGAAGGGGGCCGGCGGATTCTTTCCCTGTTTAATATCGAGGTCGAAAGAGGCGGGCGGATTAAAATTTGAGGATGTCTCAGGCGAAACGCTTGTTTCTGAAATCCCGATCGAGAAATCACAAGGTGCGGGACACCTCAGCACGACCACGCCCCAGCATGACCACGCCCCAGCACGACCACGCCCCAGCACGACCACGCCCCAGCACGACCACGCCCCAGCACGACCACACCCCAGCACGACCACACCCCAAACACCGACCACACCCCCCACGATCACACCCCACCACGACCACACCCCAGCACGACCCGATCGTGAATCACAGGGTGCGGACCACCCCAGCACGACCACACCCCAGCACGACCCCACCCCAGCACGACCCCACCCCAGCAGCACGACCACACCCCAGCACGACCACACCCCAGCACGACCACACCCCAGCACGACCACACCCCAGCACGACCACACCCCAGCACGACCCCACCCCAGCACGACCCCACCCCAGCACGACCCCACCCTAGCAAGACCACACCCCAGCACGACCACACCCCAGCACGACCTCACCACAGCACGACCACACCAGCACGACCACGCCCCACACGACACGCCCCCACGCACGACCACGCCCCAGCACAAGACCACGCACCCAGCACGACCACGCCCCACGCACCCACCACACGACCAAGCACGACCACCCCCCCAGCACGACCACGCCCCAGCACGACCACCCCCCAGCACGACCACTCCCAGCACGACCGCTCCCCAGCACGACCACACCGCCTTGGTTGAGTGGTTGCCTGTCGTCGTGGAATGTTTCGTGGGGTGTCTCGTGGAATGTTTCGCGGGGTGTCTCGTGGAATGTTTCGTGAGGTGTCTCGCGGAATGTTTCGTGAGGTGTCTCGTGGGATGTTTCGTGAGGTGTCTCGTGGGATGTTTCGTGAGGTGTTGCCCCGTTGGGTATCGTGAAAACGTGCCCATGCTCCACATGTCTATATCCCTTTCCGGGTTCGTGGGTCCATCATGTTTCAAGTTTGTCTAGCAGCTCCGCGAAACTACTGCAGCACGCGCCTGTGCAGTCCATCGTTGTGTGTGTTGGGTAATTCGTTATTTTCCCTCCCCGCTCTGAGGTCGCCGCCCTGGGCGGCCGAATGACGAGAAACTTTGCTCAAACTTGCGCCGCAGGATGTGGAGTGAGAAGATATGGTACGATGCGGGATCGATTACACATGTCTGCGGTAACTGCATATGCAACAAGGGGACGATTTGGGGAGACTCGTGGCCCGTCAAAGGAGGGGGACCATGAGCAGGAGCAACTGCAACAGGCGTGCGTCTAGGCGCGCGTGGCCCTGCCACTGCGTCAAAGAAAAACCGTGGTGACTATAATGATTATGGACGACCGGGGCGGGGGGGGCAGCTGCTTTGGCGTTGGCGGTGCGCGCCGCAGGCATCTGGATATCTGGACAAACCGCGGGTGCAGCTGCAGGAAGTTTTTCCTGCCCTCGCACTTCCGCTCGTTCGCCAGCGAGACCTCCGCGCTTGTTTTGCGTGCTCGGTCGCGCCCGTGTTTCACGTTGCCCACAGCCACCTGGCACTCCATCTGAGAAATGGCCCCGGCCATGTGTCTCTGGAAAACTGTGCATGGGTCCTTGTTGGTGAACAGCCCCGGGATCGAGGCGTGCACCAACTCCGGACCTCGCTTTTCGCACTCCGCGATCGCCTCTTCCTGCACCATCAAGCGGCGGGCCAACCGCTTCTCGTCGGGCACCACGATCCGCTTGATGCCGCGCTTCTCGCACCTGTCCACGAAGGCGGCCACGCCGGGCCTGGACAGGAACGGCGTTGAACCTGGGGAAGCAAAAAAAAACTCCACGACCAATTCGGCGTGCGATTTTGCAGTTATTCGCCGCGGGGGCGGTGGAAACATGAAGGCGGGGGGGGGGGCGCTTGCTGTAGCAATTGCGTAGTGTAGCGTCTGGCACGCTAACAAATCCAGGGTTTCGTGCCGATGGGCGATGTTACCTTCGGAAGAGGACGCGACGCGCCACATTCCTCATCCAATGCCCCTGCGGTGTGTGGGGGCGTTGTGGCCCCGCCGTCCTGGGGCGTTCTTCAAGACGAGCGTTTCCTGGGCGGTGGGGGGGTGCCGCGCCCATGATAGCGTGTCCAGAAAAAGCTGCCCCCGCGCTGCTTGAGCCGCGAAAAAGCAACGAATGGCCACAGTTGGGTGGTCCACGCTTACTTCCTCCGGTTGCCACGGGCCTCCCGGGGATCCCCGCCGGCCCCCGCTGTCAGTCCGCCGCAGTTTATTTGTGACTTCTGTCGGGCGACACGAACCTCCCCTGGGCCGTCGCCCGTAGGCTGCACGTACTTCCGCGGCCTCCTGCGGGCCGTCGGCCGCAGGCTGCACGTACTTCCGCTGGCTGCCGCCGACCTCCCGCCAACGTCTGTTGGCAAGAGCGTCCGCCTCTCCGCCAGCTCTGGCGGGCCCTCAGCCGGTGGGCCCCGCCTACTCCCGCCGACTGCCGCCGACCTGCCGCTTGCTCCTGCCAGCGCAAGAACCCCCCCTTCGAACGGCCCCCACGGACCGTCGGCCAACTTCTGGCGCCGGCCGCCAGGCTGTGCCAGAAGTCGGTCCAGGACTGACTTCTGGCGCGGGCCCGCGTCGGAAGTCGGCCCTGGACCCACTTCCGACGCGGGCCCGCGTCGGAGATCGGTCCTGGACCCACTTCCGACGCGGGCCCGCGTCGGAAGTCGGTCCAGGACCGACTTCCGGCGCGCCCTTCTGTCTCCGCCCCAACCCTCGTCGGCGCCGTCGCCGGCGTTGCCCCTGCCGCCCTCTAGCGTTTTCAAGCCTCGGCGGGGGCCGCGCCCCCCCTCGCGCGTCCTCCTTCCTCCTCACTGCCCCCTCCCCCAATTTTCCTCCTCGCCCCCCTCCTCGCCCCATTCCCCCCTTCCCCCGCATCCCCATCCACCGCCTAATTGTATTCCTCCTGATCCTGCTCCTGCTCCTGCTACTCCTTCCCTCTCCTATCTGCCGCGCCTGCGGCGTTCGGGCACCGCGCAACATATGTTTGTTTCGTTTTCTGGCGCCCGCGCCATGCCTGCCAAGATGAAGGCGGCTGCCACGACACGCGCGTCGACGATGACGAACGTGGACGGCGCCAGCGTGCCGCGGCAGAAGGCACAGATAACGAAGGCGGCCAGGGGCACCCCCCCCACCGCCAAGGAAACGCTCGTCTTGAAGAGCGCCCCAGGACGGCGGGGCCACAGCGCCCCCACACACCGCAAGGGCATTGGATGAGGAATGCGGCGCGTCGCGTCCTCTTCCGAGGGTAACATCGCCCATCGGCGCGAAACCCTGGATTTGTTAGCGTGCCAGACGCTACGCAACGCAATTGCTACAGCAAGCGCCCCCCCCCCCCGCCTTCATGTTTCCACCGCCCCCGCGGCGAAGTACTGCAAAATCGCACGCCGAATTTGTCGTCGATTTTTTTTCCCGGAAAGGGCGTAGGCCCAGGGTTCTCTTTTAGTATGTAAACATGTCCCCGGTGCCCAACTTGAAGGAGGCCGGTGATAAATATCGAGGTCGAAGGAGGCCGGCCGATTAAAATGTGAGGATGTCTCAGGCGAAGCGCTTGTTTTTGAAATCCCGATCGATAAATCACAGGGCGCGGGACACCTCAGCACGACCACACCCTCAGCATGACCACGCCCCAGCGCGACCACGCCCAGCACGACCACGCCCCAGCACGACCACACCCCAGCACGACCACACCCCAGCACGACCACACCCCAGCACGACCACACCCCAGCACGACCACACCCCAGCACCAGCACGACCACACCCCAGCACGACCCGATCGATAAATCACAGGGTGCAGCACGACCCACCCCAGCACGACCCCACCCCAGCACGACCCCACCCCAGCACGACCACCCCAGCACGCCCAGCACCCCACCCCAGCAGCACGACCCCACCCCAGCACGACCCACCCAGCGCCCAGCACGACCCCCACCACACCCCAGCACGACCCCATACCCCAGCACGACCACACCCCAGCACGACCCCCCCAGCACGACCCCACCCAGCACGACCCCACCCCACACACCCCCACCCCAGCACGACCACACCCCAGCACGACCTCACCACGCGCGACCGCACCCCAGCACGACCACGCCCCAGCACGACCACGCCCCAGCACGACCACGCCCCAGCACGAACACCCCCAGCACGACCACCCCCCCAGCACGACCACCCCCAGCACGACCCCCCCCCAGCACGACCACACCCCAGCACGACACCCCAGCACGACCACTCCCCAGCACGACCACACCGCCTTGGTTGAGTGGTTGCCTGTCGTCGTGGAATGTTTCGTGGGGTGTCTCGTGGAATGTTTCGCGGGGTGTCTCGTGGAATGTTTCGTGAGGTGTCTCGCGGAATGTTTCGTGAGGTGTCTCGTGGGATGTTTCGTGAGGTGTCTCGTGGGATGTTTCGTGAGGTGTTGCCCCGTTGGGTATCGTGAAAACGTGCCCATGCTCCACATGTCTATATCCCTTTCCGGGTTCGTGGGTCCATCATGTTTGCTTCCCCAGGTTCAACGCCGTTCCTGTCCAGGCCGGGCGTGGCCGCCTTCCTGGACAGGTGCGAGAAGCGCGGCATCAAGCGGATCGTGGTGCCCGACGAGAAGCGGTTGGGCCGCCGCTTGATGGTGCAGGAAGAGGCGATCGCGGAGTGCGAAAAGCGAGGTTTGGAGTTGGCGCACGCCTCGATCCCAAGGCTGTTCACCAATAAGGACCCATACACAGTTTTCCAGAGACACATGGCCGGGGCCATTTTTCAGATGGAGTGCCAGGTGGCTGTGGGCAACATGAAACACGGGCGCGACCGAGCACGCAAAACAAGCAGGGAGGTCTCGCTGGCGAACGAGCGGAAGTGCGAGGGCAGGAAGAACTTCCTGCAGCTGCACCCGCGGTTTGCCCAGATATCCAGATGCCTGCGGCGCGCGCCGCCGCTGCCAAAGCAGCTGCCCCCCCCCCCCGGTCGTCCATAATCATTATAGTCACCACGGTTTTTCTTTGGCGCAGTGCCAGGGCCACGCGCGCCTAGACGCACGCCTGTTGCAGTTGCTCCTGCTCATGGTCCTCCTCCTTTGACGGGCCGCGAGTCTCCCCAAATCGCCCCCTTGTTGCATATTCAGTTACCGCAGACATGTGCAATCGATCCCGCATCGTACCATATCTTCTCACTCCACATCCTGCGGCGCAAGTTTGAGCAAAGTTTCTCGTCATTCGGCCGCCCAGGGCGGCGACCTCAGAGCGGGGAGGGAAAATAACGAATTACCCAACACACACAGCGATGGACTGCACAGGCGCGCGCTGCAGTAGTTTCGCGGAGCTGCTAGGCGCAAACTTGACAAACAGACAACAACTTAAACAAGTGCCCTTTTGCACGCGCCCCTGCTTCTGCCGATCAGGAGGGTCGGGGGGGCACGATAGCTTGCTCGGCGCGGCGCCGAGTTGTCAAACCCTTCACATGCCGCGGACTCGGCGCGGGCCAGCCTGCAAACGCAGCACGTTTCACATGTGACGGACTCGGCGCGAACCTGGGGATGCCGTCGTGGGCGGCGGCCCCAGCAGCGTGCAGTAGCAGCGGTAATTGGTGGGACAAAGCATGTTGGCTCTTTCGGTTCGAGACGCAACCTCTTGTTCCAACTAGCCCAACAAAAGACACCCGCGCGCTTAAACGCCGAGCTCGGGCTGCATGTGAAGAGGCACGGAGAAGGCTCAAACGCCCTTGGCTCGTGCCGCCTACTGCAGGGCAGAGTGGGAAGGAGGATCAAGCGCCACTTGCCCTGGCACCCCTGAGCGAAGGCCGCGTTGCGCGTAATCATACCTTCCAATGGCGGGCGCGCCAAGCTCCTAGTTTGACGCCGAAACTATTTGAAACCCGCGCGCGGCCATTTTCAACACCACCATGAACCATTTTCAACTTCAGCACCGCACGGCCCGCAAGCGGCCTAGAACTGATCCCCGACATGCCCGTGACCCTATCCAGGGTGGCCCGGGAGGGTGGCCCGGGAGGGTGGCCCGGGAGGGTGGCCCGGGAGGGTGGCCCGGGAGGGCGGCCCGGGAGGGTGGTCCGGGAGGGTGGCCCGGGAGGGTGGCCCGGGAGGGTGGCCCAGGAGGGTGGCCCGGGAAGGTGGCCCGGGAGGGTGGCCCGGGAGGGCGGCCCGGGAGGGTGGCCCGAGGGTGGCCCGGGAGGGTGGCCCGGGAGGGTGGCCCGGGAAGGTGGCCCGGGAGGGTGGCCCGGGAGGGCGGCCCGGGAGGGTGGCCCGAGGGTGGCCCGGGAGGGTGGCCCAGTGGCTCGGGAGGCTGGCTCGGGAGGTTGGCTGGCCCGCTTGGCTGGCCATAGCAGGGGGGGCATGTCGCCCGACCCTTGGCGGTGGTCGCCACCATCAGCACCGCCGCATCATCACCATCATCATCACCGTCATCATCATCACCATCATCATCATCGTCACCGTCAGCATCGTCATCATCGTCTTCATTAAAAAGTATCACATGTATCCCATACCCACCATCATCAGCATTGCATCATCATCACCTTCATCGTTGATCTTCATCGTCATCGCCACCATCACCATGATCATATCGTCACCATCACCATCACCACCTCCATCACCACCATACCATCACCATCGTCTCCATCATCGTCATCATCACCATCCATGATCATCCAAACCACCGTGGGCATCATATATGACTATGTAAGAGAAGATCACTCCCATTGTTGTCGTCTACATCATCCCAAACGCCGTCTACATCATCATTGTCGGCAGACGCACCATGCTGATGGTCCCTGGACTAAAACAACACCGCCCCCCGCCTGCTTGAGACTTCTTTGCAATTTACGTGGGGTTCGCGCCCTTCCTTGGGACTCACTTCATCGCAGTGTATTGAGACGCCGCGCGCTCGACGTTCAAGGTTCGCGCTTTCGCCGAAGACGTCCTCGCAATTTACTGGGAAATCGCCGTCTCGCCAAAGATTTCGATGTTCCAGCGCGCGCACGCGGACACACACACACACACAACAAAAAATGGCAACGAACAAAACACAGAACATACAAGCTTGCAACACAACATCAACACACGCGCGCTTCTGCATGAGTGTTAGGCATTATCGGCATGAGTGTTAGTTATTTGTGTGTTGTTTGTGTTGTTATTGTGTTGTTGGTTTGAATGCGTGGTTGTTCAATGCCGCTGGTTGTTTGTTGGTTTGCTCTGTGTGTGTGGTGCGTACTGTGTGTTGTTGTGTGATAGGTTGCATGTTTGGTGATGTGGTTCGTTGTTTTGGTTTTGTGTGTGCCTGTGATTTGCATTGTGTTTGGTGTTGTTGGTGTGTCTCGTTGTTTATGTTTGATGTGGATGGCGATGATATGTTTTTGCTAGTGGCCCACTCCCAGCCACACGAATCAAACGCTGGTGCTATGCCGGCTCGCGCCAAATGCGCGCTGAAAACACTCACAACCAAATTCAATCGGCCACGCTAGTGCACTGCAAATCATGCCATTTAGGTCGCTTCTTGAACCCATTCCAGCACGTCACGCAGCACACGTCGAGGAGTGCCCCTTTGTACACGTGCTGCACGAGCTTGTCCTCCTCGGTGCCAATGCAAGTATGATCTGGTTCCTCCAACGAGGCTGGAACCATCTGTGTGCACTTCGGATGCCCGAGCAGCTGGCACCTGAGCGACGTCTTACCTTCCTGACTCGTAACGTTGTTCCAGCACTCTTGACAGTAGATGTCCCCGAATTTCCCAGAGGGGAAGACGTGCCGCACAATCCGAGACTGCTTGTTGCCGCTGCACTGGACCTGGTCCTCGCACAGCTGATAGTAGAAGCACTTGGGGTGTCCAGGTCTCTGTCCAGCTGTCGTCGACGGCGTGGGTCCGCTCGACGATGCCGCGTGCAACCGCATACGTCGCAACGCATCGGTTAGCACATCCGAAGCCAGTCTCTTAGTCGGTACCGATAATGATGATGCTGATGCCTCGTTAGGGTTCCCTCCAGCCATGGCGATGGTCGGCTCCAGACTCTTGGGCATCCGCTTCGGGCGAGCCTCCGGCAACGTTACCGGCACCGTCGCGCTCTTGAACTTGGGGCGAGGAGCGTCGTAATTCCCCTTCGCCTCATCATTGATGCCATCTGCCTCTGATGATACGTCCGCCTCCGCCATCGTTGCCTCGGGCAGGCGGCGGCGCGTCCGCCGGCGGCACGGGTGCCCTGGCTGGCCAGGGGGCTTGACACGAAATGCCAATACCGAGCATCGGTAGGGAGAATTGGGGACGTTGATTGAGCAGTTGCTGCGGCGAAGCCAATCAATCGCGGCGTCTGTGCCGCCGCCGCCCCCAGTATGCACGGCGGTCCCCAACGACGAGTTGATAATTTGGCTCTTCTGAGGGTCGCAAACTGCCGTAGATCCACAAGGCCGACCAGAAACAACACGAGAACGGGCGCAGCCAGTCGTAGACCAGTTCTGGAACCCTTGACATAGCCATGGTATGAGAAACGCTGCGGAGGCTAAGCACAGCAATCCGACACGAACTCTCGCCTCCTAGAAATGTATCGGCCGACATATTGAGCCGTCATGCACTAGCCAACAGTGTTTATATGATGTGATGTCGGGCCCGGCCCTAGTCCCATGCACTATCTCTCTCTCTCTCTCTCTCTCTCTCTCTCTCTCTCTCTCTCTTTGTAGTATCTTTCTCTCTCTCTCTCTCTCTACCCCTGTCTTTCTCTCTCTGTACATATATAGATATCTGGCTCTGTTGTTTCTGGTGTTTCTTGAATTTGCCTTCTCATGATCATCGCCCTTCCCCGCATCCCCCTCCTCTTCGCGTTTCTGCCCCTGGAGGAGGAGGGGGCGGAGGAGGGGGAAGAGGAGGGGCCAGGCAGGGGGGGGGGGATTACGAGGGATGTTTTTTTTTTTTTTTTGCTCGTTGCGCCTCGCCCCTTCAAGGCGCGGGAAACTCAGTTTCAGCGTCGGCAGGCGCCGACGCTTGCGTTTGCAATCTGCACAAACTTTTGATAGAGCTGCGTTGGTGTGAACAGTAAGCGGTCACCGCTTACATCTGCGGCCTAAGATTCAGCCACGACGCCAATCGCCGACAAGTTGCTAGCATTGGCAGCTCGCGTTCCATGCACTACCCATCGAGCTCTGGGAAGCTCGGCCCAATTGGATATGGGCAGGCCCATGGCCTGCCTCATAGCCGAACACTTCTCCGCGCGCTCCACCTGGAAACGGTTAGACAACCAGACGTAGCGAGGCGTCCTAGCATTGCCTCCCACGGCCACGCATCCTCGGAATCGGAGGGCGGCGCCTTCGCCATCCACGAAAAACTTCTCCGTGCAAACGATGCCACCTTTCAAAAACAAGGCCCAGTTCATTGACTCGTGCATCCTCCCTGGGTTAGAAGTTACAACAACATCAGCCAGCATTGCACTATGCACCAACGTGAGATGCATCGAGTTACATTTTTCTAAAGCTGACTGCGAGCAACTTTCTGCGCCTGCCGAGTGCACGTAGACGGGCATCCCTGCCCCGATGTGCAAATCTAACTTTTCTGTTGCAGCACGTTTGCGCGCAGCTGCTCGCAAGCGGCCGTCTCTGAGAGATATTTTGTGATCCCGCATATGTGCTTCAAGAGGTACATCACCTGCCATCGTCTCTGAATCTAAAAGGTAATTCTCACGAATGCCGACCATGCGATTAGCGGTTCCTTTATCCTGATTGAATTGGAGCTCCGCTGACATAGAGGCGTCCCATATTGTAGCCGCAGATACTACGGCCTGACGCTGCATGCCCCCCAACGTCGTCGCCACAGACCCGTCATCGGTGAGCTGGCATGCCTTCGAAACGGAGTCCTTACGCGCCCGCGCCAGGCCTACCAGAGATCTCTTAGTTGAGGTTCTCAACTTACCAGTGTTGCCGTTCACTTTGGTGAAGTCTGTCTCGCGCGGGTTCCCATAGAAGTGCGCCCAAACAGTTGTAGCGAGTTCGCAGACAACGTCGATCTCATTGGGCTTCATGTCGTTGACAAGCTTCATTTCGTCGCTCTCGACGCCCTCGCTCAAAGAACCGCGCCTTCGATCTAACAACCAATCTTGCATGTTGTGCACGTGCTCCACCCCAGATGTAGTCATACCGCTCCATGTCCCAAGCCGAAGGACCACCTCTCTGAGCTCCCGGCGTCTGCCACCACATGCGAGCAGAACGTCGCGCCACGCGCCGAACGTGCATGCGCAGTCAGGCTCACTTAGCTTCCTGACAGCTGCAGGTAGGAGGGCGTCGCACTGGTACTGCAATGCTTGCTTTGGCAAGTTGAGCAGCTGAGCCAAACGGGGGAGGCACGCATCCTGATCGATTCCAGTTATACTGCAAACGTGGCCTGGGTTGAAAATCGCAAACGACTGTAAGATACTCCACGAAGGGAACTCAGCGTGGACGACAGATATAGCCAAAGCAACCCATGCGTGCGCGTGTCTATAGGCATCATCCAATGCAGCTTGTGGCAAAGCCCCAGCCCAGCCTATTTGGTAAGGTGTGCCGTTGATGTGAAAAACCTTTGGCCGAGTAAGTTTGTCGTGCAGCATCTTAGCCCACGTTGCCGGCAATGCGAATGCTTGCCGTTGCATAAACAAAACTTGTACTCGACGTGCCCACTTAGCCAGTGCAAAGTTCAAGTCAGAAACGTCATACGCCTCTGTATCCAAGAACCTGATGAACTCGAGCGATATCGCACCAGCCTCCGCAATGAGCCCAATGAGCAATGCCCGCGCGATCCCTTGCTGCCCAGACATGAACTCGATGAAAGCCTGGAAGTCCTTGCCTATATCGTTCCCCTGACGTATGATGCACAGCTTCTTAGCGAGCAAGCACATCTCATCGACAAACACGATAAAGCGAATCAGAGGCCGCAGGGCAGAGTCAAAACGATGCTTGGCGTTCGACATGTTTCTTATGTGGGAGAGTTCAACATGTTCTGGGTTCTGTCCGATCGATTGTTGGAACAATCTCTGAAGATGGTCACTGTTCTTCACCCGCTGGATAACCGATGTCGGACCCATGACGATGGTGCCAACGAGGTCTGGATTGCGCCGACGGCGTCCCACGGGCGCTCCAAGATCCTCGCGGGCAGCAAGAAACATATTTTGGGCATGGCCAGGATTCTGTTCTAACTTGGGCGAAGATAAAAGGGTTCGGCGGGGCGCCGCTAGGCTAAGGGAGAATTCAAACCAACATCAGGCAGAGGGGGTGGGGTCGGACTTCTCGCCCCCCGGGGTCCTCCTTGCCGAGTGCGTCGCATCCTTCAACAGCAGTTTTGTACGGGGCAGCAGCGAGTTAGGATTATCGTGGAAAGCGTCCGTCACCATCTCTCCACACGCTTGCGTGGTTGGATCGGCGTCTGCATCGAAAACCTCATGCATATTCCTGATATGCTCGTACAGGCTTCTATCGAAAATTGGCTGAGGACCACCCTTGGCCAGATAAGGAGCTCCGTGACCAGTCGTGCAGAAGTTGGTCATGATTTGCTGCAAAGCCTCTGCATAAGCGCTCGCAGCATCGGGTTGCTCGGCCTTGATCTTTACAAAGTCTGAATGGCCAAACACACCCCTGCGAACGGACAGCGTGTCCAGCCTACCAGCTGAGAACTTTACAGTAAACCTGTGTTTTCTCCCATCAGCATGAAAAGACAATAGAACTAGAATTGCGAATGTGTTCGCGATCTACACTCCTGAGCCCCTCTGCTAGACAGAACTGCATCCGAGTGATCTTCTTGCGGTGGCCGATGCCACTGACGGCTTTGACGGCGCCGCCCTGCGACCGGTTCTGCAGCACTTTCAAGAACGCAGCCGTGGTCGGAGCGCTGCGTTCGCCCCTCAGTTCGTCTGCAATCTTGACGCAATGGGGGCACTTGAGCAAGGCAGCCACGTTATCCTTATGTGACTGCGTCTGGGCGTGCGATCCGAACCGTTCCGCCCTGCACTTGGCGACGCATTTCCCGAACTCGTCTTGAGAACCGTTCAGGCGGCATGCTTTGCAACCAACGCTGCCATCTTTAAAACGCAACCAAGAACCCAGCTTCGGCTGTTCTGCGCATAGGAGACATTTCTTTTGCCATCGAACTTTGGCGAGCGCGCCCGGTTGGGCAGCCCGCCGAGACCTTGCCATGATGGAGCCAAAACGGCTACGGATTGGCAGTTGCAGCAGCAATTGAAACAGGTGCGAGCACGAGCATGCATGAGGCTTGGCTTGTATTCCCCAGACAGTGATTGCACTCAATGACGGACGGCCCTTTTGATTCGCATAAACAAGTTTTTGTCGCGGTTGATTCGCAACTACACCGTTCGGGGTCCATGCGTCGACATTGTTGGTTGCCACTAGTTACTGTGGTATGTTCTCGTCTAATATACGCGTGCCCCTAGCCGTCGCCACGAGGGCCTCCCCCCTTGGGGGCCAGTAGCGTTTTTGCAAGAGCACTCATAACCCTACCCTACCATTCATCATATTTATCCGAAACACCCTCTACTCCCATCATCCCTCTTCGCACGCCTCCTAGAATATCTTTCTCCGATGGCCCATCTCAGGCTCTCCAAGGAGGGGGCGGGGGGGGCCAAGGAGGAAAGCGAGGAAAAAGGGATAGGGGGGAGAGAGCGAGGAGGAGTTGCCAGGGATAGGGGTATGATCCGCGTTGAGGAGGAGGAGGTGGTCGCGCGGAGGAGGACGGGGTGCGGGACCTAAGCCGGCGACGACGACGACGACTAGGCTACGACACGACGACGATGGCACCGCTCCCCCCGGCGGTGCGTGGCGCGCGGGGCCGCCTGCGCAGTGAAGGTGTCGTCGACCGCCGCGCCGCGGCCCTCCTCCTCATTGCTCCTCCTCACCCATCCTCCCCCTCTTCCTCGTCCGCATCTACTTCTGTTTTCGCGGGGGCGCGGAGGATGGGCCAGAGGAAATGGTGGGGGTTATCGGAGGGCGTGTTTTTCATTGCCATGGCAGGCCCAACGCGGCGGTGCAAGTTGCAAAATCAACGTGTTGTCCGGAGCAGCAAGTAATAGGCAGGCCGGCGAGGGGCCCGAAATGCTCTTACAAAGACAACAAAGAAAAAACCATCGACGTGGTGCGGGTCATTAGGAATCGCCATTGCCCGGCGGCTCATTGGATGCCGCCAAGTTCGTCCTCCTGCACTTGCTCCCAGCCTGGATCTGCCTCGTCATCTTGCCATTCGGCACCAGGCAGCGTCGGCCAATGCCCAATCGCTGACACTCGATCGTCGTGGGACCTCCACGGGCTGGCCGTTTCGCTGAGAACGACGTAGTACCGCGGGTTGGGCCAGCAGGTCGCGTTGCCAATGATCGGACCACCCTTCGCAAAACCCTTGCTGTTCTTGAACAGGCGAACTCGGTTGACAGATTCTGCCGGGTAGCCCAGTGTTGAAATCAAGCATTTCTTGAAAGTACGCGCTGCACAGTTCGAGTCTGGAAGTGGCGTGACGTTCGATCTGCCGAAGGCTGGGTTCGGCACAGCAATCGGAATCCACTTCGCCAAGTCTTGGATGAACGTCTGGTACTTCATGTAGGGTTCCTGGTCAACTCCTGGGACATCTGAAGACGGAGTCTGGTCACCGTCGCCCATTGAGACTTCCGTGGTAGATATGAAGAGGCGAGTCCCCTTGTGGATCACGTACTCGTCCCACAGCGGCGTCGTCGTGGGATCGCCCGGCACAGCGGCAGTGTCAGTGTCCGCGCTGCCAGTCGAGCCCACTGCATAGAGGAAGAACGACACATCCTTGTAGCAACTCACGTCCTCCTTGATCGCCCGCAAGACCTGGCCAACCTCGATCCCATCTTGGTAGTTTGGGTTCGTGCCCCGAGGGGCGCAGATTTGGATCCATGTCTGTTGCGATGCGAACCAGCACGGCACCTTCTCAGCAAACGAAACATTGTTTCCTGTAATGAGCATCATCGCTGCACTTCGAAGGAAAACCCAAATGTCACCACTCTATGGTACAGGCTGTCGCACCTCGAATGCTTGAGCCAGTATTGTTATGATCCGCCGCCTGGCGATCGTGCTTACTTGTTTGATGGCTGTTGCTTGCTGTTGGGTGTTTGTTAAGTTTTACATCCATGTACGACTGTTTGACACTTACTTGTTGCACTGTCGTTTGATGTTCGGATATCGGTTTGTTCTTTTGTCGGTCACTGTATGCTGGCGGCAAAGACACTGATTGGGGTCCACTGGCGGCAAAGACACTGATTGGGGTCCACGCCAGCGAGCATTTGTATTCACTGTTTAGTGCAAATGTTATTGCGCCCCGCTGTGTGTTGCATGTTGCTCCAATAACTCGCTGATTGGGGTCCACGCTGGCGCTCCCGGGGCTTGGTGATGGAATGACGTGCGATGATGATGATGATGATAATCAGGTTCGATTTTCACCCATGTTAACCTCGCCTCCCAACGGCAAAGAAAAGACTAAGTCAAACGAGGCACGCCGCATGCAACATATACGACGACTGACACACAATCTAACAACTGCTGCAAGCGGGCATGCATTCTGGCAACCCTTAAAGCTGGGCGCACTGCGATCTCCGATGGCGCCCTGCTGCGCCTCGATGGTGTAGTCAGTACTGCACGTCTCCGAGTTGGTCTTGCCTCGCCTCGATCTTGCAGTTCACAGTGAAGACCACATGGCGCGAGCCCTGCACGAAACCCTCACGGACGTTCTGCTGCCACACCTGTTTGAACATCTCCTTGACGGGCGGGGGCATGCTGGAGCGCGTAGCGTAGACGTGCGTGACCTGGATGGCGGCGCGCCTCTCGCGGGGCTCCCCGCGGATCAGCTTCGCCGCATGCGCGGCAGCATCGTCGAGCTTGCGCTTCTTGTCATTGGCCACCGCCGCCGCCGCACGGCTGCCCTCGGACTCATCGCGGGTCAGACGCCGCTGCTCGGCGCCATCGACGACGATCGGGCCCGCCGGCTGCGCCGCCCGTTTCGGCGCGGCGGCCGCCGCCGCCGACGACGGAGGCTTCGGCGACGTCGGCGTGACCTCGCCCGCGTCGTTCGGCGGCTGCGCCGTTGCCGCGGCCGCCGCCGCTGCCGAAGGTGGCGGCGACAAAGACTTGGCCTTCGCCGGCAGCGGCGCCGCTGCCACCGGCGCCATCGGAGCCTTGGCCTCGGCGGGCGACGGTGATTTCGTTGCCGACGGCGAGTGCGACGCCGCTGCCGGCGGCGCCTGCGGCGCAACGTCCTCGACGATCACCGTCTTGATCTGGCCGCCCAACTTGTTCAGGATAGGGGGGGGGCGGCACAACATCGCGATGTTGCGCCATGGGCCGCGCCACAGCGCGGGGCGGCGGCTGCGACGCGGGGGGGCTGTCCTCATCAACTAGCGCATCAGCCTCGGCGCCAGCCGCGATGAAGGAAGCGCGGCTGCACTGCGGGATGATGCAATCACCACTGCGAAACGTAAGAGCGTCGCTGTCGGCAAAGCCAAGCTGGCTGCCATCAATGCCGCCGAGGCCGTCCACGAGAGAGTCCGACATGCCGATGTCGATCTGAGACTCCTGCGTCATGTCGAGACGTGCGATGCCTTATAGTTTAAGGTAAGGAGATGCAGCTAGCCAAGTGCCAGCTCTGTCACGCCAGTGGCCAAATTCGTGCCAAAATGGGCTACGATGAGGGACAGAGGAGGTGCGTAGTGGAGGAGGTGGTGACGGGAGTGGAGGATGCCCCGCGCGTCGACGGGCTCTGGGGGCGACGCCGAGCGACGATGTCGGGCTCAGCATGGCGGCCCCCGACCTCACGAGGCCTTAGACCCCCATCCCCCCGCTATATTCTCGAGGTTTCCCGACCTCCACTGGGGGGCATCTGAGATCGGAAGGGGTGAGGGCGGCCTGAGGCGTCTGACTGGCAGAAGCGAGTTGCTGGCCAGCAACTCGTTTCTGCCAGTCAGGGGCGCCCCCGACTGGCAGAAACGAGTTGCTGGGCCCCCTCGCGGCTGGCAGAAATGAGTTGCTGAGCAGATTTCGTGCCCCAGCAACTCGTTTCTGCCAGTCAGGGGCGCCCCCGACTGGCAGAAACGAGTTGCTGGCCAGCAATTCGTTTCTGCCAGTCGGAGCCTCTGCGTGGCATTCGGGGGCGCTCCCGACTGGCAGGCCCTCGGGGGCGCTCCCGACTGGCAGAAATCGGGGGCGCTCCCGACTGACAGGACATCGGGGGCGCTCCCGACTGGCAGAAATCGGGGGCACTCCCGACTGAAAGGGCTGACCTGGACTGGCCACTGGACTCGGACGCCCCCCCCCCCCCCGCCGGCAGGTGCAGACTGGAGGTGGAGGAGGAGGAGGGGGATGATAACAACGATGATGACTGATGACGAGGGCGTTTTTGTTTACCAGCGCGCGCGGCGAGGGCTGAATCGTCGCGATGCACACCGATGCGCCTAACTAAGGACGCAACGATCTAGGTCCCCAGGGCGTGTTGTGTCTAAGGCGCCTCGGCGGCATCCATGGCAGACTTCAGGAGGCGCTGGGCGACCGTCTTTGCAAACCCATTGCCGATCATGGCGCCGAGGGTGTGGTTGGACACGTCTGAAAAGTCCATGAAGGCAATCTCATCGGTGGTGAAGCCCTGCAGCCGCATCATCTCTTTGCAACTCAAGCGCTTCGCCGTCTGCAGGTCCATGTACGAGAGGCCCTTGCACCTGGTCGCCGTGAGACACGGCGAGTAGCCGATTCCCATGTTGAGTTTGGAGCTGCCCATGTCGATGATGACGCCGTAGTCCGTCGCCTTCTTCCCCTCATCACGGGCCATGGCCTTGATGATCTCCAAAGCTTTAGAGATGTGCGCCTGGACCATGGGGCTGAACCTCTCTAGGGGGTAGTTGCTGTAATTCGCGAAGGGTGGTCGTGGCTGGTCGTAGATGATGCCTAAGTCCAGGGGGTCAACATCCGACGGCCACTCGAATGTCACACTGCTCCGACCCATGCGCTTCACAGCCACGATGTAGAGGCGCCCCCTGCTCTGCGGCACGCACCCGACGTGCAGCGAGTTGAGGGTATTCATATACACGTCGTAGCACTGCCCCCCAGTTGCACGGTCTATGATGGCCTTGATCTTCTTCACGATCGCGTTCAGTGTAGCCTCGTGCTTCTGAGCCATGCCTTTCACGTTCTCCAGCATGACCACGCGAGGCTGTTGCTTCTCGATGTACGCAGTGATGTACTTCCACAAGTTGCCGCGGGGATCGTTCGCGCCTCCATGGCGGCCAGCTAAGCTGAAAGGTTGGCAAGGGAATCCGCCCGTCAGGATGTCCACGTAGGGGGCCTGGTCCACGAAGCCACGCGAAAGGTCGGTGTACTCCTGGCGTACTAGCACGTTTGCCCTCAGCCACGCCTGAGCAGACTTGTCGCACTCGCACCAGAACTCGAACTCGAAGTTGCGAGACCCGATCGCCTTCAATGCCCAGTGGTCTGTCCCCATGCCCGAGCAGACCGAGCCCACCTTGATGCAAGAAGGCAATGAGAAGCAACAGTGAGCCCCTGGATGGTAAGCGGCTGGCTTTTGAACGGGCTTACTCGTGACCGGCTTCTTGAGCTTCTTAACCTCAGGCTTCGACGGCTTAGCTCTAGCTTTAGGCGTGCCCTTGCCCCTAGTAGCCTTAGTGAACTTAGTCTTGCCCTGGGCAGCGCCGCGCGCCGTTGGACCGTTAGCTGATGATGATGTCAAGCCCATCGCGGCCGAGCCCCAGTCCATGTCCATATCGCCGGCGGTGGTTTACCCACGCGGCGACTTCCAGCCAAAGTACTTAATCCCGATACTTCAACTATTGAGCCAAAATGGCTGCGGAGGGGGAGGGGTGGAAGGACCCCCAAGGAGGACGGCGGCAGCCTGAGCAGGCCTTGCTCCCAAAGGATTGTTTTTTTGGGGGTCGCCGCGTTGGCCCTCGGCGGGGCCCCGCGTCGCCGCGGCTGGACGCAGCTCGGAAGACTGGTATTATATCACTCATGTGATTGCGGTAATCCTTGTAATCTTCCTCCTCCTCATCATCATCATTATCCTCCTCGTCCTCCCTCCCTCCTCCCTCCTCCTCATGCTCAGAAGGCCTGGACCTCCTCCTCCTCGGCCCTTCCAGGTACGAGGACGAGGAGGGGGGAGGAGGAGACAGACGCTCGGGGGCGCGAAATATCGTCGTCGTCGCCGTCGTCGTCGTCGTCGCCACCGGCGGCGGGGCGGCGGCGGGGCTGCCGGCGCGCGGCCTGCGCAGTGAAGATGAGCCCGAAATAATCGTCGTCGTCGTCGTCGTCGTCGTCGTCGTCGTCGTCGTCGTCATCCTCGTCGTCGTCATCCTCGTCGTCGTCGTCGTCGTCGTCGTCGTCGTCGTCCTCGTCGTCGTCGCCGTCGCCGCCGCCGCCTCTTCCGTCGCCGTCGCCGTCGCCGTTGCCCCCCCCCACCCCTCCCTCCATCGTCCCTTCTCCTTGATGTGATTCCTCGTTCCCCTCGGCACCCATCGGACTGGCGCTGTTTTTTGTTTTGTTTTGTTGTTTTTAGCAGGCGACATCAGCGGCCCCCTTGAAATCTCATCCAGCAGCAAACTGAAGTATCACCGCACGGCCCAGCAGAAACTCGCGGCGCAGTTCCCTCGTCGGGCACACCCTCGCAGATCAACCTCGCTGCATTCAGAATTGAGCACCGGCGCCAGGGGAGGAGGGCGAGCAATGATCTCATAATGAGGAGGATGAGGAGGCGGAGGAAGCAGCAGGCACAGCGCCTGTCAACTCAACCGTCCAGGCTCGCGAGCTTCGCAGCGAGGGCGCTCTGAAGAGTGTCGCCCCCCGCCGCCCCCCCGCCACTGGCGGCCCCGGCGCCCTTGCGCGGCCTACCGCCCTTGGGGGCGGTCTCGGGATCAGCGGGGGGCTTCGGGCTTGGGGTCTCTGCGGCGGCGGCGGGTCCAGGTCCGCTTTTCTTCGCGATGATGTCAGCGAGGGCCTGGTCGAACAATGGGTGCCCTGGGGTGTGCATCAGCCTCAGAATCGCGTTTTGTATGAATTTCTCGAGCGCCACCTGGGGCCCACGCAGAAACTCAAATAGTGAGAGCGACGAGGACGAGGAGGGGGATAAGTTAAGGAGACGAGGGGGAAGAGGAAGATAATACGATGAGGAGAAGGAGGAGGAGGAGGAGGAGGAGGAGGAGCAGCAGCAGGAGCTGGAGGAGGAGGATTTTGTGTGACCGCAACACCTTCTGGTCATCCGAGTAGCACACTCCGAAGTAGGGCACATCATCGATCAGCGAGTGGATCGCGAGCAGCCCGTTGCAACACGTGAGGTCGATATTGACCACGCCGTTCACTCCACTGGTCACCTCCTTGTGCACTTTGACATTCATGCCCAGGGTCGGCCTTGGCGTCGTCGCCGGCAACTGCCCCTCCAGCCAATATCCACGCCGAGTTGTACAAGCCTGGCTTATCGCTGTGCTTCACCGTCCACGTGAGCGGATCGTTCTTCGGCGGCTTGTCGAAGTTGCCGATCACTGGGTCCTTGTTGGAGCCCTCGCTGAACACCTTCTTTTTCTCAGGGATGGGATCCCCCTTGCTGAACTGGAAAACAAACTCCATCGTGGGGAGCCCGTAGACACCAGAGTAGTTGCCCCTATGCTCCTTCAAGGACTTCTCGGTGGTCTGCAGGAACAGGATGCGCTTGTCCTTCTTGAGGGCCTTCCCATCTTTGTTCTGAAAGGGCTTGCCGAACTTGTGATCGTTACCGTGCACGCCACCGTCAAAGACGCAGTAGACCACGTTCGGGGGCATCTCGTCCTCCGGCTGATCGTCCTTAGTCAGGCCAGCCAGCGACCCTTTGATCATGCGATCGTAGTGCGCATCCCTGAAATGAACAATGCGGAGGTGCCCGCGCGCGTTCGGGTGTCCTGAAAGCTTGGCGCCCTAGAAGACGACGATGTTCGAGTCTTTGGCGACCTGCATGTCGAGCCCCTCCCACCACGTGGAAAGCGCCTCTGCCACGCCTGTTGGGGACTGCGGGTCCACGATGAGCTTCACAACCCTGGTGTACTTGTTCTTCACGATAGTTGCCCAGGGCTTCAGCTGCTCCTGTAGGTCGGGGTCTGAGAGCTTGCCCTTGACGGGGTCTAAGTCGAGCTCATCGTCGTCGTCGGAGGTGAGGAGGTCCTGCGTTGTGACATCGGCAGTGGCATCTGTCGGCACCGCGTCGCCCTCTGCCACATGGGCAGTGTAGATGTCGTCGACCTTCTCCTTCAACGGGGACCTGTCGAGAATCTCCCCCACCGGCGAGCCCTGGATTTTCTGCTGCTTGATCTGCAAGTCGAAGTCAACTTTGAAAACGCAGTCCTCGAACAGAGCGATGGCCAACTTAGAGGACTGCTTCAACGCAGTGCGCCAGGACGCGTCCTTCTCGCCGGCCTTGTACCCGACCATACTGCGGTAGGCGTCGTGCCCGCTGATCCACGTCTCCAACCTCTGGAGTGTCGATGCGTTGAGGCCCATGTCGTGCACCTTCTTGATGATGCAGTGCCCGAGCTCCTGCTTGGCAATCAGCAGGTCTAACAATCCCTTCCCTCCAGGGAGTCCTCGACCCGTCAGCTGGCGAAGGCTGATCTCGCCGGCCGTGGTCATCTTGGCCGTCACCAGGTCCAGCAGCCCAGCCGTGCACCTGTGGATCAGGTTGCCTGATTGAGCTCTCTTCACCACCGCCTCGTACTTATAGATGCTGTCGAACGGCGTAGTCCCGCTCGAGTCGGCCCCCACCACGATCTTCTGAGTCTGGGCGTTGCTCATGGGCCTAGCCCCCACTGTAAAGCAGGCGTCAACGTACGTCTCCGAAATCTTTTCTGAGTTCGGTGCGAGCTCGACCTTCTCGGCCCACATCTTCGCCGTCCTCTGCGCGCCCACTTCATGCCCGAGCGAGGTCTCGATCACGTCCTTGCTCTCCATGATGTCGAAGAACCTCTGCGTGGCCGTGCGCTTCACGGCGTCGCCCATAGCCGTGATGCTCTCGCGGGACTTGTGAGCCGCCCAGTAGGAGTCCATTCCTGGAGACGACGACGACGACGACGACGGTGGCGGCGGCGGCGACGACAACGACGACGACGACGAAGAAGAGACTGGCGCCCCTCGACGACGACGACGACGACGACGACGACGACGACGATGGCGGTCCTGGCTCGACCACTGTGAACTTCACTGGGAAGGTGATCAACCCGCGCCTCAGCATGGCCACCTGCTCTGAAGTGGGGCTAGTGTCGAGTAGCTTGGCCGTGCCCAGGATGACGGCCCAAATCATCTCAGGAGGAGAGGCCGTGACTAAGTTGCCGAACGTATCCGAAACGTCCTGAGTGGCGTCCGCGACGCTGACCGCGGCAGTGAATGCATCTGGAAAGGAGCCTCGGAAACCGTTCTGGAATACTATGTCGACCAGGGAATTCAACTTATTCATGTTCGTGTGCGCCCTTTTCGCGGGGTTGCCGTTCAAGTCCAGCTGAAAGATGTTGAAGCCAACTGGGCCGTAGGCGTGAGTAGTCGTCAGGCACGCGGTGCACGTATCACCGTCAAAGGGCGCGATCGTGGACGTCTCCGCGGGGTCCCTCTGCTCGCGCGAAGGCAGTGGTAGCGGCATAGCTGCGCCGACATTGCCCATGTCTGGATGGCACGCGATCTTCTGCTTAGCTGCCGCGACGCGGCTCATCAAGTTGTTGTTCATGTTCTGTGTGACCCCGCGCGAGCTGCTCTCAGCCGCACCCGGGATCTGCTTGCCTGCGCCGCGCGAGGACTGCGGCGATCCCGATGAGGCCGAGCCGCCCTCATCCGCCGCTTCCCTGACGTCGCCAACCTGGTGGCTCCCGCCCAGCGTCGAGGCGACCATGTGAGCCGCCTGGCCTGCCTTGCCGAGCCTGGGGACCTTGCGCGGCCGCGGCTTGTCCTCGACTTCGGCCTTCGCCTCAGGTTCGGCGGCGGCGTCCCCGTCGGGCGGCGGCTCAGCAAAGGGCGCCGTGCCGTCGCCGCGAGACTGGCGGCCCCGACCGCCGCCGCCGCGGCCGCCGCGACCGGCGGCGGGCCTCCTGGCACTGGGGGCCATGGCGGTGAGAAAGCTGGCCTGACTGGCGGAACTCTGAGATCAGAAACACAACTCCCAACTAAGTTTTTAAGCCAAAACGGCTAGAGCAGGAGGAGGAAGAGGAGGAGGAGAAGAGGGCTCCCAGACGTAGGATGCACCGCTCCCGGGCGACCCAGACAGTACTTGCACTTGAGGGGGCCAAGGATTGCACAATCAATACTGGCATCTGCCCAACGCTTTACCGCGCCCCCGGGCAGCCCAAACAGCACTTGCACAATCAGTAATTGCACTTGCACCGCCTCCCTCCCAGACAGTACTCACACTTGCCCAAGCAGCACTTGCAATATAATGATGTTTAGGGTATTGGTTGTCTTAGGTGTTGATAGTTGGTTGTTCTATGTATTTATGGTTACTTGCTAAGCGAGGTGTTCATACTCTGGATTGTCTTAATTGCTGTTGTTGCCAACTGTTGTTGCTGTTTACGTTCTTTGCTCTCCAAGCCAGTTTAGTTTCATTCAACGCCAGAGAAGGCCCTGGGAGTCCTGGATGGCCCGAATAACTGCGCTCGCCGACCCAATTTGCGTCGTAAGGCGCGTGAGATGACCAGACGATTACACGTGATCTATATGACCTGAGTTGTTTCATGATGCATCGCAAGCGCATCATAAGTAAACTCACGAACGATGTGTTGCGCAAGCTGCGCATCGCCTCAGTTTAAGGGCGCGCGAAAACATACATCCACACACTTCGTGCACACGCGCAGCTTCACGGTTGGAAGCGCGCGTGCTACGACAAAGTCAACATGCGGAGCCTGCGTGCTAGGGGTGTTGCCGCGGATGGGCGAAACCAGCACGCAAAGGCTGTTTTTAATTTTTCGGTCAGAGTGAACGCCGATTCGGTCAACAGCATCGGGCAATCAGCGCGGCGGCAGTGCTTTCTTCCACATGCACGCTGCCCACAAGCCCTGATGGTTGATTGAATCGTAGGGCCGCTTCTCCACAACATGTGCCAAGTACTGCCTATACGTCCAGCCGGCCTCGCTGCTCTTCCAGTGCCTTACCTGAGGGGCATTAGTAGTTTCATCGGGCTCAGGGGGGTCCGAGAGCGTTCGTAAGCTAGCCGCCTCCTGGAGCTCATCTTTCACGTGCATCATTATGCCCAGGGACAACGCACAATCATATTCACCGAGAAACAATACCGTCTTGTTGCACCTGAAAGCGTGGACCACTGCACCCACAATGTCGATTTTTTCTCCGTGAACGCTGTCCCCAAGAAAACCGATGGGTCACATGAGAGGATTGCCGCCTGCTTCGCCTCACCGATAAGGAGTTCGTTGCCTTCTTCATCTTGCCAATTACATCGTTTGGGCTTCCATTCGAATGGCAAGTCATGCGTTAAACCGTAATTGCCCATGATCTCGATTTCACAACTTCTTTATTTACTTCTCCAATGGTGTTCAAATCTGTCTCCCTGCATAACGTTAGGAATGCAACGTTTGGAAGCACCGCGCGAACTGCACCCCAAACCACGGCGGTGTACGGGCCAAGAGTATGATCAACGTGTTCGATTCTGAGAATTTGTTTATATTCTGTCGGACAACAAATATTGCTCATGATTACCAAGCCACCCATGTCGATGGAAGCCAAGTCCAAATCAGCCTCGCACAAAATAAATGCGTCCAAAATCTTGATTTGACAACCCATCCAAGTGAGGTTCAACATGTTGTGTTGCGCCTCCGGCCGTTCGGAGAAACTCACATCCGAAATTATGCAGGCCATGGTGCTTATGCCTGGTGTACGTACAATGCTCTGACACAATAGAGCGGGGCCAAAACGGCTGTGGACGGATGTTGTTGCGCGTTTTTAGTTTTGTGTTTTCTCTTGCGGATGTTTGATATGTTTGTTGGTTGTTTGTTTATGTGCTGTTTGTGGTCATAATATATATATATATATATATATATATATATATCCCTCTCCCTCTCTCTCTCTCTCTCTCTCTCTCTCTCTCTCTCTCTCTCTCTCTCCCTCTCTCCCTCTCTCACTCTCTCTCTCTCTGTAGATACCTCCGACTCCTCCTCCCCCGAACCGCCGTCCCGCGGAGGGGCTCGGCAGCGCGCGCAGCGGCGCCCAAACTCGCACCGCCCAGGCGCGCACGCGTCGGCGCACCCCTACCAAAAAAACAACTCGGGGTGCCGGCGGCGGGCCACTTTGGGCATTGTATGATCCTCCCCCGCCCCCTCCTTTAGCCTCTCTCTCTCTGTTATGTGTCTGTATATACATGTATGCATGTGTGTCTACATGTCGTTGTTGTTGTCATCGCATGTTGTTGTTGTTGTCATCACTTGTTGCTGTCATGTTTGGTGATATTGTGTTTGCTGGTGACGCGCGCGCACGTTCGCAAGACAAACAACGACGTCAACAAATACATCGCAGAAACACAACACATACAAGACAACATCAACACACACGCACACACACACACACACACGCACAAGCAACAAACCCCTGAGTGACGAGAGTGCGGCGTCTGAGTAAATTGCGATGAAGTAGGCCCCAAGGAAGAGCGCGGCCGCGAACCTTACGTAAGTTGCAAACAAACCTCAAGCATGCGCGGATGTCTTGAATGAGTTGCGAGGACGTGTCGGGCAGGGGGGGGGGTATTATTGGCCAGGGACCAACGCCAAGGCGCGTCTGCCGACCATGATGATGTAGACGACGGTTGGGATGGTGTAGACGACAACAATGGGGAATTTTTTTGTTCTTCCATATGTTGACGACGATGTTTTGGACTACCATGGATGGTGATGATGACGATGGTGGAGACGATGGTGATGATACGGTGGTGATGGTGGTGGTGATGGTGATGGCTACGAAATGATTCTGATGATCGCGGGATGGTGATGCAATGCTGATGATGGTGGATATGATGATACATATTGATGGTGGCGACGATGATGACGATGATGACGGCGACGATGATGATGCTGATACTGGTGATGATGACGACGACGACGACGATGATGATGATGATGATGACGCGCATTTGTGCGCGTCTGCCAACCATGGTGATGTAGTCGACGATTTGGATGATGTAGACGACAACGATGGGGATGATTTGTCTTATATGATGACGACGATGGTTTGGACGATCCTGGATGGTAAGACGAAGATGGATACGATTGTGATGATATGGTCGTGATGGTGGTGGTGACAGTGATGGTGACGATATGATCATGATCATGGTGGTGCTGGTGATGAAAATAATGAATGAATGTGATGGCGATGCAATGATGATGACGATGGTGGGTATGATGAAGTTGACGATGACGACGATGGTGGCGATGATGGCGGTTGCGATGATGATGATGCTGGTGATGATGACGACGGCGACTATGATGATGAGGATGACGCGCGTGCGACCACCACTAAGGGTCGGGAGACACGCCCCCCCTGCTATGGCCAGCCAAGCCCGGGAGGCTAGCCCGGGAGGCTGGCCTGGGAGGGTGTCCCGGGAGGGTGGCCCCGGAGGGTGGCCCGGGAGGGTGGCCCGGGAGGGTGGCCCGGGAGGGTGGCCCGGGAGGGTGGCCTGGGAGGGTGGCCCGGGAGGGCGGCCCGGGAGGGTGGCCCGGGAGGGTGGCCCGGGAGGGCGGCCCGGGAGGGCGGCCCGGGAGGGTGGCCCGGGAGGGTGGCCCGGGAGGGTGGCCCGGGAGGGCGGCCGGGAGGGTGGCCCGGGAGGGTGGCCCGGGTGGCCCGGGAGGGTGGCCCGGGACGGTGGCCCGGGAGGGTGGCCCGGGAGGCTGGCCTGGGAGGGTGGCCCGGTGGGGTGGCCCGGGAGGGTGGCCCGCCAGGGTCTCCCAGGCTGGGGCCCGGGAGGGTGGCCCGGGAGGGTGGCCCAGGAGGGTGGCCCGGGAGGGTGGCCCGGCAGTGTGGCCCGGGAGGGGGGGCCCGGGAGGGGGGCCCGGGAGGGTGGCCCGAGAGGGCGGCTCGGGAGGATGGCCCGGGAGGGTGGCCCGGGAAGGTGGCCCGGGAGGGTCTCTCAGGGCGGTGCCCGGGCAGGTGTCCCAGGGCGGTGCGTGGGGGGGTGGCCCGGGAGGGTGGCCCACCTGAAGGCCCTCGGCCTTACTAATTGTTAGCAGCAGTTGTAAGTAGGTTATAAGCAAGTTGCAACTAGGTTGCAAGTAGGTTATAACCATTAGTAATGTTACTAAGTCGGCTAACTCGGGCGGTGCATTTGGAGGTAGATAGCTTGAGTTAACGAAGTTGCTAACTTCGCTAACTTTCACATGCTTACTTGAAAACAGAGCTGCTGCATCGGGTTTTCCTTGGATGTTGCCTCCAGAAACGCATGCATGTGTTTGGATTTTCGGGATCACGCATATCGGAAATCATGATCCAGACTTGCGTGCGAACGCATTCATAATATTGCATCGAGCGTTACAAGAATGTTGTGCTTTGCAAATGCAACATGTCATTTCGAAGTCGCAACCCTCTGTTGCACATGTTTTTGAATGTCACTAGAGTTTGGGCTCCAGCCGTTTGGGCGAGGATTGCTGCTGGCGCTTGCGGCGTCCTCCTGCACGCGGCGTGATGAACGCCTCCCGTGAACAGCAGATCGCGGAGGTCCGCCCCAATATGATGGCCATCAAGGACATGTACTTGCATCCTGATGCAGCGGTGGTCTCATTACTTGAAGACGTATGCAGCATTGCAAGAGGCATAGACTGCCTGAGGGTAGAAAAAATACACTCGAAGTATATGATGGTGTGCACAGAGAATCGTTACGGAGATGGAATCATTCCGAGCGAGGTTATGGATTTGATTTCCAAGATCTTCAAAAATGGATTCAAGAACTCAGCCCTCCAGAATCCAGCTTGCATGGAACTTCCACCAGTGGGCACGCCTGAGTACAATACAATCAAGAACTCCAATTTCAAAATAATGGAGGACTCAGCGGGCCAGCTGCCGCAGTATGATTGCGATGCAAAGTTCGCATCCTATACGTGCGGCCACACATCCATGGGTTTGCGTTGCATCAACGCAGGGGTTCCAGTACCCGCGGTCATGCCAGAGCGTTTCGACAGAATCTCGCACCAAGGGAAACTGTCACTGACGAGGTTACGGGAGGTTCAACCAGACTACGCTAAGGCGTGTGACGAAGGAATTGAGTGGAAGGTATTTCGGTACGAGTTCGTGAAGGATTTCCCGTGGATTAGTAATCTTGCTCAGGAGGCTGGCAATGCAGGTCAACAAATTGCCAGATGCGAATCTCGCATGAGTCTCATGTACAAGATCGCAGCAATTGCCAACCGACACCACACGGGTGGCACCATGATCGATTGGGATAGTGTGATCCGCGAGGCGACTCGCGCAGGCTCTCTCTTTCCTGGGGAGATCGATTGCTTAGTAACATATGCGAAGGAGTTGTCTGGCGGCCTCGGCAACCCGATCTTTCTGAGCGAGCTTCGCGACTTCTCGCGGCAGCTGACCTCCCAGTGCGTGGTCACGGGTTCAATGGCGAAGTCTCTCGCCGAGGTGCAGATCAAGCATGAGGGGGCCGCTGCGACATTCAAGCTCGCATGCATGAAGGCGATGACATGTGCGACGGGTAAGTTCGCGAGGGATGGCCATCAGATGCTTTTGAAGCCAGGCGACGTGACCGCCTTGTCGAGCGATAAGAAGTCTACGATTGTAATGGTGGCCGATGAATTTCTTCAGAAAGTGCGACAGATCGCATGCGGTGAGGGCATCACGGCAGACACGGTCGCCTACGGCACCATCGTGGGATTGACTGACGTTCGCGTAGTTCATTTCGTGTTCAACAAGCCCGATGAGCGCTTAGGCACTTGCAAGACGCTGAATGAGATCGGGGTCAGCTTCACCACTGCGTTGGCAACGCACGTTGGCAAAGCAGTTGCTAGCCCATGGAAGCAGATCGGCCGCGAGAGCGCATCCAAAGCCGTGACAGGGCAGGCGCGTAGCTCAGAGGTGAAAGAGTACACCCCTTCGGGCAAGTGGCCGAACCAAGTGGGCAAGCTCAGTGACAAGGGGTTTGAGGTTGGCGCCAAAGTCGCCTTGGCGAGCGACACCTTGGGTGAGAACATTTACGAGCTGATCTCCATCGACGCTGCGACTGGCGTGAAGTTGAAGCTTCAGGCCACGGGCAGTGCGACATGCCACCCCGTCGACGACTTCTTACGTGGCAAGTTCGTCGTGTCCACGATTATGAAGGACAGTCTTGCGACCTCGTCGCAATGCATGTGGAATGCATATACACCCCCACACCTTTGAATTCTCGTTCGTCGTTCCCTCATCTCATTTTGGCTCTGCGTCTTCATGTCTCATTTTTTTTTTTCGCCGCTGCTCCCCCATAGGAAACGATCGACAAGTTCGCTGACCATGGCCCCCCCAAAATCAGGCTGGCCTTGGATGATGTATACAGCCAGAACGGCAACTGTCTCAAGTACTTGAGTGGCGTGATTACGCCTGTTAAGCTTCGTGCTCCCATCGTAACGCGTTCGTTTGAGGCTGAGGAGCTGGTGCTTGTCCCACTCTCTACGGCAATCTACTTGAAGAAGCAAACTGATATAGTTCAGCGTGGGCATGTGTTCATGAAGACATACAATGACCCCAAGGGATTGACGTTCAATATCGTGTTGGCCCCCAGTGGTGGCATCAAGATTCCTAAGGCTGAGACGAACACTGGCGTTGGAGGGCTGAAGCAGGCACCGTCTTCGCTCGTCATCCCCTTCTGGCTCATGCAGGATTCAGGTGAGCACGGCGCCCCCAGCATGAAGCTCAAGACCGTCAAGTCTACAGCTGTCCCATCAGTGCATGTACAAAGTTTGACAAACAAGTGCGCCATCAACAAGGGCGATGTCCTTAGCGCCCAGCTGGCATCGCTCATGCCCAAGCGCAAGGTAGACGATGTGCCTGCTGCGCCCGCGGCTAAGAAGGCCAGGAAGCGATGAGGCTCGCGTGTTGGCAGCATCGGTTACACATACCGTGTGTCGTGGGGTGTGTTTATGAAATGTCTGAAAGCATCGTCGGTATCGTCCCTCTGCAATCGTTGCATCATTGCGTCAACACGCATCGGACTCGCCGGCAATTGTCCATTGCATCGGCCCGCAGGCGTTTGGCTGTGTCCAAGCGGGTGCACGCTGCATCTGCGCACGCATTGCAGCTGCAGATGGCAGTGAGCGTGCAGCTCCGCACGGTCATCGAGGGGGGCGGCCTTAAGGATCGCGAGCCATGGGTCCCGAGGGCGGTGATGCATGCGGCAGGGGGGCTCTTCGTGGAGCTGTCGAGAGCGGATAGGCAGCTGCAAAAATTTATATCTGCGCCCAACCCCACCAAGAGCAAATCGCCTCTGGCGACAAATTCGTTTTTCGATCAGATCTTGAAGATGCGCAACGCCGCTTGCACCGAGGCCATTTGGGACCACTTGAAGCAGGCCGACCCATTGCTTCAGCAAGATTGCGACAGGGCCAGCGTCAGTAAGAACAATAGGAGTTCTCTGGATATGTCGCAATCGTGGACGCTTCGCGTATTCCCGCCAGGGGAGGAGGAAGGAGAGGAGGAGGATGATACATTGGATGATGAGGTGGAGTGGCGGGGGAGGGGGGCGAGGAGGATGGGGCCGAAACAGAGGAGGATGGGGGAGGAGAAATGGGAGGAGGGAAAGGGGGGGGAGGAAGGAGCATGAGGATGACAAAAAAAGGATGAGGAGGAGGAATAGGAGATGTCTTAATTCGCTTGCGTGAATAGGCCGCTCTTGGACCACTCTTGGATCGATCTCTTGACCTTGAGACTTCTTGGGCAATCTTGGATCGCGTGATATCTTGGACAAGCTTGGGCAATCTTGGGTCGCGTGATATCCATGCCTGCATGTTGAGGCATCGCGTGATATATTGGGACATGTCCGTGGACATTTTGAAGTATATATGAGCCCCTCTTGGAACCACCGTCCAGGCAAACCACTCCCCCAAAGGGATGAAGGGCGTAGAAGAGAACGCATTCTAGACATGTGCCCTAAAGGGGTGGTGGTCTACCAGAAACTGTCTCGATATATATGCCCGCAGCCCAGTGCGACCATGGTGATGAGCATTTGCATCACGATGCAGTCACCTTGAAGCTTCTGTTTGAGCTGAGTGCTACTAAGAAGGTGCGGGTCGAATGTACGCCAACGGGACTTGAGTACATACGGGTTGCATCTATCGCAGCAGCGGTTTCATGCAGTCAAGAGGCAACACATCGCTTGCGGTCAGCACCAGCAGGGGTGGAAGGTGTGAAATGCGACAAACGTCGCAGGACGGTGTTCATGGTGGTCGACGGCAAGCGTCTGCAGGAGCGAGTGGACGATTGGGCCCCCACGTACATCAACAACGCAGCCCAATCCCTTCGTGATCGCTTAGATAAAGAGGCACGTGATGAGGCTGAAGCTGATGGGTCGGAGGAGTACTATGACTCGCCAGTCGCAGCAGGCGATGGCTCGCCACCAGGCGATGGCTCGACACCAGGCGATGGCTCGCCACCAGGCGATGGTTCGCCAGGCGATGGTTCGCCGCCAGGTGATGGTTCGCCAGGCGATGGTTCGCCACCAGGTGATGGGCCGCCCACGGGAGATGCGCCAGACGACGCTTAGCTTCCAGTAGCTCCACTCCCTCTCCGCCTTCCCACCTCCCCTTCCCTCTCCCTCCAATTTCTATGCTATGTTTGCCTCGCGTGCTCAGTCCGAATCTGGCTCCGCTGGCGGCGGGGACTCAGTAACAGAACTCAGTTCAAGATGCGGAGGGCCATCGTCGCGCATGCCGCTGTTCGGCACGTCGGCGTCCCTGCCCATGCTCATGCATCCGTCGTGGTCCGTGTCGTCGAGCAGGCCATGACCGTTCATGTCGCCCTTGCCCGCGTCGGAGCCCTTGCCACCGTCGTAGCCCCCGCCGCTGTCGAGGGCCGTCGCCTTGCCCTTACCACCGTCGTTAATGCTCTTGCCACCGTTGTAGCCCTCGCCATCGTCGTAGCCCTTGCCACCGTCGTAGACCTTGTCACCGTCGGTGCTGTCCTTGCCACCATCGTAGCCTTTGCCACCGTCGTAGTAGCCCATGGCCTCGTCGTCGATGCCCGTGCCACCGTCGTAGCTTGTCAGCACCCTTGCCGTCGTAGCCCTTTTCGTAGCCCTTGTCGTAGCCCTTGTCGTAGCCATTGACGTAGCCCGTGTCGTAGACCGTGTCGTAGCCCTTGCTCGAGCTGCCGTACGGGTCGTAGCCTTTGTCGCTGCCCTTGCCGCCGTCGTAGCCCTTGTCGAAGCCCTTGCTCGAGCTGCCCTTGGCGCTGCCCGTGCCACCGTCGCCCTTGTCGTCGGCCTTGCCGCTGTCCGACATCATGTCCTGCAGCCCGTCACGCTGCTCCCTCGCCAGCCTGACGTGGCCCTTGCCGCTGTCGCCGTCCTTGTCGCGGCCCTTGCCGCTGCCGTCCTTCTCGCGGCCCTTGCCACTGTCGTAGCCCTTGCCCTTGCCACCGTCGTAGCCCTTGCCCTTGCCATCGTCGTAGCCCTTGCCACCGTCGTCGTAGCCCTTGCCATCGCTGTCGTAGCCCTTGTCGTAGCCCTTGTCGCAGCCTTTGTCGTAGCCCTTGTCGTAGCCTTTGTCGTAGCCCTTGTCGTAGCCTTTGTCGTAGCCCTTGCCATCGCCGTCGTAGCCCCTAATCAAGAGCTCGGCGATGTCGAGAAGCCTATCTGTCAGCCGCCGCTCCCGCTCGAGCTCCTGTATGGAGCCGGTCCTCCTCCCCCTCCTCCTCCTCCTCCTCCTATTCCTCCTCCTCCTCCTCCTCTCCTCCTCCTCATCATCCTCGTCTTCCTCCTCGTCCTCCTCATCCCCCCTCATCCTTCTCCTGTGGCTCTCACCCCAGCAGTCCTCTTGCAGGCGGCGCAGCGCCTCCGCGGAGGCGGAGGCGCTGCCATGGCGGCGCGGGCGGCGCGCGCGGCCACCCGCGCGCGGCCACGCCCCCCTGGGAGGAGAAAGGGCCCCCCCAGGGGGCCTCGGTCCAGAAACAGCAGCGCACGCAAATGGGGGGAGGGGGGGGGGCGATTCAGGTGAGGGGGCGATTCGGGTGAGGGGGCGTGGCTGCGTCGCGAATCGTTTCGCGCTGTGCACTCATGGGTGCATGCAGCAATGCATGCGTTGTTTCAGAGTCTACTTGGGGATGTGAACTTGAAAATGAGATGCGTTACCATCGTCGTCTGCGTTCGCTCGAGACAGCCTCACAATTAACTCAGCATCACACGACCTCACAATGAACTCAGTACCGCGAACCATGATGTTGGTTATGGTATGCCATGCAATGCTACGCTATGATGTGAATATCCCTCCCCGACCTCATCCTCCTCCGTTGCCGCCGCCGTTTAGGCCCGAGCGTTGCTTGGGTCGCGACAGTGCGCGACCAGCTGCAGCGCTCCACGCGCGGCAGCTGCCAGCGCTCCGCGCGCAGCAGCACCAGCTGCAGCAGCACCGCCAGTGCATCCAGCAGCTCCACGCGCAGCAGCACCAGCTGCAGCAGCGCCACCAGTGCAACCAGCAGCACCACCCGCAGCAGCACCACCAGTGCAACCAGCAGCACCATGGCGGACGAGACCGCGGTGACGCTGCTCCTGGAGGCGGCGGAGGATATCAACCAGCGGCGGCGCGCGGCGGCCGCGGTCTTGCAGACCACCAGCAAGGTGGCCCCTCGGCCGCCAACCACGCCGCCGACGACGAAGGTCTTGGCGAAGTACGGTCGCTCGCGCGTGGCCGACAACTTGCTCGATGACATGGGCGTGGCGCCCGCGCTGGATCCCGAGTTGAACTCGTTCCAGGGCCTGCAGGAGTTCATGGGCGACGGCGATGGCGACGACACGGGCTACGACTACGCCAGCTACGACGGTGGCAAGGGCATCACCGGCGGTGGCAAGGGCTACGGCGGTGGCAAGGGCAGCTCGAGCAAGGGCTTCGACAAGGGCCACGACGATGGCAAGGGCAGCGGCGAAGGCTACGACATCGACAAGGGCCCGGACAAAGGCTACCACGGTGACAGGGGCGACGTGGGCTACGACGGTGGCAAGGGCGACAAGGGCTACGACCGCCGCTACGACCCGTACAGCTCCAAGTGGTATGACCGCCACAGCTCGTGGTACGACCGCGACGGCGATGACTACGACAACAGGTGGCGCGACCGCAAGCGCTGGGGCGACTACGACAAGGGCTCGAGCAAGGGCTACGACAACAGAGGCTACGACAGCTCGGGCTACGACAAGAGTGGCAACTACCAGCGTGGCTACGACAACCGTGGTTACAACAACCGTGGCTAAGACAACCGCGGATGCGACAACAGTGGCTACGACAACCGTGGCTACGACAACTACGACAACAGTGGCTACGACAGCCGTGGCTACGACCGCAAGGGCGACAAGGGCTACGATCGCAAGGGCTACGACGTCGGCGAGGGCTACGACGGTGACACGGGCTACGGCGGTGATCCAAGCTACGACCGTGGCGATACAGGCTACGACAGTGGCGAGGGCATCGACAGTGGCAAGGGCTACGACGGCGGCAAGGGCGATAAAGGCCACGACGGCGGCAAGGGCTGGCGCGAGGAGAAGTCCCGCGGCGGGCGCCACATCAGGCTGGCGAAGGCCCTTGCCACCAAGGAGCAGCTGGACGGGCTGCAGGACCTGATGTCGGACCGCGGCAAGGCCGACTACGTCAGGTGGAGCAAGCGGACGCACTGGCGCATCTGGGTGGAGGAAAACAATACAGATTTAGTTCTATCGGGCCCCCTCATCCCTCCTCCTTCAACGGTTCTTACCAAGGACGAGGGGGAAGGATGAGGGCCAAGAACTGGATATGGAATGTGTTCCTCCTCCCAACATCTGGGCGGAGGCAGCAGTTCGCCGCTGATCCGCAGCGCCAGACACCACTACCAAAGCGGCGCCGAAGCCGCCGCTGTCGCCATTGCGCCTCGAGCGCCCGTGCCGCCACCAGCGCGGCAGCAGGCGTCGAGTCCATTCTAGACCGCGCGCTGCATCTCCTCCGTCGGGCATGATCTATTATGGTGGGGGTTGTCGTATGTAAGATTCTAACATACGACGCAGTTGTCGTATGTAAGATTCTAACATGCGACAAGGTTGTCGTATGTAAGATTCTGACATACGACACCGTTGTCGTATGTAAGATTCTAACATACGACGGATGTGTTAATAGAATCCTTATGATATCTATAAGAGCGAGATGTCGTATGTACGATTCTTACATACGACAACGTTGTCGTATGTAAGATTCTAACATACGACAGATTTGTCGTATGTAAGATTCTGACATACGACAGATTTGTCGCATGTGAGATTCTGACATACGACGCCAAGGGTTTGAGCTCATGTTTAGAGTAAACTTCGAGGGTCTCCATCTCGCTCGTGGTCGACGTTGTGCCTAGAATTGGCTTGTCTGCTTGGCTGCGCTGACCGCGGCTGCGCTGGACCATGTTGATAAGTGATGCATGAGCGCGGCGTGAGCGAGAATAAGGGGAAGTGGGATGAGAGGAGGATGCGCGGGAGAAGGAGGACAAGGAGAAGGAGAGGGGGGAGGATTCTGAGGAGGAGGTGGGGGGGAGGAGGAGGAGGAGGGGAAGGCCCATCCTCCCCCTCATCCTCATCCTCCCCCTCCTACCTTTATCCTCCTCCTCCTCCTCCTCCTCCGCCGCCGCCTCCTCCTCCTCCTCCTTCTCCTCCGCCTCATCACCCTCCTCATCTTCCCCCACCTCCTCCTCCTCCTCTGCCTCCTCTTCCTCATCCTCATTCTCCTCCTCATCATCCTCATTCTCCTCATTCTTACTCCGTCTCATTCTCACCCTCTTCATTCTCATCATGTCTCCTCCTCGTTCCCGCCGTCGCCGTCGTCGCCGTCGAAGCCGTCGCCTGCGTCGTCATCTGCGCGCGCGGTGCAGGAGAGGGCGGCGGCCACCGTGACGACCACGATTGAACGACAACGAGGATGAGGAGGAGTAGGAGGAGGAGCATGAGGAGGAGCAGGACAAGGAGCACGCGGAGGAAGAGGGGGACGATGGGGAGGAGGAGGAGAGAGGAGGAGGGGGAAGAAGATGAGGAGGAGTAATTGCCATGGCGGCTGCGATAGCGACGGCGACGGCGAAGAGTTGGTGGCGACGAGTTGGCTGCGACGAGTTCGACGGCGGCGGAGACGACGGCGGGGGCGTCTCATCCTGCTCCTCCTCCTGCTCGCCCTCCCCCTTCTCCTCATCCTCGTCCTCCTTCTCCTCCTCCCTATCCCTCCTCACCATTCTCATCCCCATCATCCTCCTTCTCCGTCTCCTTCACCTCCACCGCCTAACCCTCCTCATCCTATTCTTATTTCTCCTCGTCCTCATTCGTATTCGTATCCTCGGTCTCTCCGCAGGGTGCTTTATCGCGCGAAAAGCTGCAACGAGAACCTGAAGGCTCGCATACATGCGTTTGCACGCACAACCCCAACGAGCCCCCATCTAAGTACGCCCCGACACCCACACTCAGGCGGCGTATTCACCGATACCCAAGGCTTTGCGCCCCCGCGCACGATCGGCAGCACCTGCCTCCACAAGGCGATTATTCGCCCGATCAACCGCACCCTTACACATCTTGGCGTTGTCCAAGAGCAACGTGAACGAATCCGCGGCCTGCTCCGCCTTCTTCACGAGCTTCTCCATCTTCTTGTATGCAGCGTCTGCCTTTCGAGTGGGCATGGACGGGGTTCAGACGTGGCGTTGACACGCCGTTGCTAAGTGCGACCGTTCGCCCAACCGCTTGAGACCATGCGACCACAGTCGCAACGCCAAGCCATTACACAACCAATTTCACACCCTGACATCATGATAGTACATACCTGCGTGTCAACGCAACCGAACGCGCATGCATACGACTGCATTGGGCGCTGCCTCAACGCCCCCCCCCCCCCTCCCCATAGTGTCACAAGTGCGCCCTTCGACGCGAACTACTCGCAGCCGATTGCAATGCGTTTCAACACAACCGAACATGCATGCAACTGCATCGGGTGATGCCCAAACTTTTATGCTCTAATCAGCAAATATATTTCGACGTGAATGGATTGCAACCACTTGCAACATGTCATGTATGAGATACTGGCTGCCTTGCGGTCCGCCTTTTTGGGCATCTTCTGGCAATGTTGCTTGTGCCTGATAAGGGTATCCAACCTTTCATTGAAGTGCTCCGTGTCCTCCTTGCGGTGCTTGGCACGCAGCGCCTTCAAGTCGGCTGACATGGCAGGCGTAGTCGCGCACACACGCGCGCGCGCCGCAGCTTACAAGCTGCGTTCTCTCAGCCCTCAACCAACTCGGCTGCGTGAAAACGCATGTAGTCTGCGACGCGGTCGCATGGCATGAGTGCCAACCATGTGATCACACATCACTGCCCTACTCATACCCCCCCCCCCCCCCCCCCACACACAACACACACACACACACACACACACACCACACACACACACACACACACACACACACACACACACACACACACACACACACGCACACACACACACTACATCGACGCCGTGATCGGGCACTCCCGTTGCATGTCCACCCCGGCCGCCTCCTCATCTCGACCCCTCTCCTGTTCACACTCTCTCGCGCCCCCCCCCCCCCCCAGCCTACTGCATGTCGCCAACGATGGCGGGGCTGAACGTTTGGCAAGCCGCCAGCAGCATTTGTGGTTCATTCGCCCACCTTTGCAAAACAGCCCACGCGTGGCTTACGCGCCCCCATTTGCGGTTCACGCGCCCATGGGAAAATCAGCGAAGACGATCGCGATGGAAGCGCAGGTGCGCTTTGAGCTGCAGGATGAAAAGCAGGAACGCCAGCGGTCAGTGAAGACTGCCAAGGCGGCATTGAAGCATGCCAAAGCAGCGAAGACGCAGGCTGAGAATAAGGCAGGCGGTTGTTAACTAACAACAACACAAGGGCCCCTCGAGGCCAGGGGGGAGGGGATGGGCTCTCGAGCCCACCCCCTTAGTCAATGGCCCCATCGGTGTCGCCAGTCCCACCCGCCTCCGTGCGATCGCCCCCCTCCCTCCCCCCCCGATAGGCAGAGAAGAGGTTCAATGCGTTTTTGAAGAGCAAGGACGCGTGGATGAACGCGCTGCTCGACAAGGATGATGCGAGCGCGGCCCACGTTCGGGCCGAGACTGAGCTGGCGCGCGCCGAGCGCGATGCCCGCTAGGGGCGCGGGGGCGACGGGCGACGGGTGGAGGGGTCAGAGAAAAAACCTGCATGCATCAATGCAAGATGAGTCTGGGATGATAATGTCGGCATGATAGCGCAGGTGCCTCGTCCTCCTCCTCATCTTCCCCCTCCTCCTCCTCCTCCCTCCTCCTCCGCCTCCTCCTCCCCCCTCCCTCCCCATCCTCATCCTCATCCCCGTCCTCGTCCTCCCCATCACATCATTCCCTCTTCGTCCCTCCTCGTCGTTGTCCTCCTGTTGCTGCTGGTGCTGATGCTCTTGCCCATCCTACTACGCTACTAAGCCGTGCCCCCCCCCCCATCGCTCCCTCACAACTGCTTCGCACTCTGAATGGCATTGGTGCTATGCGTTTCCGCTTTTTCGCGTCATAGGATCATCCGACGCCTCGCGATATCTGTAGGATGACGCAGCACCAAAACCCCAAGAGGAACCACATATAGAGCCCCAAGGCCGCAACGGGGAGGAGGAGAGGGATGAGGAGGGGAAGATGAGGAGGATGAGGCGGAAGAGGAGGAGGATACGGAGGATCGCGACTTTGGGATGCTCCCGACTGGTGAGGTTAAATCCAGAACGCCAGTTCTGTGAGTGATGTCTTGGACCGTCCCCTCGGCATCAGCGCGCGCGCACTTAACGAAAATGATGATGAGACATATGATGATAACAACTGCAGGTGGTCTGCGCTCTTCGTTCGAGTCGGATGGGCTGGCGGGGATACGCGACGCGGCAACACTTACATCGCCATATACGCGTCGGTTCTATGTATGCCAAGATGTATGCAACCCGTTGCAGGTGGTAGACTCGCACTGCCATCCGAAACCAATCTTCGATGCGTGGGGCATTGCAAGTTGGCATCAGTTGGTGTCGGGTTCTCGTTTCGAATATAGATCACACACGCCCGCGTCGCATAGCCATTTGGGCTCGATCGCGATCTATCGCGAGGCGCGATCTTTCGCGAGGCGCGACCTATCGCGAGGCGCGAGGCGCGAAGGTTCGGAACTGTCGTCATATGACGACGTATCCGAACCTCCGCGCGGAACTGCAGCACATGTCAGAGTGGGTATCGACACAAATCGCATGCGGCCTGTGCCCATCAGCCGTGGCCCAGCACCAGTACGACAGCCTCCCCATGAAGATCAACAACTTGTCACAGATCAGTACTGACGAGGCGACAGCCTTGGTGAAAACAATCAGGGAGTATTCGCTGAACACTTGGACTCAAGAGAACATCGCACGCTTGTGCCAGAGCGTCGGGACCAAGACAGGCATGTTGTCAATGCCAGGCGGATCCAAGCAATGGCAAGATATTAGCATTGCATCGAGGGTCTTCACGGCGAGCGAGATCAAATCGCTGAAGAGCGGCGACCTGAGTGAGAAGGCGTGCATACGCCTGGCCGCCGCTCGGTGCAAGCTGATCGGCGCCCACACGCTCTCCGAGAGCTCCAAGGGCAAGATGGCCGCGCTCGTGGCGTGGGGCAGCGGCAAGGGGCATGGGGGCGATTGGCTCAGGCTCCTCGGAGAGGTGAAGGGTGCCATCTCCAAGGCCATCACGTGCAAGGGTTGGTCCACGCTTGGGTACGCCACGGTGTGGAACTTCGACCGCATCGAGGACATGTCGGCGGAGCCGTGGTGGAAATCAGCTTACAAGGCCGAGGGGCCCGCCTTGGGGGAGATCCAGACGGACGCGCCAGACTACGCGAGGAAGTCGAGCAGGCGCTACGCGGCGAAGACTTCGTTTGCAGCTGCAGCACCCCCAATGACAGCCCCAGACCCTGCGGCTGGCGGGCAGTTGCAAGTCATGCAGGCCCTGTTCGGTGCACCGCTGTGCGCGGCGCTCTTCGCCAACTCGGCGGCCGCGGCTCTCAGGCCGCCCGAGCCGCCTGCGCAGCCGCGCGTGGAGCTGGGGCCCCCGAAGCCAAAGCTCCCGCCGCGCGAGGAGCCGCAGCAGGAACCGAAGATCCCGCCGCGCGAGGAGCCGCGCGAGGAGCCGCGCGATGAGGAGCCCGAGCCAGACCTGACCGACGAGGAGGAGAAGCTCAGGGCGCTCCTCGCGAAGAAGGCCAAGACCGCCAAGGCGAGGAAGCGCCCCTCCGCGGCCGGCGAAGGCGTCGGCGACGCCGAGGGCGGGGCAGGCGTCGAAGACGCCGAGGGGGCTGTGCCAATGAAGAAGGCGCGGCCCCCTGCCATGCGGCGACCCGCAGCTGCCGTGCCAAAGCCCGCCGTGCTGCCCAAGCCGCCGACGTGCGAGTGCAACGCGCCGTACAGGTGCGGCTACGTGATCTACAAGCCTTCACAGAAGGTGTGCAGGGCCGTTGTGGGGAGGGCAGATCGCCGCGCCCGCTTCGACCGCAATGCGACGATGAATCGCATTGAGGCTTGGAACGCGGCGCTGGCGTGGATCGACGCCAAGTGTTAGGTGCTCGACGCGGGGAGGGGGAGGACCAGGGGGTTGTTGAGGACCATCAGGGCTGGGAGCTCGCATCGCAGCTGCAGCGCGGCGGTGGGCGGCGCCACATCGACGAACTCTCTCTTGCTTGTATGACGTTGCACCATGATGTCTAAAACACAAGTCTGTTGCGATCTTTTCATCGCAAGTCGCATGCATCAATATGCAACACTCCTTTCTGTTGCGAGCTACCGTCGCACTTCGTATGCATCAATCTGCACCTACATGTCCTTCTGATGCGACGTCGTATCATGCCATATGCATCGATATGCAACGTGCACTTCTGTTGTGATATATCGCCTCGCTGCGTTCAGATGCATCATGCAGCGTGCCCCTACCATAACGCGGCGCATGTATCCTATGATGCGCATTGGCATCGTTATCGAGTCTGTAGCCATTTGGGCTGAAACCATGGCCGCGTCCGCCGCCAGGAAACGCAAGGCGGATGAGGCGCTGGTGGAGCTCCACAGGGGCTCATACCTGTCACAGCGTGCTCTGTCGGGTGTCCTAAAATATGTGCGAGACCATGGGTTGCCCGACAATATTTCACGGAGCTCACAATACAGGGCAAACGAAAACATCATTGCCAAAGAGTCGAACGCATATGGGAACGTCTTGCGTTGCATAGACACGCCTTTAGTCAGTGGTAGAACTTTCGAGAACTGGGTGTGCTGTCCTGGGCCATTTTTGCATTCCTGCTGCAAGGCTAGCGCTCCAGTCAGGGAGATGTTTCGCCGCTCACTTCAGGAGCGCCCATGCAGCCTGGCGTCGCCGTGGCACATCATTTTATATTTCGATGGTATTTCACCGCGAGACCCCCTGGCGAAGGGAAAAGATTATCGGGGGGTTGATGCTGTTTACTGGTCGTTCGCTGAGTTCGACGAGTCCTTGGGTAACGAAGATGCGTGGTTCACGCTTAGCACTGCGCGGTGCGCAAAAATAAAAAGCATCCCAGGTGGCATCGGGCAGTGCATCAAGATGATCCTCAAAGAAGTTTTTTTTTTTTTAAAAAAAAAATCTGCTGGTGGTTTCAATTTTGAGACGAGCGGTGTTACATTAGACGCGTCAGAGAACGGCGGCGCAACGTCGCACGCGACGATGGTCGCGAAGCTGTCGTGCGTCATAGGGGACGAAGAGGCATTGCGGGAACTACACATGAACAAAGGGCACGCTGGTTCCAAACCCTGTGCGTTATGTCGCAACGTCTTGAATCGAACGTTTGATTATTTGACATATGATGTATCTGGTTTCTTTGTGACAGACGCGTGCTTGGATGCGCCAAAGATGCGCAGAAACGACGACGCGACAATCATCGCGATCCTGGAACGACTTCGACCCGATTGGGATAAATATCAGCGGGGGGAGTTTTCAGAGGGGCAGTACACGACCATCACACAGCACAAAGGATGGAACTTCCACCCCGAACACATAGCGCTGGACCCAGGTTTGCGATATCTCCCTGCGTCATTCATTTGCTTTGACTGGATGCATATTCATTTTGTGTGTGGTATATTCGACAGGGAAGTAAAAGCACTTTTAGGGCATGCGCAGTTCAAGTGTTTGTGTGATGCAAGGGAGTTGCATGAGTATTTCATGAAGTGGACGTGGCCGAGTAAACACCACTCAGCCGCAACTGTATGGGAGACTGGTGAGCTCCAAGCAAGTGCCTCAGAAGAGATCTCTGCGTTGCCTGTTTTGTGCAGGTATATTCGGCAAGTAATTGCCATGCATCCTTCATCGGATCAAGTGGCCCCCCAGATCGCAAGTATGCTGGCATTGCAAGATGCCGTTGACATAATCATCGCGGCGGCGCGGCGGCTTCCAGTCACGACCGCGCAGATAGAGTCAGCGATAGTGAAACATCTTCGGTGCCATCAGGACGCATATGGTGAAAGCTATTGGGTGTATAAGCACCATATGGCAACCCATTTGCCAGAAATGTGTGTGTTGTTTTTTGTTTTTTTTTTTTTTTTTTTTTTTTTTTTTTTTTTTTTTTTTTTTTTTTTTTTTTTTTTTTTTTTTTTTTTTTTTTTTTTTTTTTTTTTTTTAAAAAAAAAAAAAAAAAAAAAAAAAAAAAACCACATGGGTCGCTCAGTTGCTTTGTCCAGGAACGCAAGCACAAAAACGTAAAACGTTCCGCCAAAGACCACATGTGCAAGAAGGGGCCAGAGAAGAAAACGTTCCGCCAAAGACCACATGTGCAAGAAGGGGCCAGAGAAGGCTCTCATGGTCCAACTCACTGCGCAGCACGCGCACGATTTAAAGACCATGCGTGTTTCACCTGGCTTAGTCGACCCAACGAAAGCAACACAGAAGCTGCTGAATGCGTTGAAACGCCTGTGCCCTGGGACGCAGACAGCCGTCTCCAGCATCGAAGCCATGACAGATTTCGGCCGCATCAAGCGCGGTGATATCGTACTTCTGGGGTCGGGCGGGATGCATGCAGCAATGCAAGTAATGCGACGATGGCGAGTCGCAGGTGCTTGTCCAGCAGCTTGCAACTAAGCATGTGAACGCCGCTGAAGGTTTTTCCAGACACATCTTTTTAGATGATACAGACCCTGTTATGATGCCTCTGGCCTCGCTGAAAGCTCCTGTGATTTACAGGAAAATAGATAACGACATCACGTGCATTTGGCCAGTATAATACAAATCGCGATGTTGCTAGCATGATGCGCTGCGGACCGTCGCGTTTGCCCCAGGACGATAAAACAAATCTGAAGGCCCCTGAGCAGATCCAAATCGACGAAGCGCCCAATCATGATGCCCCAATTTCCAACTACATGAGATGCAAAAACACAACATAAACATTAAAAATCAGCTTCAAACTGGCCAAACCTAACTAGCTATAACTCCGTTAATAATAATTAGAAGTTCCGCTAACTGTTACTAATTACGCAGGGCCTTCAGGCAGGAGGGTGGCCCGGGAGGGTGGCCCGGCAGGGTGGCTCGGGAGGGTGGCCCGGGCGGGTGGCCCGGGAGGGTGGCCTGGGAGAGCGGCCCGGGAGGGTGGCGCGGTGGGGTCGCCCGGGAGGGTGGCCCGGGAGGGTGGCCCGGGAGGGTGGCCCGGGAGGGTGGCCCGGGAGGGTGGCCCGGGAGGGTGGCCCGGGAGGGCGGCCCGGGAGGGTGGCCCGGGAGGGTGGCCTGGGAGGGTGGCCCGGGAGGGTGGCCCGGGAGGGTGGCCCGGGAGGGTGGCCCGGGAGGGTGGCCCGGGAGGGTGGCCCGGGAGGGTGGCCCGGGAGGGTGACCTGGGAGAGCGGCCCGGGAGGGTGGCCCGGTGGGGTCGCCCGGGAGGGTGGCCCGGGTGGAGCCCGGGAGGGTCTCCCAGGGTGAGGTCCGGGAGGGTCCCCCAGGGGGGCCCGGGAGAGTCGCGATCCTGTCCGCGATTCGATTCGCCGCGGGCAGGTCGCGATCCGGTGCCCGGTTCGATTCGCCTGCGGTTCGCAGCGATCCGGTTCCAGGCGATGCGATTACGATTTCCCGACGAGGGCGCGTGGGCCCTGGCGGGGGCGCTGCCCCCCCTGCCCGGCCTGCAGGAGCTGGCCCTGAGGTTTGATAACTTCTTTTTTTGAAGTTGCAGTTATATGCTAACATCATAATAGGTATAACTTTATTTCTCTTGGGGCGTTGATAGCCAATTTCATTCTAATAACACAGCAATTACAGAAATGACGTTATGTTGCGTGTATTGGGCGAGTGCGGTTGTTTAGTGCACGCGCGCGTGTAAAACTGTCAAACGCTCACGCGCCGCATCCAAGAAGGCTCACATTTACTCCAAGACAGCTCGTTCCCCTTGGTGTTAGATTATGCTGGATATTTCGCGAAACATAGTTCGACGTTTGTTCATTACTTCCCTTGTTGTTAAACCTGGTATTCGGCGGCGTTCGAAGTGTTTGAACTGCCGTTTCACTTCGCGCGGCCTCGCAATCAGCACCCCAGGTAGCACTACAGTTTCGCGGTAAACGATAAATGCGGCAGTTGCGCGCGAGAAGCAACAAACACGCAAGGGGCGCAGCTCGCGATACAAAGGCCGCGGAACGCTGCGAAAAGAGGCCCGACGCAGCTCGCCAAACAAAGGCCGCCGAACGCTGCGAGAAATGCGCGGCACCAGATGGAGCTCCCCACGCGCATGAAACCACCCGATCGAACACGGGCCCATGCAGCCATGGGCCCGCGCCATTGCCAACGCCCGCGCCCGCGCGCAAGGAGCAACCATCAAGGACACAACGGATCCGACGAGGGAAACGCGCAGGCGGAGGTGGCGAGAAGGAACGAACGGGAAATACATCGACGAGCAAGCATATCCAGAACTTGGCGGGCGAAGGCATGGAGGAGGAGGCAAAGATGCGAGGCGGAGGTGGGAGAGGAACGGGGGGGAGGGCAAGGGGAAGGGAGGACGGAGAGGAGGATGTTGAGGTTGAGGTGGAGGAGGATTTCCGCCAGGTTCGCGCGACGCAGTTTTACGCCCGATGTTTTGCACCGCGTGTATGCTGTATAAACAGACGCTGAAAATGTTCTGGCCCCGAAGGCCCCCAAGGCCCTCAAAGTTCCCAGGGTCCCCAAGGTTCGAGCTCCCAAGATGGGGCCAGCGGAATGGCTGCAGCCTGTTTATATAAGAGTTTCCCGTGGGCCTGTCCCGACCTATCGGGCGCCTCCAGATTTACCACGTTCACCGGACGCGAGTCCAACGCGCCGTCTCGGAGATCCCATTGCGATTCCATCGCCGCTCGCCCTTGGCCTGAATCCTGCTCGTTCGTTCGAGCGACGGGGCGGTCGGGGAGAGCCGCGATGGAATCACATTGGAATTCGCAAGGTGGATCGTTGAAATCGCGATGGAGTCTGTGCGAGGTCCCCAAGTCCCCCTCCCCCCCTCCCCCTGCTCCTCACCCCTCCTCCTGTCCCCGTTCCACCACCCCTTCCCCCTGCCCCCCCTCCCCCTCTGCACGCGTCGTCCGTGGCAGGGGGCAAAGAACCTTGCGCCAGCCGCGAGCAGCCGCGGGCAGGCCACGAGCAACGATTCACGGGGAAATCAGGCTGGGGTCTGGGGCGCCATCCGACGCCTCTGTTTCTCTCACCCTCAATCTTTCGGCATGTCCGTCTGTCCGTCTGTGTGTCCGTCTGCCTGTCTGTCTGTCTGTCTGTCTGTGTCTGTCTGTCTGTCTGTCTGTCTCTCTGTCTGTGTGTCTGTCTTTATGCTTGCTTCTGCTTGTGATTATGCCGTTGCCTGCTGTCTTGGACGGGCCTCGCTTTCTTTTCTCTCTCTCCTTCTCTCTCTCTCTCTCTCTCTCTCTCTCTCTCTCTCTCTCTCTCTCTCTCTCTTTCTTTTTTTTTTTCTCTCTCTCTCTCTCTCTCTCTCTCTCTCTCCTCTCTCTCTCTCTCTCTCTCTCTCTCTCGTCCTTTCTCGTCGCGTTCGCCCCCCTCTCCCCTCCGCCCCTCCCCCCCTTTCCTCCCCCTCCTCCTCTCTCTTACTCTGCCCTCCTCCCTTCCATGCCCCCCCCCCCTACTCGGCTGCGTCTCACTCGCTTTGAATCCTCCGATGGCGGCGGCGGCGGCGACTGCGAAGAGAGGGGGGGGGGGGGCGTGAGCGATGCCGCATTCTTGGACTGAGCCCAATCAGAGACGCTTCAGTGCAGCGATGTTTCGCAAACTGCGTCGCGCGGCCAGCTGGCCAATTGTCGGGGGGGCAGCGACGTGCCTCGGGCCACTCGAACGGGGGCCGATCCCATGCCTTCTCGTCCTCCTCGTCGTTCCTGATATTCCTCCTCCTCTCATTAACTTCGAAGGCGTGCAGGGCTTTGCGCTCTCTGCCTGCTTCTACCGCTTCCGAGCTTGCCACTGCCTGAATTCAGCCCTCAAAAGCGACGGCGCGACTTCAGAAGGTGCGTCCGTGACTGATCCATTGCCGTACGTGTCGCCCGACTCGTCTGGGTCTGATCCCTCCTCTTCCTCCTCCTCCTCCTGCTCCTTTTCTGTTCTTGTCTGTCCGAACCTTCTACATCCTCTGAGTTGCCCCTCTCCTCCTCATCCTCTTCCTTCGCCGCCTCCTCCTAGCCTCCTCTCCAAACTTCACGCATCGCTCTGGCTGGTCGCCTTTGCTCCCCCTGTCCTCATCAGCCTCCTCAGCCCCGTTGTCTAGCACGTCGTGTTTGGTTTCATCCCCCCCAGCGTGCCCTCGTCATCTGCTACGTCATTCGGGCCGATATCCTCTTCCCCGCCGCCGCCCTGACTTCGAAAAAGGCGGTGCGAAGCTGGCAAAACGCTGCGAGCCATCGGGCCTTGAAACCGCGCGGCCCTGCGGGGCCCGTGCCCGACCAGAATGGCGGCCTGTCGCCAGCCAGTTTCACGGGGCGCGAGCCCAAAGCGCAGCTTCGCGAATTCCATCCCGATTCCATCTCGCAGCTTGCTTCTGACGCCCCGCCCGTTCGCTCGAGCGGGCGATCGTTCGGAGCACGCTGCGATGGAATATCGCTGGAATTCGCGAGTCCTCTGGACTTCTCCAATGGTGTTCAAATCTGTCTCCCTGCATAACGTTAGGAACGCAACGTTTGGAAGCACCGCGCGAACTGCGCCCCAAACCATGGCGGTGCACGGGCCAAGAGTATGATCAACGCGTTCGATTCTGAGAATTTGTTTATATTCTGTCGGACAACAAATATTGTTCATGATTACCAAGCCACCCATGTCGATGGAAGCCAAGTCCAAATCAGCCTCGCACAAAATACATGCGTCCAAAATCTTGATTTGACAACCCATCCAAGTGAGGTTCAACATGTTGTGTTGCGCCTCCGGCCGTTTGGAGAAACTCACATCCGAAACTATGCAGGCCATGGTGCTTATGCCTGGTGTACGTACAATGCTCTGACACAATAGAGCGGGGCCAAAACGGCTGTGGACGGATGTTGTTGCGCGTTTTTTAGTTTTGTGTTTTCTCTTGCGGATGTTTGATATGTTTGTTGGTTGTTTGTTTATGTGCTGTTTGTGGTCATAATATATATATATATATATATATATATATATATCCCTCTCCCTCTCTCTCTCTCTCTCTCTCTCTCTCTCTCTCTCTCTCTCTCTCTCCCTCTCTCCCTCTCTCACTCTCTCTCTCTCTGTAGATACCTCCGACTCCTCCTCCCCCGAACCGCCGTCCCGCGGAGGGGCTCGGCAGCGCGCGCAGCGGCGCCCAAACTCGCACCGCCCAGGCGCGCACGCGTCGGCGCACCCCTACCAAAAAAACAACTCGGGGTGCCGGCGGCGGGCCACTTTGGGCATTGTATGATCCTCCCCCGCCCCCTCCTTTAGCCTCTCTCTCTCTGTTATGTGTCTGTATATACATGTATGCATGTGTGTCTACATGTCGTTGTTGTTGTCATCGCATGTTGTTGTTGTTGTCATCACTTGTTGCTGTCATGTTTGGTGATATTGTGTTTGCTGGTGACGCGCGCGCACGTTCGCAAGACAAACAACGACGTCAACAAATACATCGCAGAAACACAACACATACAAGACAACATCAACACACACGCACACACACACACACACACGCACAAGCAACAAACCCCTGAGTGACGAGAGTGCGGCGTCTGAGTAAATTGCGATGAAGTAGGCCCCAAGGAAGAGCGCGGCCGCGAACCTTACGTAAGTTGCAAACAAACCTCAAGCATGCGCGGATGTCTTGAATGAGTTGCGAGGACGTGTCGGGCAGGGGGGGGGGTATTATTGGCCAGGGACCAACGCCAAGGCGCGTCTGCCGACCATGATGATGTAGACGACGGTTGGGATGGTGTAGACGACAACAATGGGGACATTTTTTCTTCCATATGTTGACGACGATGTTTTGGACTACCATGGATGGTGATGATGACGATGCTGGAGACGATGGTGATGATACGGTGGTGATGGTGGTGGTGATGGTGATGGCTACGAAATGATTCTGATGATGGCGGGATGGTGATGCAATGCTGATGATGGTGGATATGATGATACATATTGATGGTGGCGACGATGATGACGATGATGACGGTGGCGATGATGATGCTGATACTGGTGATGATGATGACGACGACGACGACGATGATGATGATGATGATGACGCGCGTTTGTGCGCGTCTGCCAACCATGGTGATGTAGTCGACGATTTGGATGACGTAGACGACAACGATGGGGATGATTTGTTTTATATGATGACGACGATGGTTTGGGCGATCCTGGATGGTAAGACGAAGATGGACACGATTGTGATGATATGGTCGTGATGGTGGTGGTGACAGTGATGGTGACGATATGGTCATGATCATGGTGGTGCTGGTGATGAAGATAATGAATGAATGTGATGGCGATGCAATGATGATGACGATGGTGGGTATGATGAAGTTGACGATGACGACGATGGTGGCGATGATGGCGGTTACGATGATGATGATGCTGGTGATGATGACGACGGCGACTATGATGATGAGGATGACGCGCGTGCGACCACCACTGAGGGTCGGGAGACGCGCCCCCCCTGCTATGGCCAGCCAAGCCCGGGTGGGAGGGTGTCCCAGGAGGGTGGCCCGGGAGGGTGGCCCGGGAGGGTGGCCCGGGAGGGTGGCCCGGGAGGGTGGCCCGGGAGGGTGGCCCGGGAGGGCGGCCCGGGAGGGTGGCCCGGGAGGGCGGCCCGGGAGGGTGGCCCGGGAGGGTGGCCCGGGAGGGCGGCCCGGGAGGGCGGCCCGGGAGGGTGGCCCGGGAGGGTGGCCCGGGAGGGTGGCCCGGGAGGGCGGCCCGGGAGGGTGGCCCGGGAGGGTGGCCCGGAGGGGTGGCCCGGGAGGGTGGCCCGGGAGGGCGGCCCGGGAGGGTGGCCCGGGAGGGTGGCCCGGGACGGTGGCCCGGGAGGGTGGCCCGGAGGCTGGGAGGGTGGCTGGCCCGGTTGGCCCGGGGGGGTGGCCCGGGAGGGTGGCCCGGGAGGGAGACCCTGGCCCAGGGTCTCCCAGGCTGGGGCCCGGGAGGGTGGCCCGGGAGGGTGGCCCAGGAGGGTGGCCCGGGAGGGTGGCCCGGCAGGGTGGCCCGGGAGGGGGGCCCGGGAGGGGGGCCCGGGAGGGTGGCCCGAGAGGGCGGCTCGGGAGGATGGCTCGGGAGGGTGGCCCGGGAAGGTGGCCCGGGAGGGTCTCTCAGGGCGGTGCCCGGGCAGGTGTCCCAGGGCGGTGCGTGGGAGGGTGGCCCGGGAGGGTGGCCCACCTGAAGGCCCTCGGCCTTGCTAATTGTTAGCAGCAGTTGTAAGTAGGTTATAAGTAAGTTGCAACTAGGTTGCAAGTAGGTTATAACCATTAGTAATGTTACTAAGTCGGCTAACTCGGGCGGTGCATTTGGAGGTAGATAGCTTGAGTTAACGAAGTTGCTAACATCGCTAACTTTCACATGCTTACTTGAAAACAGAGCTGCTGCATCGGGTTGTCCTTGGATGTTGCCTCCAGAAACGCATGCATGTGTTTGGATTTTCGGGATCGCGCATATCGGAAAGCATGATCCAGACTTGCGTGCGAACGCATTCAGAATATTGTATCGAGCGTTACAAGAATGTTGCGCATTGCAAATGCAACATATCATTTCGAATTCGCAACCCTCTGTTGCACATGTTTTTGAATGTCACTAGAGTTTGGGCTCCAGCCGTTTGGGCGAGGATTGCTGCTGGCGCTTGTGGCGTCCTCCTGCACGCGGCGTGATGAACGCCTCCCGTGAACAGCAGATCGCGGAGGTCCGCCCCAAGATGATGGCCATCAAGGACATGTACTTGCATCCTGATGCAGCGGTGGTCTCATTACTTGAAGACGTATGCAGCATTGCAAGAGGCATAGACTGCCTGAGGGTAGAAAAAAATACACTCGAAGTATATGATGGTGTGCACAGAGAATCGTTGCGGAGATGGGATCATTCTGAGCGAGGTTATGGATTAGAGTTCCAAGATCTTCAAAAATGGATTCAAGAACTCTGCCCTCCAGAATCCAGCTTGCATGGAACTTCCACCAGTGGGCACGCCTGAGTACAATACAATCAAGAACTCCAATTTCAAAATAATGGAGGACTCAGCGGGCCAGCTGCCGCAGTATGATTGCGATGCAAAGCTCGCATCCTATACGTGCGGCCACACATCCATGGGTTTGCGTTGCATCAACGCAGGGGTTCCAGTACCCGCGGTCATGCCAGAGCGTTTCGACAGAATCTCGCACCAAGGGAAATTGTCACTGACGAGGTCACGGGAGGTTCAATAAGGCGTGTGACGAAGGAATTGAGTGGAAGGTCTTTCGGTGCGAGTTCGTGAAGGATTTCCCGTGGATGAGTAATCTTGCTCAGGAGGCTGGCAATGCAGGTCAACAAATTGCCAGATGCGAATCTCGCATGAGTCTCATGTACAAGATCGCAGCAATTGCCAACCGACACCACACGGGTGGCACCATGATCGATTGGGATAGTGTGATCCGCGAGGCGACTCGCGCAGGCTCTCTCTTTCCTGGGGAGATCGATTGGCTTAGTAAAATATGCGAAGGAGTTGTCTGGCGGCCTCGGCAACCCGATCTTTCTGAGCGAGCTTCGCGACTTCTCGCGGCAGCTGACCTCCCAGTGCGTGGTCACGGGTTCAATGGCGAAGTCTCTCGCCGAGGTGCAGATCAAGCATGAGGGGGCCGCTGCGACATTCAAGCTCGCATGCATGAAGGCGATGACATGTGCGACGGGTAAGTTCGCGAGGGATGGCCATCAGATGCTTTTGAAGCCAGGCGACGTGACCGCCTTGTCGAGCGATAAGAAGTCTACGATTGTAATGGTGGCCGATGAATTTCTTCAGAAAGTGCGACAGATCGCATGCGGTGAGGGCATCACGGCAGACACGGTCGCCTACGGCACCATCGTGGGATTGACTGACGCTCGCGTAGTTCATTTCGTGTTCAACAAGCCCGATGAGCGCTTAGGCACTTGCAAGACGCTGAATGACATCGGGGTCAGCTTCACCACTGCGTTGGCAACGCACGTTGGCAAAGCAGTTGCTAGCCCATGGAAGCAGATCGGTCGCGAGAGCGCATCCAAAGCCGTGACAGGGCAGGCGCGTAGCTCAGAGGTGAAAGAGCACACCCCTTCGGGCAAGTGGCCGAACCAAGTGGACAAGCTCAGTGACAAGGGGTTTGAGGTTGGCGCCAAAGTCGCCTTGGCGAGCGACACCTTGGGTGAGAACATTTACGAGCTGATCTCCATCGACGCTGCGACTGGCGTGAAGTTGAAGCTTCAGGCCACGGGCAGTGCGACATGCCACCCCATCGACGACTTCTTACGTGGCAAGTTCGTCGTGTCCACGATTATGAAGGACAGTCTTGCGACCTCGTCGCAATGCATGTGGAATGCATATACACCCCCGCACCTTTGAATTCTCGTTCGTCGTTCCCTCATCTCATTTGGCTCTGCGTCTTCATGTCTCATCTTTTTTTCGCCGCTGCTCCCCCATAGGAAACGATCGACAAGTTCGCTGACCATGGCCCCCTCAAGTCGGTCGATTACCAATGGGGTATCGAGGAGGCCAAAATCAGGCTGGCCTTGGATGATGTATACAGCCAGACCGGCAACTGTCTCAAGTACTTGAGTGGCGTGATTACGCTTGTTAAGCTTCGTGCTCTCACCGTAACGCGTTCGTTTGAGGCTGAGGAGCTGGTGCTTGTCCCACTCTCTACGGCAATCTACTTGAAGAAGCAAACTGATATAGTTCAGCGTGGGCATGTGTTCATGAAGACATACAATGACCCCAAGGGATTGACGTTCAATATCGTGTTGGCCCCCAGTGGTGGCATCAAGATTCCTAAGGCTGAGACGAACACTGGCGTTGGAGGGCTGAAGCAGGCAAAGTCTTCGCTCGTCATCCCCTTCTGGCTCGTGCAGGATTCAGGTGAGCACGGCGCCCCCAGCATGAAGCTCAAGACCGTCAAGTCTACAGCTGCCCCATCAGTGCATGTACAAATTTTGACAAACAAGTGCGCCATCAACAAGGGCGATGTCCTTAGCGCCCAGCTGGCATCGCTCATGCCCAAGCGCAAGGTAGACGATGTGCCTGCTGCGCCCGCGGCTAAGAAGGCCAGGAAGCGATGGGGCTCGCGTGTTGGCAGCATCGGTTGCACATACCGTGTGTCGTGGGGTGTGTTTATGAAATGTCTGAAAGCATCGTCGGTATCGCCCCTCTGCAATCGTTGCATCATTGCGTCAACGCGCATCGGACTCGCCTGCAATTGTCCATTGCATCGGCCCGCAGGCGTTTGGCTGTGTCCAAGCGAGTGCACGCTGCATCTGCGCACGCACTGCAGCTGCAGATGGCAGTGAGCGTGCAGCTCCGCACGGTCATCGAGGGGGGCGGCCTTAAGGATCGCGAGCCATGGGTCCCGAGGGCGGTGATGCATACGGCAGCGGCGCTCTTCGTGGAGCTGTCGAGAGCGGATAGGCAGCTGCAAAAAAATATATCTGCGCCCAACCCCACCAAGAGCAAATCGCCTCTGGCGACAAATTCGTTTTTCGATCAGATCTTGAAGATGCGCAACGCCGCTTGCACCGAGGCCATTTGGGACCACTTGAAGCAGGCCGACCCATTGCTTCAGCAAGATTGCGACAGGGCCAGCGTCATTAAGAACAATAGGAGTTCTCTGGATATGTCTCGTGGACGCTTCGCGTATTCCCACCAGGGGAGGAGGAAGGAGAGGAGGAGGATGATACATTGGATGATGAGGTGGAGTGGCGGGGGAGGGGGGCGAGGAGGAGGGGCCGACACAGAGGAGGATGGGGGAGGAGAAATGGGAGGAGGGACAGGGGGAGGAGGAAGGAGCATGAGGATGACAAAAAAAAAAAGGATGAGGAGGAGGAATAGGAGATGTCTTAATTCGCTTGCGTGAATAGGCCGCTCTTGGGCCACTCTTGGATCGATCTCTTGACCTTGAGACTTCTTGGGCAATCTTGGATCGCGTGATATCTTGGACAAGCTTGGGCAATCTTGGGTCGCGTGATATCCATGCCTGCATGTTGAGGCATCGCGTGATATATTGGGACATGTCCGTGGACATCTTGAAGTATATATGAGCCCCTCTTGGAACCACCGTCCAGGCAAATCACTCCCCCAAGGGGATGAAGGGCGTAGAAGAGAACGCATTCTAGACATGTGCCCTAAAGGGGTGGTGGTCTACCAGAAACTGTCTCGATATATATATATATATATATGCCCGCAGTCCAGTGCGACCATGGTGATGAACATTTGCATCACGATGCAGTCACCTTGAAGCTTCTGTTTGAGCTGAATGCTACTAAGAAGGTGTGGGTCGAATGTACGCCAACGGGACTTGAGTACATACGGGTTGCACCTATCGCAGCAGCGGTTTCATGCAGTCAAGAGGCAACACATCGCTTGCGGTCAGCACCAGCAGGGGTGGAAGGTGTGAAATGCGACAAACGTCGCAGGACGGTGTTCATGGTGGTCGACGGCAAGCGTCTGCAGGAGCGAGTGGACGATTGGGCCCCCACGTACATCAACAACGCAGCCCAATCCCTTCGCGATCGCTTAGATAAAGAGGCACGTGATGAGGCTGAAGCTGATGGGTCGGAGGAGTACTATGACTCGCCAGCCGCAGCAGGCGATGGCTCGCCACCAGGCGACGGCTCGCCACCAGGCGATGGCTCGCCACCAGGCGATGGTTCGCCAGGCGATGGTTCGCCGCCAGGTGATGGTTCGCCAGGCGATGGTTCGCCACCAGGTGATGGGCCGCCCACGGGAGATGCGCCAGACGACGCTTAGCTTCCAGTAGCTCCACTCCCTCTTCGCCTTCCCACCTCCCCTTCCCTCTCCCTCCAATCTCTATTCTATGTTTGCCTCGCGTGCTCAGTCCGAATCTGGCCCCGCTGGCGGCGGGGACTCAGTAACAGAACTCAGTTCAAGATGCGGAGGGCCATCGTCGCGCATGCCGCTGTTCGGCACATCGGCGCCCCTGCCCATGCTCATGCATCCGTCGTGGTCCGTGTCGTCGAGCAGGCCATGACCGTTCATGTCGCCCTTGCCCTCGTCGGAGCCCTTGCCACCGTCGTAGCCCCCGCCGCTGTCGAGGGCCGTCGCCTTGCCCTTACCACCGTCGTTAATGCTCTTGCCACCGTTGTAGCCCTCGCCATCGTCGTAGCCCTTGCCACCGTCGTAGACCTTGTCACCGTCGGTGCTGCCCTTGCTACCATCGTAGCCCTTGCCACCGTCGTAGTAGCCCATGGCCTCGTCGTCGATGCCCGCGCCACCGTCGTAGCTTGTACAGCCGCGATCGATGCCATCAGCACCCTTGCCATCGTCGTAGCCCTTTTCGTAGCCCTTGTCGTAGCCCTTGTCGTAGCCATTGACGTAGCCCGTGTCGTAGACCGTGTCGTAGCCCTTGCTCGAGCTGCCGTACGGGTCGTAGCCTTTGTCGCTGCCCTTGCCGCCGTCGTAGCCCTTGTCGAAGCCCTTGCTCGAGCTGCCCTTGGCGCTGCCCGTGCCACCGTCGCCCTTGTCGTCGGCCTTGCCGCTGTCCGACATCATGTCCTGCAGCCCGTCACGCTGCTCCTTCGCCAGCCTGATGTGGCCCTTGCCGCTGTCGCCGTCCATGTCGCGGCCCTTGCCGCTGCCGTCCTTCTCGCGGCCCTTGCCACTGTCGTAGCCCTTGCCCTTGCCACCGTCGTAGCCCTTGCCCTTGCCATCGTCGTAGCCCTTGCCACCGTCGTCGTAGCCCTTGCCATCGCTGTCGTAGCCCTTGTCGTAGCCCTTGTCGCAGCCTTTGTCGTAGCCCTTGTCGTAGCCTTTGTCGTAGCCCTTGTCGTAGCCTTTGTCGTAGCCCTTGCCATCGCCGTCGTAGCCCCTAATCAAGAGCTCGGCGATGTCGAGAAGCCTATCTGTCAGCCGCCGCTCCCGCTCGAGCTCCTGTATGGAGGGCGAAAATCCGCCGGCCTCCCTCCTCCTCCTCCTCCTATTCCTCCTCCTCCTCCCCCTCCTCCTCCCCCTCCTCCTCCTCCTCCTCCTATTCCTCCTCCTCCTCCTCCTCTTCCTCCTCTTTCTCCCCATCATCCTCGTCTTCCTCCTCGTCCTCCTCATCCCCCCTCATCCTTCTCCTGTGGCTCTCGCCCCAGCAGTCCTCTTGCAGGCGGCGCAGCGCCTCCGCGGAGGCGGAGGCGCTGCCATGGCGGCGCGGGCGGCGCGCGCGGCCACCCGCGCGCGGCCACGCCCCCCTGGGAGGAGAAAGGGCCCCCCCAGGGGGCCTCGGTCCAGAAACAGCAGCGCACGCAAATGGGGGGAGGGGGGGGGGCGATTCAGGTGAGGGGGCGATTCGGGTGAGGGGGCGTGGCTGCGTCGCGAATCGTTTCGCGCTGTGCACTCATGGGTGCATGCAGCAATGCATGCGTTGTTTCAGAGTCTACTTGGGGATGTGAACTTGAAAATGAGATGCGTTACCATCGTCGTCTGCGTTCGCCCGAGACAGCCTCGCAATTAACTCAGCATCACACGACCTCACAATGAACTCAGTACCGCGAACCATGATGTTGGTTATGGTATGCCATGCAATGCTACGCTATGATGTGAATATCCCTCCCCGACCTCATCCTCCTCCGTTGCCGCCGCCGTTTAGGCCCGAGCGTTGCTTGGGTCGCGACAGTGCGCGACCAGCTGCAGCGCTCCGCGCGCGGCAGCTACCAGCGCTCCGCGCGCAGCAGCACCAGCTGCAGCAGCACCACCAGTGCATCCAGCAGCTCCACGCGCAGCAGCACCAGCTGCAGCAGCGCCACCAGTGCAGCCAGCAGCACCACCCGCAGCAGCACCACCAGTGCAACCAGCAGCACCATGGCGGACGAGACCGCGGTGACGCTGCTACTGGAGGCGGCGGAGGATATCAACCAGCGGCGGCGCGCGGCGGCCGCGGTCTTGCAGACCACCAGCAAGGTGGCCCCTCGGCCGCCAACCACGCCGCCGACGACGAAGGTCTTGGCGAAGTACGGTCGCTCGCGCGTGGCCGACAACTTGCTCGATGACATGGGCATGGCGCCCGCGCTGGATCCCGAGTTGAACTCGTTCCAGGGCCTGCAGGACTTCATGGACGACGGCGATGGCGACGACACGGGCTACGACTACGCCAGCTACGACGGTGGCAAGGGCATCACCGGCGGTGGCAAGGGCCACGGCGGTGGCAAGGGCAGCTCGAGCAAGGGCTTCGACAAGGGCCACGACGATGGCAAGGGCAGCGGCGAAGGCTACGACATCGACAAGGGCCCGGACAAAGGCTACCACGGTGACAGGGGCGACGTGGGCTACGACGCTGGCAAGGGCGACAAGGGCTACGACCGCCGCTACGACCCGTACAGCTCCAAGTGGTATGACCGCCACAGCTCGTGGTACGACCGCGACGGCGATGACTACGACAACAGGTGGTGCGACCGCAAGCGCTGGGGCGACTACGACAATGGCTCGAGCAAGGGCTACGACAACAGAGGCTACCACAGCTCGGGCTACGACAAGAGTGGCAACTACCAGCGTGGCTACGACAACCGTGGTTACAACAACCGTGGCTAAGACAACCGCGGATGCGACAACAGTGGCCACGACAACCGTGGCTACGACAACTACGACAACAGCGGCTACGACAGCCGTGGCTACGACCGCAAGGGCGACAAGGGCTACGATCGCAAGGGCTACGACGTCGGCGAGGGCTACGACGGTGACGCGGGCTACGGCGGAGATCCAAGCTACGACCGTGGCGATGCAGGCTGCGACAGTGGCGAGGGCATCGACAGTGGCAAGGGCTACGACGGCGGCAAGGGCGATAAAGGCCACGACGGCGGCAAGGGCTGGCGCGAGGAGAAGTCCCGCGGCGGGCGCCACATCAGGCTGGCGAAGGCCCTTGCCACCAAGGAGCAGCTGGACGGGCTGCAGGACCTGATGTCGGACCGCGGCAAGGCCGACTACATCGGGTGGAGCAAGCGGACGCACTGGCGCATCTGGGTGGAGGAAAACAATACAGATCTAGTTCTGTCGGGCCCCCTCACCCCTCCTCCTTCAACGGTTCTTACCAAGGACGAGGGGGAAGGATGAGGGCCAAGAACTGGATATGGAATGCGTTCCTCCTCCCAACATCTGGGCGGAGGCAGCAGTTCGCCGCTGATCCGCAGCGCCAGACACCACTACCAAAGCGGCGCCGAAGCCGCCGCTGTCGCCATTGCGCCTCGATGGCCCGTGCCGCCACCAGCGCGGCAGCAGGCGTCGAGTCCATTCTAGACCGCGCGCTGCATCTCCTCCGTCGGGCATGATCTATTATGGTGGGGGTTGTCGTATGTAAGATTCTAACATACGACGCAGTTGTCGTATGTAAGATTCTAACATACGACAAGGTTGTCGTATATAAGATTCTGACATACGACACCGTTGTCATACGTAAGATTCTAGCATACGACTGATGTGTTAATATAATCCTTATGATATCTATAAGAGCGAGAAATCGTATGTACGATTTTTACATACGACAACGTTGTCGTATGTAATATTCTAACATACGACATATTTGTCGTATGTAAGATTCTGACATACGGCAGATTTGTCGCATGTGAGATTCTGACATACGACACCACGGGTTTGATCTCATGTTTAGAGTAAGCTTCGAGGGTCTCCATCTCGCTCGTGGTCGACGTTGTGCCTAGAATTGGCTTGTCTGCTTGGCTGCGCTGACCGCGGCTGCGCTGGGCCATGTTGATAAGTGATGCATGAGCGCGGCGTGAGCGAGAATACGGGGAAGTGGGATGAGAGGAGGATGCGCGGGAGAAGGAGGACGAGGAGAAGGAGAGGGGGGAAGATTCTGAGGGGGAGGTGGGGGGTGAGGAGGAGGAGGAGGAGGAGGAGGGGAAGGCCCATCCTCCCCCTCATCCTCATCCTCCCCCTCCTACCTTTATCCTCCTCCTCCTCCTCCTCCTCCGCCGCCGCCTCCTCCTCCTCCTCCTCCTTCTCCTCCGCCTCATCACCCTCCTCATCTTCCCCCACCTCCTCCTCCTCCTCTGCCTCCTCTTCCTCATCCTCATTCTCCTCCTCATCATCCTCATTCTCCTCATTCTTACTCCGTCTCATTCTCACCCTCTTCATTCTCATCATGTCTCCTCCTCGTTCCCGCCGTCGCCGTCGTCGCCGTCGAAGCCGTCGCCTGCGTCGTCATCTGCGCGCGCGGTGCAGGAGAGGGCGGCGGCCACCGTGACGACCGCGATTGAACGACAACGAGGATGAGGAGGAGTAGGAGGAGGAGCACGAGGAGGAGCAGGACGAGGATCAGGCGGAGGAAGAGGGGGGCGATGGGGATGAGGAGGAGGAGGAAGAAGATGAGGAGGAGTAATTGCCATGGCGGCTGCGATAGCGACGGCGACGGCGAAGAGTTGGTGGCGACGGGTTGGCTGCGACGAGTTCGACGGCGGCGGAGACGACGGCGGGGGCGTCTCCTCCTGCTCCTCCTCCTGCTCGCCCTCCCCCTTCTCCTCATCCTCGTCCTCCTTCTCCCCCTCCCTATCCCTCCTCACCATTCTCACCCCCGTCATCCTCCTTCTCCGTCTCCTTCACCTCCACCGCCTAACCCTCCTCATCCTATTCTTATTTCTCCTCGCCCTCATTCGTATTCGTATCCTCGGTCTCTCCGCAGGGTGCTTTATCGCGCGAAAAGCTGCGACGAGAACCTGAAGGCTCGCATACATGCGTTTGCACGCACAACCCCAACGAGCCCCCATCTAAGTACGCCCCGACACCCAAACTCAGGCGGCGTATTCACCGATACCCAAGGCTTTGCGCCCCCGCGCACGATCGGCAGCACCTGCCTCCACAAGGCGATCATTCGCCCGATCAACCGCACCCTTGCACCTCTTGGCGTCGTCCAAGAGCATCGTGAACGAATCCGCGGCCTGCTCCGCCTTCTTCACGGGCTTCTCCATCTTCTTGTATGCAGCGTCTGCCTTTCGAGTGGGCATGGACGGGGGTTCAGACGCGGCGTTGACACGCCGTTGCTAAGTGCGACCGTTCGCCCAACCGCTTGAGACCATGCGACCACAGTCGCAACGCCAAGCCATTACACAACCAATTTCACACCCTGACATCATGATAGTACATACCTGCGTGTCAACGCAACCGAACGCGCATGCATACGACTGCATTGGGCGCTGCCTCAACGCACCCCCCCCCCCCCCCCCCATAGTGTCACAAGTGCGCCCTTCGACGCGAACTACTCGCAGCCGATTGCAATGCGTTTCAACACAACCGAACATGCATACAACTGCATCGGGTGATGCCCAAACGTTTATGCTCTAATCAGCAAATATATTTCGACGTGAATGGATTGCAACCACTTGCAACATGTCATGCATGAGATACTGGCTGCCTTGCGGTCCGCCGTTTTGGACATCTTCTGGCAATGCTGCTTGTGCCTGATCAGGGTATCCAACCTTTCATTGAAGTGCTCCGTGTCCTCCTTGCGGTGCTTGGCACGCAGCGCCTTCAAGTCGGCTGACATGGCAGGCATAGTCGCGTACACACGCGCGCGCGCCGCAGCTTACAAGCTGCGTTCTCTCAGCCCTCAACCAACTCGGCTGCGTGAAAACGCATGTAGTCTGCGACGCGGTCGCATGGCATGAGTGCCAACCATGTGATCACACATCACTGCCCTACTCATAACCCCCCCCCCCCCCCCCCCCCCCGCACACACACACGCACACACACACACACACACACACACACACACACACACACACACACACACACACACACACACACACACACACACACACACACACACACACACACACACACACACACACACACACACACACACACACACACACACACACACACACACACACACTACATCGACGCCGTGATCGGGCACTCCCGTTGCATGTCCACCCCCAGCCGCCTCCTCATCTCGACCCCTCTCCTGTTCACACCTCTCGCGCCCCCCCCCCCCCCAGCTACTACATGTCGCCAACGATGGCGGGGCTGAGCGTTTGGCAAACCGTCAGCAGCATTTGTGGTTCATTCGCCCACCTTTGCAAAACAGTCCACGCGTGGCTTACGCGCCCCCATTTGTGGTTCACGCGCCCATGGGAAAATCAGCGAAGACGATCGCGATGGAAGCGCAGGTGCGCTTTGAGCTGCAGGATGAAAAGCAGGAACGCCAGCGGTCAGTGAAGACTGCCAAGGCGGCATTGAAGCATGCCAAAGCAGCGAAGACGCAGGCTGAGAAGAAGGCAGGCGGTTGTTAACTAACAACAACACAAGGGCCCCTCGAGGCCAGGGGGGAGGGGATGGGCTCTCGAGCCCACCCCCTTAGTCAATGGCCCCATCGGTGTCGCCAGTCCCACCCGCCTCCGTGCGATCGCCCCCCTCCCTCCCCCCCCGATAGGCAGAGAAGAGGTTCAATGCGTTTTTGAAGAGCAAGGACGCGTGGATGAACGCGCTGCTCGACGCAGATGATGCGAGCGCGGCCCACGTTCGGGCCGAGACTGAGCTGGCGCGCGCCGAGCGCGATGCCCGCTAGGGGCGTGGGGGCGACGGGCGACGGGTGGAGGGGTCAGAGAAAAAACCTGCATGCATCAATGCAAGATGAGTCTGGGATGATAATGTCGGCATGATAGCGCAGGTGCCTCGTCCTCCTCCTCATCTTCCCCCTCCTCCTCCTCCCTCCTCCTCCGCCTCCTCCCCCCTCCCTCCCCATCCTCATCCTCATCCTCGTCCTCATCCCCCCCATCACCTCATTCCCTCTTCGTCCCTCCTCGTCGTTGTCCTCCTGTTGCTGCTGGTGCTGATGCTCTTGCTCATCCTACTACGCTACTAAGCCGTGCCCCCCCCCCCATCGCTCCCTCGCAACTGCTTCGCACTCTGAATGGCATTGGTGCTATGCGTTTCCGCTTTTTCGCGTCATAGGATCATCCGACGCCTCGCGATATCTGTAGGATGACGCAGCACCAAAACCCCAAGAGGAACCACATATAGAGCCCCAAGGCCGCACCGAGGAGGAGGAGAAGGATGAGGAGGGGAAGATGAGGAGGATGAGGCGGAAGAGGAGGAGGATGAGGAGGATCGCGACTTTGGGATGCCCCCGACTGGTGAGGTTAAGTCCAGAACGCCAGTTCTGTGAGTGATGTCTTGGACCGTCCCCTCGGCATCAGCGCGCGCGCACTTAACGAGAATGATGATGAGACATATGATGATAACAACTGCAGGTGGTCTGCGCTCTTCGTTCGAGTAGGATGGGCTGGCGGGGATACGCGACGCGGCAACACTTACATCGCCATATACGCGTCGGTTCTATGTATGCCAAGATGTATGCAACCCGTTGCAGGTGGTAGACTCGCACTGCCATCCGAAACCAATCTTCGATGCGTGGGGCATTGCAAGTTGGCATCAGTTGGTGTCGGGTTCTCGTTTCGAATATAGATCACACAGGCCCGCGTCGCATAGCCATTTGGGCTCGATCGCGATCGATCGCGATCTATCGCGAGGCGCGATCTTTCGCGAGGCGCGACCTATCGCGAGGCGCGAGGCGCGAAGGTTCGGAACGGTCGTCATATGACGACGGTTCCGAACCTCCGCGCGGAACTGCAGCACATGTCAGAGTGGGTATCGACACAAATCGCATGCGGCCTGTGCCCATCAGCCGTGGCCCAGCACCAGTACGACAGCCTCCTCATGAATATCAACAACCTGTCACAGATCAGTACTGACGAGGCGACAGCCTTGGTGAAAACAATCAGGGAGTACTCGCTGAACACTTGGACTCAAGAGAACATCGCACGCTTGTGCCAGAGCGTCGGGACCAAGACAGGCATGTTGTCAATGCCAGGCGGACCCAAGCAATGGCAATATATTAGCATTGCATCGAGGGTCTTCACGGCGAGCGAGATCAAATCGCTGAAGAGCGGCGACCTGAGTGAGAAGGCGTGCATACGCCTGGTCGCCGCTCGGCGCAAGCTGATCGGCGCCCACACGCCCTCCGAGAGCTCCAAGGGCAAGATGGCCGCGCTCGTGGCGTGGGGCAGCGGCAAGGGGCATGGGGCGATTGGCTCAGGCTCCGCGGAGAGGTGAAGGGTGCCATCTCCAAGGCCATCACGTGCAAGGGTTGGTCCACGCTTGGGTACGCCACGGTGTGGAACTTCGACCGCATCGAGGACATGTCGGCGGAGCCGTGGTGGAAATCAGCTTACAAGGCCGAGGGGCCCGCCTTGGAGGAGATCCAGACGGACGCGCCAGACTACGTGAGGAAGTCGAGCAGGCGCTACGCGGCGAAGACCTCGCTTGCAGCTGCAGCACCCCCAATGACAGCCCCAGACCCTACGGCTGGCGGGCAGTTGCAAGTCATGCAGGCCCTGTTCGGTGCACCGCTGCGCGCGGCGCTCTTCGCCAACTCGGCGGCCGCGGCTCTCAGGCCGCCCGAGCCGCCTGCGCAGCCGCGCGTGGAGCTGGGGCCCCCGAAGCCAAAGCTCCCGCCGCGCGAGGAGCCGCAGCAGGAACCGAAGCTCCCGCCGCGCGAGGAGCCGCGCGATGAGGGGCCCGAGCCAGACCTGACCGACGAGGAGGAGAAGCTCAGGGCGCTCCTCGCCAAGAAGTCCAAGACCGCCAAGGCGAGGAAGCGCCCCTCCGCGGCCGGCGAAGGCGTCGGTGACGCCGAGGGCGGGGCAGGCGTCGAAGACGCCGAGGGGGCTGTGCCAATGAAGAAGGCGCGGCCCCCTGCCATGCGGCGACCCGCAGCTGCCGTGCCAAAGCCCGCCGTGCTGCCCAAGCCGCCGACGTGCGAGTGCAACGCGCCGTACAGGTGCGGCTACGTGATCTACAAGCCTTCACAGAAGGTGTTCAGGGCCGTTGTGGGGAGGGCAGATCGCCGCGCCCGCTTCGACCGCAATGCGACGATCAATCGCATTGAGGCTTGGAGCGCGGCGCTGGCGTGGATCGACGCCAAGTGTTAGGTGCTCGACGCGGGGAGGGGGAGGACCAGGGGGTCGTTGAGGACCATCAGGGCTGGGAGCTCGCATCGCAGCTGCAGCGCGGCGGTGGGCGGCGCCACATCGACGAACTCTCTCTTGCTTGTATGACGTTGCACCATGATGTCTAAAACACAAGTCTGTTGCGATCTTTTCATCGCAAGTCGCATGCATCAATATGCAACACTCCTTTCTGTTGCGAGCTACCGTCGCACTTCGTATGCATCAATCTGCACCTACATGTCCTTCTGATGCGACGTCGTATCATGCCATATGCATCGATATGCAACGTGCACTGCTGTTGTGATCTATCGCCTCGCTGCATTCAGATGCATCATGCAGCGTGCCCCTACCATAACGCGACGCATGCATCCTATGATGCGCATTGGCATCGTTATCGAGTCTGTAGCCATTTGGGCTGAAACCATGGCCGCGTCCGCCGCCAGGAAACGCAAGGCGGATGAGGCGCTGGTGGAGCTCCACAGGGGCTCATACCTGTCACAGCGTGCTCTGTCGGGTGTCCTAAAATATGTGCGAGACCATGGGTTGCCCGACAATATTTCACGGAGCTCACAATACAGGGCAAACGAAAACAGCATCGCCAAAGAGTCGAACGCATATGGGAACGTCTTGCGTTGCATAGACACGCCTTTAGTCAGTGGTAGAACTTTCGAGAACTGGGTGTGCTGTCCTGGGCCATTTTTGCATTCCTGCTGCAAGGCTAGCGCTCCAGTCAGGGAGATGTTTCGCCGCTCACTTCAGGAGCGCCCATGCAGCCTGGCGTCGCCGTGGCACATCATTTTATATTTCGATGGTATTTCACCGCGAGACCCCCTGGCGAAGGGAAAAGACTATCGGGGGGTTGATGCTGTTTACTGGTCGTTCGCTGAGTTCGACGAGTCCTTGGGTAACGAAGATGCGTGGTTCACGCTTAGCACTGCGCGGTGCGCAAAAATAAAAAACATCCCAGGTGGCATCGGGCAGTGCATCAAGATGATCCTCAAAGAAGTTTTTTTTTATAAAAAAAAAATCAATCTGCGGGTGGTTTCAATTTTGAGACGAGCGGCGTTGCATTAGACGTGTCAGAGAACGGCGACGCAACGTCGCACGCGACGAGCGTCGCGAAGCTGTCGTGCGTCATAGGGGACGAAGAGGCATTGCGGGAACTACACATGAACAAAGGGCACGCTGGTTCCAAACCCTGTGCGTTATGTCGCAACGTCTTGAATAGAAAGTTTGATTATTTGACATATGATGTATCTGGTTTCTTTGTGACAGACGCGTGCTTGGATGCGTCAAAGATGCGCAGAAACGATGACGCGACAATCATCGCGATCCTGGAACGACTTCGACCCGATTGGGATAAATATCAGCGGGGGGAGTTTTCAGAGGGGCAGTACACGACCATCACACAGCACAAAGGATTGAACTTCCACCCCGAACACATAGCGCTGGACCCAGGTTTGCGATATCTCCCTGCGTCATTCATTTGCTTTGACTGGATGCATATTTATTTTGTCTGGTATATTCGACAGAGAAGTAAAAGCACTTTTAGGGCATGCGCAGTTCAAGTGTTTGTGTGATGCAAGGGAGTTGCATGAGTATTTCATGAAGTGGACGTGGCCGAGTAAACACCACTCAGCCGCAACTGTATGGGGGACTGGTGAGCTCCAAGCAGGTGCCTCAGAAGAGATCTCTGAGTTGCCTGTTTTGTGCAGGTATATTCGGCAAGTAATTGCCAAGCATCCTTCATCGGATCAAGTGGCCCCCCAGATCGCAAGTATGCTGGCATTGCAAGATGCCGCTGACTTAATCATCACGGCGGCGCGGCGGCTTCCAGTCACGACCGCGCAGATAGAGTCAGCGATAGTGAAACATCTTCGGTGCCATCAGGACGCATATGGTGAAAGCTATTGGGTGTATAAGCACCATATGGCAACACATTTGCCAGAAATGTTTGAAAAACATGGGTCGCTCAGTTGCTTTGTCCAGGAACGCAAGCACAAAAACGTAAAACGTTTCGCCAAAGACCACATGTGCAAGAAGGGGCCAGAGAAGGCTCTCATGGTCCAACTCACTGCGCAGCACGCGCACGATTTAAAGACCATGCGTGTTTCACCTGGCTTAGTCGACCCAACGAAAGCAACACAGAAGCTGCTGAATGCGTTGAAACGCATGTGCCCTGGGACGCAGACAGCCGTCTCCAGCATCGAAGCCATGACAGATTTCGGCCGCATCAAGCGCGGTGATATCGTACTTCTGGGGTCGGGCGGGATGCATGCAGCAATGCAAGTGTGGTTTCACGTGAAATGCGACGATGGCGAGTCGCAGGTGCTTGTCCAGCAGCTTGCAACTAAGCATGTGAACGCCGCTGAAGGTTTTTCCAGACACATCTTTTTAGATGATACAGACCCTGTTATGATGCCTCTGGCCTCGCTGAAAGCTCCTGTGATTTACAGGAAAATAGAGAACGACATCACGTACATTTGGCCAGTATACTACAAATCGCGATGTTGCTAGCATGATGCGCTGCGGACCGTCGCGTTTGCCCCAGGACGATAAAAAATCTGAAGGCCCCTGAGCAGATCCAAATCGACGAAGCGCCCAATCATGATGCCCCAATTTCCAACTACATGAGATGCAAAAACACAACATAAACATTAAAAAAACAGCTTCAAACTGGCCAAACCTAACTAGTTATAACTCCGTTAATAATAATTAGAAGTTCCGCTAATTGTCACTAACTACGCAGGGCCTTCAGGCAGGAGGGTGGCCCGGGAGGGCGGCCCGGCAGGGTGGCTCGGGAGGGTGGCCCGGGCGGGTGGCCCGGGAGGGTGGCCTGGGAGGGTGGCCCGGGAGGGTGGCCCGGGAGGGTGGCCCGGGAGGGTGGCCCGGGAGGGTGGCCCGGGAGGGTGGCCCGGGAGGGCGGCCCGGGAGGGTGGCCCGGGAGGGTGGCCCGGGAGGGTGGCCCGGGAGGGTGGCCCGGGAGGGTGGCCCGGGAGGGTGGCCCGGGAGGGTGGCCCGGGAGGGTGGCCCGGGAGGGTGGCCCGGGAGGGTGACCTGGGAGAGCGGCCCGGGAGGGTGGCCCGGTGGGGTCGCCCGGGAGGGTGGCCCGGGTGGAGCCCGGGAGGGTCTCCCAGGGTGAGGTCCGGGAGGGTCCCCCAGGGGGGCCCGGGAGAGTCGCGATCCTGTCCGCGATTCGATTCGCCGCGGGCAGGTCGCGATCCGGTGCCCGGTTCGATTCGCCTGCAGTTCGCAGCGATCCGGTTCCAGGCGATGCGATTACGATTTCCCGACGAGGGCGCGTGGGCCCTGGCGGGGGCGCTGCCCTCCCTGCCCGGCCTGCAGGAGCTGGCCCTGAAGTTTGATAACTTCTTTTTTTGAAGTTGCAGTTATATGCTAACATCATAATAGGTATAACTTTATTTCTCTTGGGGCGTTGTAAGCCAACTTCATTCTAATAACACAGCAATTACAGAAATGACGTTATGTTGCGTGTATTGGGCGAGTGCGGTTGTTTAATGCACGCGCGCGTGTAAAACTGTCAAACGCTCACGCGCCGCATCCAAGAAGGCTCACATTTACTCCAAGACAGCTCGTTCCCCTTGGTGTTAGATTATGCTGGATATTTCGCGAAACATATTTCGACGTTTGTTCATTACTTCCCTTGTTGTTAAACCTGGTATTCGGCGGCGTTCGAAGTGTTTGAACTGCCGTTTCACTTCGCGCGGCCTCGCAATCAGCACCCCAGGTAGCACTGCAGTTTCGCGGTAAACGATAAATGCGGCAGTTGCGCGCGAGAAGCAACGAACACGCAAGGGGCGCAGCTCGCGATACAAAGGCCGCGGAACGCTGCGAAAAGAGGTCCGACGCAGCTCGCCAAACAAAGGCCGCCGAACGCTGCGAGAAATGCGCGGCGCCAGATGGAGCTTCCCACGCGCATGAAACCACCCGATCGAACACGGGCCCATGCAGCCATGGGCCCGCGCCATTGCCAAAGCCCGCGCCCGCGCGCAAGGAGCAACCATCAAGGACACAACGGATCCGACGAGGGAAACGCGCAGGCGGAGGTGGCGAGAAGGAACGAACGGGAAATACATCGACGAGCAAGCATATCCAGAACTTGGCGGGCGAAGGCATGGAGGAGGAGGCAAAGATGCGAGGCGGAGGTGGGAGAGGAACGGGGAGGAGGGCAAGTGGAAGGGAGGACGGAGAGGAGGATGTTGAGGTTGAGGTGGAGGAGGATTGACGATCATATGATTTTCGTTTCCGCCAGGTTCGCGCGACGCAGTTTTACGCCCGATGTTTTGCACCGGGTGTATGCTGTATAAACAGACGCTGAAAATATTCTGGCCCCCAAGGCCCCCAAGGCCTTCAAAGTTCCCAGGGTCCCCGAGGTTCGAGCTCCCAAGATGGGGCCAGCGGAATGGCTGCAGCCTGCTTATATAAGAGTTTCCCGTGGGCCTGTCCCGACCTATCGGGCGCCTCCAGATTTACCGCGTTCACCGGACGCGAGTCCAACGCGCCGTCTCGGAGATCCCGTTGCGATTCCATCGCCGCTCGCCCTTGGCCTGAATCCTGCTCGTTCGTTCGAGCGACGGGGCGGTCGGGGAGAGCCGCGATGGAATCACATTGGAATTCGCAAGGTGGATCGTTGAAATCGCGATGGAGTCTGTGCGAGGTCCCCAAGTCCCCCTCCCCCCCTCCCCCTGCTCCTCGCCCCTCCTCCTGCCCCCGTTCCACCACCCCTTCCCCCTGCCCCCCCTCCCCCTCTGCACGCGTCGTCCGTGGCAGGGGGCAAAGAACCTTGCGCCAGCCGCGAGCAGCCGCGGGCAGGCCACGAGCAACGATTCACGGGGAAATCAGGCTGGGGTCTGGGGCGCCATCCGACGCCTCTGTTTCTCTCGCTTTCAATATTTCGGCATGTCCGTCTGTCCGTCTGTGTGTCCGTCTGCCTGTCTGTCTGTCTGTCTGTCTGTGTCTGTCTGTCTGTCTCTCTGTCTGTGTGTCTGTCTTTATGCTTGCTTCTGCTTGTGATTATGCCGTTGCCTGCTGTCTTGGACGGGCCTCGCTTTCTTCTGTCTCTCTGTCTCTCTCTCTCTCTGTTTCTCTCTCTCTCTCTCTCTCTCTCTCTCTCTCTCTCTCTCTCTCTCTCTCTCTCTCTTTTTCTCTCTCTCTCTCTCTCTCTCTCTCTCTCTCTCTCTCTCTCTCTCTCTCTCTGTCCTTTCTCGTCGCGTTCGCCCCCCTCTCCCCTCCGCCCCTCCCCCCCTTTCCTCCCCCTCCTCCTCTCTCTTACTCTGCCCTCCTCCCTTCCATGCCCCCCCCCCCTACTCGGCTGCGTCTCACTCGCTTTGAATCCTCCGATGGCGGCGGCGGCGGCGACTGCGAAGAGAGGGGGGGGGGGGCGTGAGCGATGCCGCATTCTTGGACTGAGCCCAATCAGAGACGCTTCAGTGCAGCGATGTTTCGCAAACTGCGTCGCGCGGCCAGCTGGCCAATTGTCGGGGGGGCAGCGACGTGCCTCGGGCCACTCGAACGGGGGCCGATCCAATGCCTTCTCGTCCTCCTCGTCGTTCCTGATATTCCTCCTCCTCTCATTAACTTCGAAGGCGTGCAGGGCTTTGCGCTCTCTGCCTGCTTCTACCGCCTCCGAGCATGCCACTGCCTGAATTCAGCCCTCAAAAGCGACGGCACGACTTCAGAAGGTGCGTCCGTGACTGATCCATTGCCGTACGTGTCGTCCGACTCGTCTGGGTATGATCCCTCCTCTTCCTCTTCCTCCTCCTGCTCCTTCTCTGTTCTTGTCTGTCCGAACCTTCTACATCTTCTGAGTTGCCCCTCTCCTCCTCATCCTCTTCCTTCGCCGCCTCCTCCTAGCCTCCTCTCCAAACTTCGCGCATCGCTCTGGCTGGTCGCCTTTGCTCCCCCTGTCCTCCTCAGCCTCCTCAGCCTCGTTGTCTAGCACGTCGTGTTTGGTTTCATCCCCCCCAGCGTGCCCTCGTCATCTGCTGCGTCATTCGGGCCGATATCCTCTTCCTCGCCGCCACCCTGACTTCGAAAAAGGCGGTGCGAAGCTGGCAAAACGCTGCGAGCCATCGGGCCTTGAAACCGCGCGGCCCTGCGGGGCCCGTGCCCGACCAGAATGGCGGCCTGTCGCCAGCCAGTTTCACGGGGCGCGATCCCAAAGCGCAGCTTCGCGAATTCCATCCCGATTCCATCTCGCAGCTTGCTCCTGACGCCCCACCCGTTCGCTCGAGCGGGCGATCGTTCGGAGCACGCTGCGATGGAACGTCGCTGGAATTCGCGAGGCGGCGCGTTGGAATCGCGGTGGAATCGGCGCGGGGCCATTCCCACGCCCTCTCGAGGCGATGGCCGAGACAGGGATTCTCAGGATTCCCACGGGGACGTGAGTGGAGAGATGGAGAAGGTGACGATGACGAGGACGGCACAGGTATGCTCTGAGGTTGTAGGGGCAAGACATGAGTTACATGATGGAGGCGAGGAGGAGGGCGGGTAGGACCATCATCGCGCGAACATGCGTCCAAATGACGATTGCACACAGTTCAAACCAGGCGCTGCCAAACGAAACGCGCCGCCAGCCACGTGAGCGACGATGCTCGCTAATAGCGCGCATGATTGCACGCAGTTGAAAGTTGCACTTAGCCGCGCACTCAGCTATTCGGAATTGCGAAACAAGCGGAGGCCAGCAAAATGGGAAACGATGCGCGCAGTCAGCTTGCAAAAATCATGTGGGTACTGCTGGGTACCCCCCAGGGCAGACTTGTCGAAATTCACCCACTTCGAGCCCCACGTGCATGTCCTGGGTTTCTTTGCGTCACTACCCCAATGCAATTTCGCCTTGCGCTTGCCAGAGAGTCCAGGCCCCTTGGCATCTTTCATGGGGCGCCGCAAACTGTCCAGCATATCAGGCTCGAGTGGGGACGTCGTGTAAAGCTCAACTGGCTTAACTGAAAGCCCACCAAAAGCGCCCAAATATGTGGTGATACGAGCGGCGGCAGCCGTTGCGAGCGCCTTCTTTAAAACTGCGTGCTGGTACATAAGGGGGTTGAGCGGCTGCTCCACGAAGACATGGATGCCGCGGGTCTTCGCGACAACAATGACGTATGACCTGGAGATACGCACCACGAGAAACAAACAGACGATGAGAAGGAGGGAGGACTCGACTGACACGAGGAGGCGGGTGGAGGCGGTGGGCAGAGGAGGCGAGGACGATGAGGGTGAGGAGGAGGCGGAGGAGGGGAGGTGGAGGAGGGGAGGTGGAGGAGGGCGAGGTGAATGAGAGCAGGAACTGTTGAGGGAGCGGAGGCGGCCCGACCCGACGGCGACGCAACCCCGGCCGCCCGCCCCCCCCCCCCCCCCCCCCCCCCCGACCCCTCGTTTCCATGGCCGGCGTTGGCCTCGGGGCGCGAGCTGCGATCCAACAGACATCCCAGGGAGATCAAAAACCTTGGGCAGGGCGTGCTAATGATTCCGTCGAGCTCACTGTGCGTGCGGGGTGGTGGTGGTGGTGGTGGGTGGGTGGTGGGGGGGGGGGGGGTCCTTCGCCCAGTGACGCGAATGCTGCCGCGTGATTGGCTTCTGCCACATCGAGTCTGTCGACGTTCCCAGACGTGTTATCCAGCGATCTCCTTCGGGCGTCGCTTGAGTCTGTTATGCCGATCTACCTCATCCCTCCATCCACCTTTTTCCATCCCGCCCTCTTCTTCTCCTCTCAGGGCCCCCATGGGCTCCTTCGCCACCTCTCCCCTTGCCTTTTCGCATCCTACCCGAGCCTCCCCCTCCTCCTCCCCCCCCCTGTTGCGATCCCCCCATCCGCCTCCTATCATTCACCTTTGCCCGACTGTGGGGCCCCAGTTGAAAACAAAAAAAACAAAGGGTCCCAATCGGAAATGGGGGCTGTGATGGTAAGCTGGCGTTTCCACCCCCTTTCCGTGTATGATGCCTGCTCAGGTTGATCCATGTTGAGCATTGAGGGCTGATGAAGACGCACCCCCCTGCCGCAATGCAACATACGATGCAGAGAACATATAGCATGCCGTCCAGCCTGCACGCATCCTGATATTCGAAGTGCTCCCGATCAAACGAGTATGACACGCCGTCAAACTTGTCGATGATGAGCCTGGAGGTCTCCGAGTTCCCAGAGAAAAGCTCAAGGAAGTTGACAGACCGAGGCATTCCAATTTTCGAAATTCTCATGAATTCATCTGCGGCTGTTAATATCAGGTTGGCGCTGTCGGCAGCATCTCGCAATTGCAATGTTTTGCCGAGACATCCCAGCGATCTGGCTCGACCACACGCCCATATCTTAGCAGGTTCATATTCGGGCGTTGGCGCTGATTCAGCCACGATTGCCAGCATCCCTGATACAGCTAATGCCCAGACACAAGAGGTAAGCATTCCTTGTACGGCAAGTAAGGGGACAATCTCAAACAGGAAGAGAGCTCAACCAAGGACCACACTCGACGCTCAAAGGTGCTGCGATGAGCGTATTTGGCGATGTCCCTCAGGAGGATGTTTAGCGTTTCGTCTGTAAATGTGTTGTAGGCCTTGGGGCTGCCGTGGTAACCAATCCTGGGGATGTTGTTTCTCTCTCTTGAACTCGTTCTCATGCTGCTGATGCTGGAACCTGTGAAACTATACCGTCTTTTCTGGTTTCCCCTTCAATCTTCGGGGTCTCATTTTTCATCCTCCTCCTCCTCCGCGTTTCCCCTATCCCTTCCCGCTCCCCCTCTCTCTCCTCCCTCGCCAACCCCTCCTGGAGTGAACCTCGCCAGCTGGGCGCCCGATCCACCGGGCTCGCGGATTTCAAAGATCCCAAAGCAACGACAGCAACAACTCCCGAGGACCCGCCGCCAGCGCCAGGGGGATTAGAGACAGAGCGGCATACAATGGATTGCAGTGGAGTTGCGAGGGTGGAGGGGGGCGAATATGGATGGGGTGGGGGAGGAGGGGCAAGGGTGGCGGGCAGGTGGGGCGGGAGTGCAGGGAGGGGAGGATTGACGAGCGCAACAGCGACAGCAAAAAAGTGGTCCTCTCAACCATATGGCACATCAAGTGGTGCTTGGGCGTGAGTGCGACGCCCGCGGCATCGCAGCACCTGATGTGTATGTCGACCGCCTCCATCATGCGAAACCTGTTTCCCTCGGAGACGTTGAACATGACCTCGCGGCAAGAGTTCAGCAATTGCTGGAGTGCTCTGCCAGCGCCAATGATCGGTCCTCCGAGAGCCTCATGTCCGCCAAAGCCCTCGATGCGATCCATGAGGAAATCAAGGACTAAAGTCGACCCCGCGGCTTTCAGCTTGATGGGCGCCCCAGGGTGGTGGGGGCACTGGAACGAGCAGCCGCGAGTCTTCCCAATCATCTTGGGAGTCAGGGCGCGGACCCAGTTGCCGTGGGGCACTCCTCGTTCCTGCTGCCAGCGGCGCAGGTCAGCGGTAAGGCCCCGAAGCCCGACCTCCACCACGTGTTTCTGGGTGCCAGCGTGTTCGTACAAGTTCATGAGCAATATGCGCCAGATGACGGCGCTCACCCAACGCTGCGCTACTCCGAGGTATAAGCAGTGCATGCTGTCGATGGCAAGCGACAGCTCTGGGCAAATGCCAATTGAAATATAACATATCGGGTTCCTGTGGTGCACCGCATCCATTGGGTGTCCGCCTAATCCAAGACGCGCTCTCCAGAATTTGAGATCACATGGGTATGACATTCCAGTCAGGTCACCTATATCTGGCACGTCGCGTGAATGTTCTAGCCTGTCTCCTGCGATCAGCTTCGCGCCGCCGATCTCGACGTCGAGCGAAATCCCGCGAGTTCGGATCCCAGAAACTTTCTTGCTTCCAACTGGTCTCATCCAGCGCAGGACGTTACATAGTTTGTATTTGTCCGCTGCCGAGTGCAGCGCGAGGGTGAATTCGCATTTCCCGATTGCCTTATCGTAGTCCCCAACCTCCCTGAGCGGCCATTGTGGCCCAGTGCTTGTAGAAAGGAGGCGGTTGAAACTGTGCAGCTCGTCCTTGGCTAAATGGCAGAACTGGCAGGGATTGTGTAACTGGTTGGGCCCCGCGAGGCCGAGCGTCCTGGAATGTTCGCACCAGTCCCCTTTCACGTAGAGTACACATGCAGAAAAAACCAGCTCCGCAACTGCAGGTTCTTGACCAACTGGCCATGGCGTTCCCGTGTGCGTGAGCGGTGGCCGCTTGCCGTCGGCCAGGGCGTGCAGTTGCCATGATATCGTTGAAAGAATTGGATGGATGCTGCACCGCCCCCTGCACCCGCAGGTGCACTCATCAGAGTGGCGCAACGTTGCGATTAGATGTCGTGTGTTCGTCAGTAAGTTGATCCCCCACCAACCCGTGACCGAGTCCGAACGCCCAGCCGCCTGCTGAGAGAAGGAGACGCCGTCGACGTAGGGTGCAATTGGGATTGGCAGTTCGTTCCCAGCCTCGATGGCTTGCTTCACCAGTATGTGATCCTTGTAAGCTTGGCAGTCTAATGTGCACTCATCTCGCTCGCCTTCAGGCGCCCGCAGCAGCTTGAGCGACTTCTCGTCGCTGTGGATCTCGTCAGACAATGTCTCGTATATCAGCTTAACGGGCACTGCCCGAACGCGGCGATGGGGCCCTCGATTTGCATTCTGCGGCACTCCCACGTCATAGAGGTGGCTCGGCGCAGGGAGGACCCGATCAAGGTGTTCTTGATATTTTCCTGATTGCAGGTCGGCGCCCCTGGCGTATCTTGAAAAGCAAGCCCCTTTGACGCCCGATTGTTCGCACAAGCTGCATATCCGACAAAATTGTTTGGCTGTTAGACGTGCAGATCCATACAATTCTAGCAGTTGCGTCAGAAGTGCTGCGCCTGCCGCCCTCTCCGACGCATCAGCTCGCAGCGAGGTACTGCCATCGCCGAAACGATATTGTGGCTGTCGCATGGCGAGCCAGCCCAAGTGCGAGCCAAAATGGCTAAGGTCGGTGAGGAAGTGGGGCAGGCAGCGAGGCACTATGAGGAGCAGGGTGCGAGGGGTAGTGTGTGTGTGGTGTGTGTGTGTGTGTGTGTGTGTGTGTGTGTGTGTGTGTGTGGTGTGGTGGGGGGGGCGGGGGGGGGGGGGGGGGGGGGGGGGGGCGGGGGGGGGGGGGGGGGGGGGGGGGGGGTAGTGGGGGGGGGGGGGCGAGGAGAGGAGTGGAAATGACGGGTGGGGAAGCGCGTGGCGTCCCCTCTCACGGTTGGCAGCAATCATCTTGATCATGCGCTCACCCTTCGTTGTCTTTTGGCGGGCCATCACCTCGCCCATCCCCGCCCCCGACGGTTAGCGCGGCGCTCTCGAGGCCGCTGAAAGTTCACCTACCTCGCATTGCAGTCCCGAACTCTTGGCCACTTTGGGGGTAGAGGGCGCGAGTGCAGAGGGGGTCGGTCGGCAGAAGAGCGATGCAGGAGGGAACTGAATGGACCTTGGAGAAATAGACGCAGCACGAGATGACAGGGCGGTGCTGGCGCGAGAGGGAGATGGGCAGTATCACCAGACTCGGCCGTTGCGTCAGCACTCGCTTCCCCCCGAGGACGACAGTTGGACCGAGCTCGTGCCACGACGTGTTCGGGGACAGCCTCCGCGCCGCCGCGTGCCTCTTTTCATGAAACTTGTGTTGACAGAATGTCCGAACTACTGCTGCTGCCGCCGTCCTCCTCATCATCCGTCATCTTTCTTTGCCCTACTCCCCCCCTCTCTCTCACTCTCTCTCTCTCTCTCTCTCTCTTTCTCTGCGTTTCCTCCTCATCCTCTGCCATCCCCACCCCGCTTCCTCCTCCTCCTCCTCCTCCTCCTCATCCTCATCCTCATCCTCTTCCTCCTCATTCCCCTCCTCCTCCTCCGCCTCTCCCTCCTCCTCCTCCTACTCCTCCTCCTCCTACTCCTCCTCCTCCCCCTCCTCCCCCTCCCCCTGCCCCTCATCCCTATTTGGCGCAGCTGGCCTCCATGAATTGCCACGGGAGGCCGACATGCCGTGGACGAAGGCTGAAATACTGGCTGCAGCAACGCGCAACGCGTTACCAGCCGCCCTCGTACCACGCTCTGCTGTCAAAGATGCCACACTAGTGCCCGAGCGCCATCTCGTCGGCAGAACATCTGAGCAAAAATGCGGTCGAACCCACGAGAACGTCACTTGTCTCCACAAGTGGGCAAGATACCCGCCGTTTCAACGCATGGATGCTCATGGGTCAGCTCAAAATCGGTTCCATCGGCATTCCACCGGTATTCCACCGGACGCCATTTTCTATACGGATGATTCCATCGGTAGTTTTACATGAGAAATCACAGGTAAAACGGCGATTCCATCGGCATTCCATCGGTACGATTCCACCGGGATTCCATCGGGATTCCATCGGTACTTTTGCGCCCAGACAGCTGATCCCAGAGTGATTTTCATGGTGCTCGATGCATTTTTCGTCAGATGTTGTGGGTTTCAGTGTCTAAGGCCTCCTCCCACTCCTCCCCCGTCTGTTTCTGCATCCTCTTCCCCTCCTTTCCACACTGAGAGATGGTGGCGCGGTGCATTCGCTCGAGCGAGAGCTCGGGCACGATTCAATCAGCCGCATGCCCGCACGGCCACCATTGATTCCTGGCTGACAAATACCCTGATGCAGCCAAGCCCCAGGACGTCCTTGAAATCGACAGCGATTTACTTGGACGCCTTGCCAATGATCCGCTGCTTCTTCGGGGTGGGCTCGCTGCCGTTGGCCGCCGCAGCCTTCTCGGCCATCTTCTTCTCCTGCTGGCGCTTCACTTCGGCGAACCCGATGATGGTGCCCACCTCTTCCTCGATCGTATCCAGCGCAGGGTTGAGAGTGTTCACGATGTCATCCAGCACCTGGAGCGCGATTCTCTCTCCGACGCGCTTCTGGTACTTAGTGAGGTTCTCCGTCAAGGCCGAGCTGAGGTTCGCGTCGTCTGCGACCATCATCTTGACCTTGTTGATGGCATCAAAGAGAGGCTTCACCACGTCAGTCGTAGCCCACTTCTTGTACCAGCTGTCGCTCTGCGTGGTGTCGTACACCGTGGTCCCCGTGGCCAGGGCGCCAGCGTACCTGCCGATCACCTTGCGGGCAGACACCATCTTGGCCTGGAGAGGCGTCTTCTCCTTCGGCGCCTTGGCGTCGGCGTCAGCGGGGCCCGCAGCGCAATCAGCGCCTGCCGCCCTGGTGGCAGCCGTCCTCTTCCTGCTGCCCTTGCCGACGCGTTGGAAAGCTATGGAAATCCTCGGCCCGAGCGATGGAATAGCGATGGAATCGCGATTCCAACGCATTTCCATCGCGATCCCATCGCGATTTCATCATGATTCCATCGCGATTCCATCGCTCGGGCCGAGGATTTCCATCGCTATTCCATCGCTCGGGCCGCAGCTGCTGGCACTGGCGTCTCTGGCGCCGCCGTCTCCCCCTCCGCCTCCTGCGCAGCGACTGGCGCCGCAGCTGGCGTGGCTGGCGCTGCCTTCGGCGCGGCCGCGGCTGGCGCCACTGGCGTCGGCTGCGCCGCTGCCGCTGGCAGCGCGGCCTGCGCCGCGGCAGCCAGCGAGTGCTGGCCAGGCGAATCCTTCGGAGCGAAAATGTGCATCCTCGCACCCTACCTCGTCACCCCTCCCCCTTGCTCCCTCGACCGTTTTCTCTCTCTCTCTCTCTCTCTCTCTCTCTCTCTCCCTCTCTCTCTCTCTCTCTCTCTCTCTCTCTCTCTCTCTCTCTCTCTCTCTCTCTTCTCTCTCTCTCTCTCTCTCTCTCTCTCTCTCTCTCTCTCTCTCTCTCTCTCTCTCTCTCTCTCTCTCTCTCTCTCTCTCTCTCTCTCTCTCTCTTCTCTCATATCCGCTATCCCATTCCACCTATTCCTTCCTCCCAACTTCCATCCCCTTGTTCTCTATATCCTCTCCTTCTCCCTTGTATTCCTGCCCCCTCTCCTCCTGCTCCTCCATCTGTTTCTCCTCCTCCCCTCCTCTTCCTCCTCCTCCTCCTCCTCTTCCTCCTCCCCCACCCCCCTCCCTCTCCCGTGCCAAGCGTTTTGGTGCCCGTGGACGTCCTGCTCCCCCCACGTGGCATGCTCCTCCCACGCCGTGCTGAAAGTCTCCCTGAGCCCGAACGAGACGTACAACCCCTTCACCGTCTCCGTCCACTCGTCGTAGGTCACCCACGGCGGGCCCATCGACATGCAGCGCCACATATACTTTGTTGCCTGGGTAACGTCTACGCTGGGTGGCTGGCGACACCTCAGTGGAAGGCGCGTTTTTTTTTTTTCGGAAACGACGTTTGATTCCTGGAGGGTTCAATGGTTTCACCAGGGGCACACAGAGAGGTAAATAGTTGCTTCCGCCGAAGTACCGCCAGCCAGCCAGCCCTGCCGTTGCCCTCGAGATGGGCGATCCGCCCGATGCTCAAGTACTGGCTGTCCTTCCAGTGGGTCCTCCGATCCTCCGTCGTCTTGGTGAACTTCTTCACCTTCTTGTCGTGCTGCTCAATCGCCCACTTTCTCCGAAACTCGGCCTTCGCCACGTCCCCCGAAACCTGCGCGTAGTCGGCTTTCAGCTTGGAGTCCGCAGCAATCGCACGCTGCCACCTCCCCGCCTGGGCGGCCTCCTTCTTCCCGTCAGTACTGATCCAGAATCCCTGGGAAGCAAGCGTCGACCAGAACTCGAACTCCTTTCTCTCGTGGGGCTTGAGCGTCTCAACGTGCTTCTCCTCGTCGAACGCAGGCCCCCACGACGAAGGATCTGTCGGCCACGGCGCCGACGTCTCGCGCGGCGTGCCCTTGAGCTCGAGAAGGCGCTCGAACACAGGGCCAGTGAAGATCTCGTGCACCTTCTGGGACAGGTCGAACTCGTCGCGCTCGCCGAAGGTGACATCTGGCGCGCTCAGCTTGCCGATGAAGTTCGCCTTGAGTGCGTCCACCTCTTCCAGCGTTGCCTTCTTGGTCTTCGGTGGCGTCTGCAAAGGCTGGTTCCCGAGCTCCCCACGCATGCCGAGAGCTGCCTCCACCATTTTACTTCCAGTAGGCCAGGTGCCGCTCTTGTCTGGTGCTGTCGCCGCGCGTGCTGCTGTCTCCGACGCTGGCACCGTCTCGGCGTCCGCCTCGTAGCCCACGGTCTCCGCCTCTGGGTCCTCCCTTGGGGCCGCCTCCTGCTGCGCCGCCTGCCGCGCCGCCTGCCTCTTCTTGGGCTGAGCTGCCGCCACCTGCTGCGCCGCCTGCTGCGCCGCCTGCTGCGCCCGCTGCTTCTTCTGCTGAGCTGCCGCCTCCTGCAGCGCCGCCTGCTGCGCCTGCTGCTTCTTCTGCTGAGCTGCCGCCTCCTGATGCGCCGCTGCCGTCTCCTGCTGCGCTGTCGCAGCGCCTGCTGCTGCCTGCGCAATCCTTCCTTGTCCTCTTCTCTCCCGCCTCCCCCCCCCGCCAGGACCACCGACCACCGACCATATCCACCGAGCCAGGGCTGCCGGAACCACCGCGACCGCCGACCAGATCCAAGGCGGGGAGGGAGGGGCAGGGGAGGAGCAGAAGGAAGGTTAGCGCCTTGTCCTCTCCCAGCGTCGGCACGGGCTGCGCGCCTGCCCCAGCAGCAGCCTGCGCGGCCATGCTCATGAGGTTGGCCTTGACGGCCTCGGCGTCCTGGCGGAGAGAACAAAGAGGGCGAGAATGGCATGTCCTCCTCCTTCTCCCCCTCATCCTTCTCCTCCTCCTCACCTCCTCACCCTCCCCCTCCTGTTCTTCCCCTTCCCCCATCCCCCTCCTCATCCTCCTTCCCTGAGGCACTTGGGACGGGCAGGGGCGGGGGGGAGGAGGAGGAGGAGGAGGGAGGAGGAGGAGGAGGAGGAGGAGGAGGAGGAGGAGGAGGAGGAGGAGGAGGAGGAGGGGTGACGTAGGACACGGAGTTAGGGGAGGATGAAGGAGAAAGGAAGTGGAAGACGAGGAGGGGGGGAGGAGGAGGAGGAGCATGAAGAGAGGCGAGGTTGGGTATTGTGAGATGAGATTCCTGCATGCTGCCCATCATGTTAGCGATCTGCATCATCATGCTCTGAAGCATCATGGCCTGCGACTGGCTGGCCTCGCTTTTTGCTGGGGAGGGGGGGGGGGGGGGCATGCGCAGGGGAAGCGGGTGGCGAGCGGAAGGGTGGCACATGACAGCGGAAAGATCATGAGGAATCGAATGGGAGAGCCAGGAGTAGGAGAGGACAGAACATGAGAGGAGGAGGAGGAGGATGGAAGCGGGATGAAGCTTCGGGAAACGAGAAAGGCGACGAAGACGAGGATAATGAGGGATGCGGCCTCCTGCTCTCCAGCGACGCGGCCCCGCTGCGCAGCGGCTGGCGGCTGCGCGGGCAGCAGGGGCGGCGGCGTCTGGAGGTCCGAGGCCGTCAGCAAGGGCTGAGCAGCCAGCTGACTCGCCTCCTGGCTCAGGCCGAGCCGCTCGCTCTCAGAGGAAATGGAGAAGACCTGGCTCTCGTTGCCATTCTTGTCGAAACGAGCCAGCGCCTCCTGGCTCAGGCCGAGCCGCTGATTCCCAGCTGGCGGCGTCGAAGGCTGCGGCCGCCCATCGCGGTAGCAGTCCTTGCTGCCCATGGGCGGCTCTTGCCAAGCGGGCGGCTGCGCGTCGTCGGTCGGGCTCGGAGGACCGCGGCGACCGGCGGCCCGCTGGGATGCGGCAAGGGCGGTCTCAAGCTGGCGCTGCTCCTCAGCCGCGAGCTCCGATTGCTTCTCAGCGTCGCGCAGGCTCTCCTGGACCGCAGCCTCCTCGGCATCGCGCTCCTCAGCCTCGCGCGCCGCCTCCTCCTGAGCCGTCCGAGCACTTTCCTCGAGGATCTGATCTTCATCATCAGCATGCTGTGGAAACGGCTGTTCAGTAGGGGCGTCGGAGCCCTCAGCTTCGTCACTGTCGGCATCTGCATTGCCCTCGCTAGCGACGCCCTCCTCGCGGGCGCTGGTACCCCAATCAATGCCAGACGGCTCGCCCCTCGACTCCTCAACACTCTCAACCACCTCGACCTCTTCCCCGTCGAGGAGCTGCGTGGGGTCGTCACGCATGGTGGCCGAGGTCGCCAGCGTGTCATGCTCCGACAGTGGGCGTTGCGCATCCTGCTTGGACCGCTTCCTGGGCTTCCACGAGCCTCTCGCCAGCGCCTTGGCGATCGGCGTGTTGCGCTTCTGAGGCGCCATCGATTCTGAACTCCTGGGCCCTGGTGCAAGCCGAGTCCGAGCCCTGTCAACCCTTCGGGCCCGAATGGCTGTGGCGACGCCAAAGAATTGGATGGGCCCCCCCCATGGACGTCCAGGGGCTGGCATGGAGAAGGATGAGAAGGAGGAGTGTACTTCGGAGGAGGAGGATGGGGAGAGGTAGGAGAGGTAGGAGAGGGAGGAGAGGGAGGAGAGGGAGGGGAGAAGGAAGGTGAGAGAGGGGCCGAGGAAGTGCTGCCCCTAGGGGCGCAGCACAACTCCTCCCCCTCCTCGGTGCCAGGCTCCGACTCGACGCCAGCGCATTGCTGCGCCTTCGACTTGCCGCCAGACCCCTTCCCCCTCCTACCCCCTGCCCCCTGACTTCTGCTTTCGCCCTCCCGACCCCCTCCCTTCCTGCCCCCCACCTCGTCCTCATACCTCCTCACAGTTGCCATTGCGTATGTGGCTCGAACCTTTCAAGCGTCTTGCTTCGAGGTAAAGTACTTCGCGCCCCTGCGAGATGCTGATATATTTGCACTCGTGGCCGCGCGAACTATTAGTTGGGATTGGCAGCATGACCGTCGTCATTCGACCTGACGTTTTGATTTTTCAAGGCCCAGACCCTGGCGCGCGATGCAAAGGCGCCAGGAATGACATGCGAATATATGTTCATATAGATTCGACCCCACCTGATCGGCTCGTGGCCAATCTAGCACCTCACATCGAGGAGCGACGACGGGATGCCGTACTCGTCGTCGAGGGCCCCGCCGATCTCCTTCTTCTCGTGGCTCTCGTTCACGCCTCCCTGCTGGCCGCTCCTGTGATCGTCGATCTGAGTCTTGTCCTCCACGACCGCGACCTTCGCCCGCTTGGTGATCGTCCCGTCGGCCAGCGAAGATTCCTGCACAGCCTTCCTCTTGGGCTCAGTCGCTGTCACTGCCTCCCTCTTCTTCGTTGACTGGGGCTCTGCCTGCGCGGGCTTCGAGGCTGGCGTCGCAGGTGTCGTCGCTGCCAAACTCAACGCCGTGGCCGTTCCCTTCGCCTTGGCCCTCCCAGCTGCCCTCTTCGCAGGCACGTCGCTAGGCTCGCCCTCGTCGCCTCCGTCACCAGATCCGCCGTCGCGAGGGCCGCCCTTCTGCGTCTTCCCGCCGCTCTCCTTGCCGTCCTGCGAAAATGAAAGAGGGATGGGGGCTGTGCACGGGGTGGGGATGAGACTTAAGATCTCGCTGAGAATTCCACGGGGCACCGATGAAATCCCATCGCAATTCCATCGCCGCCGCCGCGAAATTCCATCGCGATTCCATCGACAGCCTCGTCTCCCACCCCCCAGCCCCCTACCCCTCCCTCATTCTATAAGGCCTGCTGTCCTGGATCGCCGCCGCAGACCCCGAAGTGGACTTGTCCTTCTTGTTGTTCTTGAGGTGGTCCCTCTTGATCTCCTCGGCCATCGCCTTGTCGAGCTTCCCTGAAGCCAGACCCTTCAGCACGTTGAGGAGGCACTCTTTTGCTGGGAGCTCCTGGCCGTAGTTCACCATCTGGAGCACCTGCGCTTTGCCACCAGCACCGTGCTTCCAAATGACCATCCAGCGGCCCTTCCTGCAGTGGTCAACGTAGGCCAAAGAAAAACTTCTCGTCCTTGTTCTTGCCCTGCAGCTCCTGAATCACGTTGGTCCCCTTCTTCGTCGGCGTCTCCTCGAATTCCTCCGCCAACGTGTGCGGGATGACCCACGATAGCTTCTTGCCGTCCGAGGTCCACGTGGCCTTGAGCTCCTTGATGCCAGGCGCTGGACGCGCAGGAACGTACTCTGGCATCGTGGAGCCCTTCGCGTCAACTGGCAGCCTCCACGCCGAAACCATGGCCTCGTCGAAGCCGAGGTGGAAGCCGCTCATTTGAGCAATGACCTTCAAACCGTGCTTCTTGGCAGCATTGTTGAAGAACTCCAGCGGCGGTGCGTCCTCGCTGCCTCCCTCCTCGGCGTCGTCCTCGCCGCCTCCCTCCTCTGCGTCGTCCTCGCCGCCTCCGTCCTCTGCGTCATCCTCGCCGCCTCCCTCCTCTGCGTCGTCCTTGCCGCCTCCCTCCTCGGCGGCGCCCTCGCTGCCTCCCTCCTCGGCTGCAGCGCCTGCCTCCTTGGCGCCGGCCGCGGACGTGGCCTCCGCGGCAAACTCCTGGGCCCACTTCGGCGGCCTCGGGCAGAACATCCAATCGGATTCAGTCTGAATCCACGGGAAATCGAATGGAATCTCATTAATTCCATTGGAGTTCCATAAGAATTCCAATGGATTTCGTTTGAATTCCACTGGGGGTCTCTGTCTGGAGCGGTGCTCCGTTTCGAAAAAAAAAGTCTCATTGCTTTCTTTCTCCTTCCTGCCCCCTCCTCTCCTCTTCACTTCCCACCCCCTCCTCTACCTCCTCTACCTCCTCCTCCTCCTCCTCCTCCTCCTCCTCCTCCTCCTCCTCCTCCTCTTGCTCGACCTCCCCCTGCACGCACCTCCTCTTTCTCCTCGTCTTCCCCGCCCTCCTTCTCATCGCCTCCCTCCTCCTTGCCGTGCCCACGAGCCTGAATCCCTCGCGCACGGTGAGTGCGTCGCGTATGTGGCCGAGCATGGCCCTGATCTTCTTGGCGTTCTGGTCAGCCCACTCCCCTCGTTGGCTACACAGCCGCCAGGTCCCCTCGTGGTCGGACGCGATCTTGTAGAGCGCCGCCTTGGGCAGGCGGGAGATAACAAAAAAACATCGAAACTGTTCCGAATCGAATGCCTCCAATCCGAAGGATCTTGATTTTCGAAGAGGGTCGAACTCAACAAAAAATCTAAGGGATCAAACTCGGAAAGAGTCTAGAGACGAGAAGGGGGTCCTCGTCTCTCTCCCCCCTCCTCTCCTCCCTCCGCCTGTTCTCCTCCCTCCTCCCCTCTTCTCTCTCCACCGCCTCCTCCATATCCCTCCCTTCCTCTCCGCCACCCTTCTCCTTTCCTCCGCCTTTCCTCTATCTAACACCCATCGAGCCTTCGCTGCCCGCTGCGTCACGTTGGCGTGCCCCAGCTTACGCGTGCTCTTCAAGAGCAGCCCGTGATATCTGAGGACGTCGCTGTCCTTCCTGCCGCTCTGGCTGGTCGCGTAGTCGATTGCGTCGACTGCGCGGATGTGGAGCCTCCACACCGCGCACAGCGCCTCGTCGTCGTCATTGCAGCTGCTGCGGGGCGCCGCCTTGGGCAGCTTTCCGTCATCCTCCTTCCTTCCCCCCCCTTCTCCTCCTCCCTCCCCCTCGTCTTCCTTTCTCCATCTCCTCCTTCCTCATCCTTCCTTCCTTTTCCTCCTCCTCCTCCTCCTCCCCCTCTTCCTCCTTCCTCCTCCTTCCTCCTCCTCTTCCTCTGCCTCCTTCCTCCTCCCCCGTCATCGCCCTCCTCTTCTGTCCGCTCTCTCCTCCTTCTTCCTCATCCTTCCTCTTTCCCCTCCTCCGTCTCGGTTTCGGATGGCCTGTTGTTTTTGCGCCCCCCCCCCCCTTTTCGCCTTGATTTTCGAAGGCGGAAGGGGGGGGGTGAAGGGGATAGCGCGGGCGGAGCGGTCGTTGACCCTTCGCGCCGTCGGCGGCTGCGAGGGCTGGGCAGCCATGGCGGCGCAAGCCGCGCGGCCACCTCGTGGCGGGGCGCGGTGGCGTTCCGCCGGTTCGTTTGAACCGACGGCGAGGCACGGCGAGCCGACGACGCGCCCCCGCCCCTCTTCGGAGGACCTCCCCCCCTGGAACCCCGAAAAGCACAATCCTCCGCCGCGTTCGCGGCTGGTGCGTGGTAGAATGCCGAGATGCTGTCTGGCATGGCTTCACCTCAACACCTTGTTATGCTAACGTGCTGCTCTGACATTGCGTTCATGTCCATATCGTGTATACGTGTGTGCGTGTGCTCTTATATTGTGTAATGCGTGCGATAATAATAGCATTACATGTATATAATAATGAAACATATGGATATATATATATATATATATATAGCATCAACGCCACTGTGGCGAATACTACTTGAGCCAACGCCAGTTCATGTTTACAACATAAGCAAAATACTGTTAAACATTGCATTTCATTTTTTGAAGTGATTAGACCTCAGGGGGACCTGCGCGACAACAGCATCGGCGACGAGGGCGCGCGGGCCCTGGCGGTGGCGCTGCCCTCCCTGCCCGGCCTGCAGGAGCTGCGCCTGGGCGGCAACGGAGGTCCGCACGAGATTCGATTCGGGTCGGTTCGATTCGGCGAATCGCATCGCCGCGAATGCCGATTCGATGCTGGAGGCCCCCTGCCACGATCCGGTTCGCGATTCGATTCGGTTGCCGAACGATTCGATTGCGACGATCCAGTTCGCGATTCGATTTGGATCCGGCTGACCCGACGCCCGCTTGCTGCGCGAGAGGCCGCCAGGCGAAAGAAAAAGAGGTGGAAGGGGAGGGGGTCGGGGCCGGACCGCGCGCCCTCGTCGCCGCCGCCGCCGCCGCCGTCGTCGTCGCCGCCGCCGTCGAGGGACGAGGATCGAGGTTCCAGGTTCGAGGTTCGGCCTCCAGCTTTTCGGATGTTTTGGGCTTTCGGGGCGTCCGGTGCTCCCGCCCCATGGCCACGGCCGGATCCGCCTCCCTCTCCTCCACGGGCCGCCGCCGACGACGACAACGACGACGACGACGACGACGACCCCGCAGGGGAACCCGGGAGGGTGGCCCAGGAGGGTGGCCCGGGAGGGCGGCCCGGGAGGGTGGCCCGGGAGGGTGGCCCGGAAGGGTGGCCCGGGAGGGTGGCCCGGCAGGGTGGCCCGGGAGGGTTGGCCCGGGAGAGCGGCCCGGGAGGGTGGCCCAGGGAGTGGCCCAGGAGGGTGGCCCGGAGGGTGGCCCGGGAGGGTGGCCCGGGAGGGTGGCTCGGGAGGGTGGCCCGGGAGGGTGACCTGGGGCGGGAACTCGGGAGGGTGGCCCGGGAAGGTGGCCCGGGAGGGTGGCCCGCCCTAAGGATCGGAATCTCGAACTTTCTTGAGATTCCGCAAACTTCTTAAGTTTCCGGAAACTTCTTGAGATTCCGCAAACTTCTTGAGATTCCGCAAACTTCTTGAGATTCCGCAAACTTCTTGAGATCCAACAGAAAAATGACACATCGCCATCGCAAACTTCTGATCATGATCATAAGTTTGCGATGCGTCGATACTGTGATGGCTGCACAGTATCGACACCTCATACTCGTCATCGCAATTACCATCAACATCGTCAGCACCATCATCAGAATTGTCATCATTACTGCCACCACGAACACAGTCATCACAACCACCCTCATCATCAGAGCCATCATCGCTTCATCACCGTATATGAGAGGAAGAAAGCGGATAAGGATGGCTAATTATATACACATATATAGATATATACATATATATATATGATGGTACTTGTGCCACGACCACCACCGACACGACCACCACAATCACCACGATCACCACGACCACCACTACCACTACTATCCCCACTACCGCCGCGATCACCATTATCACCACTATATCCCCCAAATCACCACTACCACCACAATCATCGCCCACCACAGTCCCCCACCACCCACCACCCAGCACCCAACACCGTACACCCACCACCCACCACCCACCACCACCACTCACCCACTCACCAACCACCACCCACCACCCACCGACCACAACCCACAACCCGCAACCCACCACCAACCACCACCCACCACCCACCACCAACCACCCACCACCACTCACCCATCACCCACCACCCACCGCCCACCAACCACCACCCACCACCCACCACCCACCATCCACTCACCACCCACCACCCACGACCCACCACCCACCACCAACCACCCACCACCAATCACCCATCACCCACCACCCACCGCCCACCAACCACCACCCACGACCCACCATCCACTCACCACCCACCACCCACCACCCACCACCTACCCACCACCCACCAACCCACCACCCACCACCACCACCCCCACCCACCCAACACCCCCACCCCCACCCACACTCACAACTCACCACCCACCACCCACCACCCATCCCCCACCCGTCGCCCACCATCCCACCACCCCCACCCACCCACCACCTCCACCCACCACCCACCACCCACCCACCTCACCACCACCACCACACCACCACCACCACCACCACCCACCACCCACCGCTAGCCACCCACCACCACCTACCATCTACCATCTACCATCTACCACGTATACCACCCACTACTACCACCACCATCCACAACGCACCACAACCACCACCACACACCACCCACACCACCACCACCCACACTACCACCACCACCACTACCACCACCACTACCACCACCACCACCACCCCCGCCACCACCGCCACCACCACCACCACTACCACCACTACCACCACACGCACGCACGCACACAGACACGACCCCTTTTATCCACCCCCCACCAACCCAAACACACACACACACAGAGACACACACCCGTGCGCGGACATTCACGCGCTTACACACACACACACACACACACGCTCGCACACGCACGCACACACGCACCCGCACACACACACACACACACACACACACACACACACACGCACGCACGCACGCACGCACGCACGCACGCACGCACACGCAGAAACAGTCGCGGAAACTGACACTGACACTGACACTGACACAGACACTGTTGCTGGGAGTGGAGGAAGGGAAGGGTCACCCTAAAATCCGCCCCATTTCAGGGTCACCCTCGGCATCCTCTCAGGAAAAACAACAAAAAACTACAGCCACAACAACAACCACAACAACAACAATACAGCACAGCACGCACACACACAAACACACGTGTGCGCAGGTTAGTTCAATGGGTTGGGCCCGCAGAAGTTACGCCCCGTAGCACTCTCCACCACGACCGCCTAGGTTACTCGCCGATTGGCTTCGCCAGCAGATCGCAGCAGGAGAAAAAGGGGGAGGAGGAAAGACGCGTCGGATTACAAGTAAGAGCTCTAAGACATCCCGATGTCAAGGTTGCCTTGATGGGGTCCCAAGGGAAATAGGCCAGCACTTGGCCGTTAGATCCCCGCCCGTCTTGTCCACCCCCGAACGGGCTTCCCACGACTTCTGCCCGAGGTGGCGGGAAGAGAAAAGGAAGAGGAGGGGGGACATGGGGGTGCAAGGCCCAAATTATAATGAGTCTGATCCCCGACGCCGGGTCCCCTTTGGGGGGAGGACGACCCTCGAATATGGTATTCAAGCTTGCGTTTTGCTTTCTGTGATCGGGCGTCCCTTCTCTGCTAGATAACGTGTTGTCAGCCCGCAGCAGTTGTGGCTCAATGGCTGGCTCTTCGGATATACATTCCGCTCGACCGAAACGTGCGTGTCATCTTGGATCTTTGAAGCCTGCGGATGGAGATACTTTTCGGGATGAGATGGAAAAATACACGAAGGGGAGAAGCGACGAATCGAGCTTTGACTTCGGAGTGTACAACAATTTGAAACGATCGAGCGGCATCAGACCGAGTGGATTGGTCCAGCTAGTTGCCTTCATTCAAGTTTTGGCTACCATATTTCCAACTGGGAGGGCTAGTCGAGCGTTCGTGATCAAACAAATGGAAGCGTTCTGTGTTGAGTCGAAAGAGAAGAAAAACAGGAACTTTTGTGGGAAACACACGGTTGACAGTTTCGCCAGGTGGTTCTGCGAACGAGTGTTTTGCATCCTCGCGCACTGCAGGGAAGTGTGCCGACATGGTCTGAAGGTGTTCCAATTGAAGCAAATATCGACAAAAGATTTCGACACTCTCGTGAAATCTTGCCAACACTTCGAGTTGACAGCTGTGGACCGCCAGTGCGCGGATTCCTCCGACGACGGCCATTCCGAGGACGACGATCTGAAGCTTGCCTTGGCAGGCGCTTTGGGTTTCGACGAAGGGGTGTCACATCATCTTGATGCTGCTCCTCCTTCTCCTCCTCCTGCTCCTCCTGCTCCTCCTCCTCCTCCTCCTCCTCCTCCTCCTCCTCCTCCTCCTCTTCCTCACCCTGAGCCCAGGGTGACGAAGAGGCCAAAAGCCCAAAGCCCTATGAGGTTTTAGTCTAGGCGACCTGGAACAGCGAAACTTTCCCGCCTCCAGATTTTCACGTTTTGTTTTCGCTTGGCCCTAGCAGGGCTTTCGGCCAGAGGAAACATCCCCTCCCACACGTGTTCTATGTTTGTATCTAATATGTTCCCGAACGTGTGTGTCGCAGCTTTTGTTGGAATCAACCCGAGACGAACGCTCATGAACAATAATCCGTTTCACCCTCAAAGGCCTTCCAGACGACGGGGGCGACATCTTCGACGCGCCGACCGCGCCCCGCTCCCCGATTGCCCTGGCGGACGCCCCCAGGAAGAACAAACGGCGGCGGCTTTTCGGGAAAAGCCCCCAATCAGCCCATGGAAAGGAGAGCCCTGGCCTCGCTGCGCCCGGCAAGAGCCCTGATGACAAGGTTGTCAAGTATCCTAGCCCCGCGGCCAAGGCATCCACCAAGAAGAGCCCTGGAGGCAAGAGTGCCGACAAGAAAGACACAGCTTTGCTCAAAAAGGCAGCCGCCATGGCATCAAAACCATTGCCTGCTAACACGTCGGTTGCTGCAATAATGAAACGGCCTGCTCAAGCGAATCCTGATGAGCTCCCGACCTACGGCTCGAAGTCATTCCCAAACGCAGCTTGGGGCACGTTGAAAGTATCTCATTTCTCTGGCAGTTCGTACATTCAGTATTATGATGATGATGAGAGCGGTTGGAGGTCACTCGCGAATTTCGCAAAGTCTGTTTCGAAGAGGGTTGAGGTTGCCAACGCACTATGCGAGTGGCTGAGGTCGTTGAAAAAAAGGTTATATCGAAAGACGAGATCATGACAAAGAGGGTGATGCTCGAGGGTTTGGCGCCTCGTCGGACGACGAGGGGGAGGAGTCCTGAGGTAGCCGCTCGCTTCATTCCCAACCAGTACTACACTGACACGACGTCAACCATAAACATCTACAACATCAACAGTTTTCACATCTTGGATAAAGATGCAGCTGAGTTCAGCGTGCATGATGGCGCGATGTGCATGCGCCGTTGTGGATCAGTTCGAGACCACATGATGAGCATTAATACATCGCATCCCTCCCTGCCCCTCCCTCCCTGCCACGATGCGACCCGACTCTTAACGTGTCTGGTCTTTGAGGGGAGGCACTGGGCTTGCGGATTGTATTTGAGGGGGGCGCTGGTCTTTGATAGGGGCACTGGTCTTTGAGAGGACCACTGGTTTTTGAGGGGCGCACTGGTCTTTGAGGGGCACGCTGGTCTGTGAGGGGGGCACTGGTATTTGAGGGGGTCGCCTGGTGGAGAATGAGAGGTGCAATGCCCTGGGGGGGACATATGCCCACCACAAAGGTACAACTGAAATACTACATATGCGGAGAAGGGTGAGGAGGAGGACGAGGAGTGGTGCGAGGAGGAGTGGGATGAGGGTGAAGAGGAGGAGGGCGAGGAGACTAGGGTGAAGGGAACGTTCAGACTTCGTCGCAACATATCGGTGTGCAGCATGCGATGTCTCACCATCGGCGATGCTATCATCACCCCTGGCATCGTCATCACCATACTGACATTCCTTATCATCATCCCTCTCACCCGAATCACTCACCTCCTCCTCCTCCTCGTCGTCCCCATCTGGGAATTCGGAGGTGTTTTACAGCAAACACCTCCGAATTCCAAGCGAGATACTTCCTCCTCCTCCTCATCACCCTCCTCATCCTCCTCCACACCCTCTTTCACCGTATCATCAACCTTCACTCATCATCATCCGACCCATGTCGACTAGTTCACACCGTGTGTACAATGCTTGCACCCTGAAACCATGTAATAACGTGTAATATTACGTAATATTACAACGTATTACACCATTTTAGGCTGTTTCAGTATGGTTGGCGTTCGACAGAGTGTTACCAACTTTGTCATCTACCTAAACACCACTGCATCCACCACATCCAACTCCATCACCATCCCACCGCAGCCGTTTTGGCTGTATTCAAGATCTGTTTCGATCGTTCATAGTTGCATCGCTGTGACCTCGGTATGTCGCCAGATCCGACACCGAAGAACAAGGAGAAGTTTTTCGAGTGGGACCCCGAGGACAAATCCCTCAAGGTCGCCGCCTGGCAGAAATACACCAAAGGCCTGACTAAGGACCAGGTGCTCGGCATCAACTTGCGAGAGTACTTCAACGAGAAGCAGATGACCTGGCTGTGGGCTCGCCTCAAGCGCAAAGAACTACCATCCACCTCTGCTGAGTTCCAGGAGAAGTACGACAGCAACATGAAGAACAAGCATGTGGTCAAGAACCAGGTGCTCAAGCTGAACGTGGGCTGTCCTGACGAGTGGCAGGAGCACTCGGCTGTGGTGTTGCAGAAGTTCACGCAATTGCATTCGAAGTCGGTCGAGACGGGATGGCACTCTCGTGGCGAGTTGCAGCAGATGAAAGGGTTCGAGGAGGCCGAGCGCGACATCCAGAAGGGCAAGTACGAGATGAAGTGCGACGAGGACGGGGACGAGATCTTCCGCAAGAAGAGCTTCAAGGAGAAGTACGGGGACCAACGTCGAATAATATGAGTGTGGTTTGCTCGAAGTGACCCCTAACCCCCCCTGAGGATGATGATAAGGGGACATACCGAGAGACTGAGGATAGGAGGAGGAGGAGGAGGAGGAGGAGGAGGAGGAACTATATATCGTGGAAGTCGGAGGTGTTTTCTGTAACACACCTCCGACTCCCCAGAGGGGGGCGACGAGGAGGGAGAAGGAGTAGAAGGGAGAGAGAAATGGAGGAGTAGGATGAGGATGACGATGAGTTTCTAAACCTTGCAAAGCGTACAACTCTTGGGGATGGGTGGGGGCATAGCGTCTTAGACCGCAAGAGGGCTCATGCGAGGAGGGGGAGGAGGATGAGGAGGAGGAGGGGGAGGAGGAGGAGGGAGAGGGGAAGGAGAGGGGGGACAAGGAGGAGGAGGGGGAGGACGATGGGGGGGGGTAGGGGTGACCAGACTGACGAGCAGACCGCACTTATATTATTCGACTAGGAGACATTCGACATGAGCATCAGCCACAGCTCCAGCAAGCGCATCGCGCAGGGGCAGGCCTCGGAGTTGCTCGAAGCGATGACGGGGCGCTTCGCTGAGGGGTCTGGTTTGTCGTCCTTGGGCATTCGGGACGACGTCGTCATGCGACGCCCAGCTGCTGTGCTCAAACGTCCTTCTTCGGCCATCGACTGCGAGGAGAACGAGGGCGAGGATGATGATGCCGACGAGTCGCAGCCTCCTCCCACGAAGGCAATGAAGCCAACGGTCTCAGTGGAGAAGCAGTTGAAACTGGAGCTCCACGGCGCTGCCCAGAAGCTCACCACCAAGCGCCGCGCGTAGTAGAGCTCTGCGAGAACCTCAAGGGCCAGAAGGAGACGAGGAGCCTTCGCGAGAAGGCCGAGGAGATCATCAAGCAGATCAACGTTGTGGTGAAGGACCTAACGAGGCTGTCCACTGTCCCCGACTCGAAGGTGAGCAAACCAGAGGCTACCAGGGCGGAGGCCAGGGGCAAGAAGCTGCTCGAGGATGCCACTGAGATCGTCAAGAAATGCAAGGCATTCGACAAGAAATGATCATATACGACCTTAGTCACACGGTGATGCGTTCCATACCCGAGTTTGTTTGAGCGAATTGTTGCTTGGAGCGGCCGCTCTCGAGACGGTGCCTGTAGCAACCGCTGCCTGGTGAAAAGACATCCACGGCCTCTGCCTCCTTCTCCTCCTCCACCAACTTCCCCTTTACGTCCTCCTCCATCTCCGTGTCACCTCATCCTCCACCTCCTCGCCGCCATTAGTTTGTCCCAGAGGGCATTCGTGAATGTAATTTGGGGTTGGGTCCTCCATCTCATCGCCTTCATTGGCGTTGGGTCCTCGTTCGTATTTGGCGTTGGGCAATCAAGCTAGAAACGATCAGAAGGTACATAGAAACCAACAACACATATATTGAGGGTTGGGCACTCGTCCGAGCTGGCGGTTGGTGTTGGGTCGTCGCCACAAGTATGTAGGAACGAAGATCGTCGACACAAGCATCGAAACCCAGATTCGCATCGACTGTCACTCCGTAGCCTTACGTTTTATATATCAAGCTATTATGGCGTCGTCTGCTGTATCTGATGCTATAGATTTGTTTCTCTCGCACGACAGGGGCGGCTATGTTCAGAGAGGAGTGGCCCCAGGCTCCACGGCCCACAATCGTTTCCGACAGAAATCGCCTCTAGCTGATCTGCTTATTGAGTTCTGGGCAATTGGGCTAATGTCAGCACCGCTGGTTCAGAAAATTGCAGATAAAGCAGTTGAAGAGCATTCGATTGGGGGAATGACACCACACCCACGGTTATCGTCCCTCGCTAAACTAGGTGCCCATGGAGAATACCCAAACAATGTAAGACGCGATCTGATGAGAGCGAATCCCATTTTGCCTACCTTGCCCACGCCGTTGAGAGTGAGATTACCGTACGTTGATTTGCGAGGCGATCCACACTACCCGTTGTTTCGAGATGTGCCGATTATTATGCCGAATACTTTGTTTGACAACATGTTCTCCAATTTCAAGCCACACTTCAAACAATGCTTGGGCGCTGGACTCGAGGACTTCTGGGGGCAAGTTCTCGACGACGGCCCTCGTTTCATCGACCACCCGATGAAGGACAAACCAAACTGGAGAAAACGCGCGGTCCCTCTGGCCATACATGGTGACGGGGTGAGGTTCGGCAGGCATTCCAGTAATATCGTTTCTGTACAATGGTCATTTGTCACGGACCCCCACCAGTGGGGTTGGGGCAACATTTTTCTATCTGCATGTTTCCCAAAGGGGGCTCGGTGCTATGAGAATTTACATGGCGGTGCAGACGCATGGCAAAAAAATGAGCGTACTTGAGACATGGATTTACTGGGTTATTCGATGGTGTACATCCAGCATTGGACCCGTTTGGGGAATGTTGGCCCGACGGTTCGATGGAAGCAGAGAGAGCAGGCTAGGCAGAAGAAACGCCCATCCCAACCTCTCTGCCCCCTTGGCCCCCGAAATGGGGGGATGGGGGGGCGGAGGGAGGAATGAGGGAGGAAGAAGGAATGAAAACGATGAACACGACGAGGAGGACGATAAGGAAGGCGGAGAACGAGGAGGGCTACTGGAGGAGGAAGGAGGAAGGAGAGGGGGAGGATGAGTGAGGTTTCTTCTGCTTACACTGTTCCGAGGCAAGGCTATCGCTAACAATGTCACTGGTGTCCCGCAGACAATGGCGCTATGAATTACAAAGATGTGTCGGCACACGCCCCGTGGATCCCCCACATATATACACATGGCGATTCCCCCCCCATCGCCCGCCCACCCAATATGGGCGATTCCTGGAGTAACTCGGTTTCATTATCTTGGTGATTGGATGCATACTAATCATTTGGGAATAGATCTGTATATGCATGGCGGTTGCATCAAAGATTTAACAAGGCCTGACGGCCCATTTCCTGGCAACGAGAATTTCCGCTGGAAATCTTTGCGGGCACTGATTCAAGACGCATACAACACATTAGGATCCAAAAGTAGGCTGCCACACCTCACGCCAAGCATGATTGGCGGTGAATGCTTTGGTGTACTCTCCGCGAAGGCCAACGTGTCAAGGCATTTGGTACCTGCTATGGTTGTCGTGCTCAAAACTTTACCGTTGGATTCAGATCACGCCCGCGCACGTCTTCTCGCATATGAAACATTGGCAGACATGTACGAAATCATCGATTCAGGTGGCATGTTTTTGGACCATGACAAGGCTGATCGTATTGTTTTGCTTGGGGACAAGTTCTTACTCCTCTATAATATGCTTGCGCAAGTTTCCCTGGCCGCGGGGCGCGGCCACTACAATGTGACTTATAAATTCCACTGGCTTTATCATCTTGTGAGGCATGCTCGGTGGCAGAACCCCAAAGTGTCGTGGTGTTATTCGTTTGAGAATTTTGTTGGCCTCTTGCGGGACGTTGCAGAAGCGTGCCTGGTGGGCACGACGCAGTCGTTGATTCCACATAAGATCGTTGAGAAGTACATGCGCATTTTGAGCATCGTGTTATCACGTTGATGGTGTCTTCTGTGAAAAAATTGGTGCTCGCAGGACATATCGGAGGACGCCTGGCGGCGAATCCGCGCCAGGCCCATTGGGGACACCTGTCGGTGGACAGCTGCAGGGCCCAGTATATATTCTTGTATGCGCGTATGTATGCATGTCTATACATTTATATATATATATATATATATATACACATACGTGTATATGTATATTCGCGTGGTCAATGTATTTAAATGTATGTACGTTTTTTCACACACACATATGTGTATATATACATATATACATATATATATATATATATATATATATATATACACATGCATATATATGTATGTATATATGTGTGTATATACACGTGTGAGCACACGCGATACATGAATGTTATATGTATGTGTACATGTGTATAAGTGTATGAATATGTGCTTACACATGCGCAAACATACATATGCGCATATATACGTACGTAACACACATACATACACATATGTGTATACACGTATGAGTATACACATATGTATACATATATACAAATCTCAAACTCTTGAGATATCAAAAAGTTTGAGATATCGCACAGAGTTTAATATATCGCACATTTCTTGGGATATATCAAAAAAGGTGAGATATCAAAAAAGCTTAGGATTTGGATCCTTAGGGCGGGAGGATGGCCCGGGAACATGGTCCGGGAGGGTGGCCCGGGAGGGTGGCCCGGGAGGGTGGCCCGGGAGGGTGGCGCGGGGGGGTGGCTCGGGAGGGTCTCCCAGGGTGAGGCCCGGGAGGGTGGCCCGGGAGGGTGGCCCGGGAGGGTGGCCCGGGAGGGTGGCCCGGGAGGGTGGCCCGGGAGGGGGGCCCGGGAGGGGGGCCCGGGAGGGGGGCCCGGGAGGGTGGCCCGGGAGGATGGCCCGGGAGGGTGGGCTGGATAGGGTCACGGGCATGTCGGGGATCAGATTAAGAATGATGAAAATGGTTTTCTCATGGTTCTAGGCCGCTTGCGGGCCGTGCGGTGCTGAAGTTGAAAATGGTTCATGGTGGTGTTGAGAATGGCCGCGCGCGGGTTTCAAATAGTTTCGGCGTCAAACTAGCAGCTTGGCGCGCCCGCCATTGGAAGGTATGATTACGCGCAACGCGGCCTTCGCTCAGGGGTGCCAGGGCAAGTGGCGCTTGATCCTCCTTCCCGCTCTGCCCTGCAGTAGGCGGTACGAGCCAAGGGCGTTTGAGCCTTCTCCGTGCCTCTTCACATGCAGCCCGAGCTCGGCCTTTAAGCGCGCGGGTGTCTTTGGTTGGGCTAGTTGGAACTAGAGGTTGCGTCTCGAACCGAAAAGGGCCAACATGTTTTGTCCCACCAATTACCGTTGCTACTGCACGCTGCTGGGGCTGCCGCCCACGAAGGCATCCCCAGGTTCGCGCCGAGTCCGTCACATGTGAAACGTGCTGCGTTTGCAGGCTGGCCCGCGCCGAGTCCGCGGCATGTGAAGGGTTTGACAACTCGGCGCCGCGCCGAGCAAGCTATCGTGCCCCCCCGACCCTCCTTATCGGCAGAAGCAGGGGCGCGTGCAAAAGGGCACTTGTTTAAGTTGTTGTATTTTTTTCAAGTTTGTGCCTAGCAGCTCCGCGAAACTACTGCAGCGCGCGCCTGTGCAGTCCATCGCTGTGTGTGTTGGGTAATTCGTTATTTTCCCTCCCCGCTCTGAGGTCGCCGCCCTGGGCGGCCGAATGACGAGAAACTTTGCTCAAACTTGCGCCGCAGGATGTGGAGTGAGAAGATATGGTACGATGCGGGATCGATTGCACATGTCTGCGGTAACTGAATATGCAACAAAGGGGCGATTTGGGGAGACGTGGCCCGTCAAAGGAGGAGGACCATGAGCAGGAGCAACTGCAACAGGCGTGCGTCTAGGCGCGCGTGGCCCTGGCACTGCGCCAAAGAAAAACCGTGGTGACTATAATGATTATGGACGGCCGGGGGGGGGGCAGCTGCTTTGGCAGTGGCGGTGCGCGCCGCAGGCATCTGGATATCTGGGCAAACCGCGGGTGCAGCTGCAGGAAGTTCTTCCTGCCCTC
>CAUYUJ010015122.1:159055-172736 GCA_963575745.1 Prorocentrum cordatum | reverse complement strand
GCCCGCAGGAGGCCGCGGAAGTACGTGCAGCCTACGGGCGACGGCCCAGGGGAGGTTCGTGTCGCCCGACAGAAGTCACAAATAAACTGCGGCGGACTGACAGCGGGGGCCGGCGGGGATCCCCGGGAGGCCCGTGGCAACCGGAGGAAGTAAGCGTGGACCACCCAACTGTAGCCATTCGTTGTTTTTTCGCGGCTCAAGCAGCGCGGGGGCAGCTTTTTCTGGACGCGCTATCATGGGCGCGGCGCCCCCCCACCGTCCAGGAAACGCTCGTCTTGAAGAACGCCCCAGGACGGCGGGGCCACAACGCCCCCACACACCGCAGGGGCATTGGATGAGGAATGTGGCGCATCGCGTCCTCTTCCGAAGGTAACATCGCCCATCGGCACGAAACCCTGGATTTGTTAGCGTGCCAGACGCTACACTACGCAATTGCTACAGCAAGCGCCCCCCCCCCCGCCTTCATGTTTCCACCGCCCCCGCGGCGAATAATTGCAAAATCGCACGCCGAATTTGTCGTAGAGTTTTTTTTTTGCTTCCCCAGGTTCAACGCCGTTCCTGTCCAGGCCCGGCGTGGCCGCCTTCGTGGACAGGTGCGAGAAGCGCGGCATCAAGCGGATCGTGGTGCCCGACGAGAAGCGGTTGGCCCGCCGCTTGATGGTGCAGGAAGAGGCGATCGCGGAGTGCGAAAAGCGAGGTTTGGACTTGGTGCACGCCTCGATCCCGGGGCTGTTCACCAACAAGGACCCATGCACAGTTTTCCAAAGACACATGGCCGGGGCCATTTCTCAGATGGAGTGCCAGGCGGCTGTGGGCAACATGAAACACGGGCGCGACCGAGCACGCAAAACAAGCACGGAGGTCTCGCTGGCGAACGAGCGGAAGTGCGAGGGCAGGAAGAACTTCCTGCAGCTGCACCCGCGGTTTGCCCAGATATCCAGATGCCTGCGGCGCGCACCGCCAATGCCAAAGCAGCTGCCCCCCCCGCCCCGGTCGTCCATAATCATTATAGTCACCGCGGTTTTTCTCAGTGGCAGGGCCACGCGCGCCTAGACGCACGCCTGTTGCAGTTGCTCCTGCTCATGGTCCTCCTCCTTTGACGGGCCACGAGTCTCCCCAAATCGTCCCCTTGTTGCATATGCAGTTACCGCAGACATGTGTAATCGATCCCGCATCGTACCATATCTTCTCACTCCACATCCTGCGGCGCTAGTTTGAGCAAAGTTTCTCGTCATTCGGCCGCCCAGGGCGGCGACCTCAGAGCGGGGAGGGAAAATAACGAATTACCCAACACACACAACGATGGACTGCACAGGCGCGTGCTGCAGTAGTTTCGCGGAGCTGCTAGACGCAAACTTGAAACATGATGGACCCACGAACCCGGAAAGGGATATAGACATGTGGAGCATGGGCACGTTTTCCCCACACGTTACCCTACGGGGCAAACCACACCACAGAAACATCCACGAGACAAGCCCGCCGGGCATCCAACGAGACACCTCACGAAACATTCCACGAGACACCCCGCGAAACAGTCCACGAGACACCCCACGAAACATTCCACGACAACAGGCAACCACTCAACCTAGGCGGCGTGGTCGTGCTGGGGAGTGGTCGTGCTGGGGGGTGGTCGTGGTGGGGGGTGGTCGTGCTGGGGGTTGGTCGTGCTGGGGGGGTAGTCGTGCTGGGGGTGGTCGTGCTGGGGGGTGTTGTTTCTGGGCGTGGTCGTGCTGGGGCGTGGTCGTGCTGGGGCGTGGTCGTGCTGGGGCGTGGTCGTGCTGGGGTGTGGTCGTGCTGTGGTGAGGTCGTGCTGGGGTGTGGTCGTGCTGGGGTGTGGTCTTGCTGGGGTGGGGTCGTGCTGGGGTGGGGTCCTGCTGGGGTGTGGTCGTGCTGGGGTGTGGTCGTGCTGGGGTGGGGTCGTGCTTGGGTGGGGTCGTGCTGGGGTGTGGTCGAGCCTGGGGTGTTCGTGCTGGGGTTGTGGTCGTGCCTGGGGGTGGTCGTGCTGTGTGGGTCGTGCTGGTGGGGTCGGTTGGGGGCCTGGGGTGTGGTTTCGTGCTGGGGTGTGGTCGTGCTGGGGCGTGGTCGTGCTGGGGTGGGGGTCCGTGCTGGGGTGGGGTCGTGCTGGGGTGGGGTCGTGCTTGGTGGGGCCGCACCTTGGATTCATACCGATCGGGTCGTGCTGAGGTTGGTCGTGGTGGGTTGATCGTGGAGTGTGTGTCGTGTTGGGGTTGGTCGGCTGGGTGTGGTCGGCTGGGCGTGGTCGTCGGTCGTGCTGGGCTGTCGTGCTGGGGCGTGGTCGTGCTGGGGCGTGGTCGTGCTGGGGCGTGGTCGTGCTGAGGTGTCCCGCACCTTGTGATTTATCGATCGGGATTTCAAAAACAAGCGTTTCGCCTGAGACATCCTCAAATTTTAATCTGCCGGCCTCTTTCGACCTCGATATTTATCAGGGAAAGAATCCGCCGGCCCCCTTCAAGTTGGGCACGGGGGGATATGTTTACATAGGAAAAGAGAACCCTGGGCCTATGCCCTTTCCGGGAAAAATACAACAACTTAAACAAGTGCCCTTTTGCACGCGCCCCTGCTTCTGCCGATAAGGAGGGTAGGGGGGGCACGATAGCTTGCTCGGCGTGGCGCCGAGTTGTCAAACCCTTCACGTGCCGCGGACTCGGCGCGGGCCAGCCTGCAAACGCAGCACGTTTCACATGTGACGGACTCGGCGCGAACCTGGGGATGCCTTCGTGGGCGGCGGCCCCAGCAGCGTGCAGTAGCAACGGTAATTGGTGGGACAAAACATGTTGGCTCTTTCGGTTCGAGACGCAACTTCTAGTTCCAACTAGCCCAACAAAAGACACCCGCGCGCTTAAAGGCCGAGCTCGGGCTGCATGTGAAGAGGCTCGGAGAAGGCTCAAACGCCCTTGGCTCGCACCGCCTACTGCAGGGCAGAGTGGGAAGGAGGATCAAGCGCCACTTGCCCTGGCACCCCTGAGCGAAGGCCGCGTTGCGCGTAATCATACCTTCCAATGGCGGGCGCGCCAAGCTGCTAGTTTGTCACCGAAACTATTTGAAACGCGCGCGCGGCCATTTTCAAACATGATGGACCCACGAACCCGGAAAAGGGATATAGACATGTGCAGCATGGTCACGTTTTCACGATATCCGACTGGGCGACACCTCACGAAACATCCCACGAGACACCCCGCGAAACATCCCAGGAGACACCTCACGAAACAACCCACGAGACACCTCACGAAACATTCCACGAGACACCCCGTGAAACATTCCACGAGACACCCCACGAACAGGCAAACACTCAACCAGACACCCCACGAAACATTCCACGGGGGTGCGACTGGGTGTGGTCGTGCTGGGGTGTGGTCGTGCTGGAGTATGGTCGTGTTGGGGTGTGGTCGTGCTGGGGTGTGGTCGTGCTGGGGGTGGTCGTGCTGGGGGGTGGTCGTGCTAGGGGGGTGGTCGTGCTGGGGGGTGGTCGTGCTGGGGCGTGGTCGTGCTGGGGCGTGGTCGTGCTGGGGCGTGGTCGTGCTGGGGTGTGGTCGTGCTGTGGTGAGGTCGTGCTGGGGTGTGGTCGTGGCTAGGTGGGGTCTTGCTGGTGTGGGTCGTGCTGGGGTGTGGTCTTGCTGGGGTGGGGTCGTGCGGGGGTGTGATCGTGCTGGGGTGGGGTCGTGCTGGGGTGTGGTCGTGCTGGGGTGTGGTCGTGCTAGGGTGGGGTCGTGCTGGGGTGGGGTCGTGCTGGGGAGTGGTCGTGCTGGGGTGGGGTCGTGCTGGGGTGTGGTCATGCTGGGGCGTGGTCGTGCTGGGGTGGGGTCGTGCTGGGGTGGGGTCGTGCTGGGGTGGTTTCGTGCTGGGGTGCTCCGCACCCTGTGATTTATCGATCGGGTCGTGCTGGGGTGTGGTCGTGCTGGGGTGTGGTCGTGCTGGGGTGTGGTCGTGCTGAGGTGTGTTCGTGCTGGGGTGTGGTCGTGCTGGGGCGTGGTCGTGCTGGGCGTGGTCGTGCTGATGTGTGGTCATGCTGAAGGTGTGGTCGTGCTGAGGTGTCCCGCACCCTGTGATTTATCGATCGGGATTTCAAAAACAAGCGTTTCGCTCGAGACATCCTCAAATTTTAAGTCGCCGGCCTCCTTCGACCTCGTTATTTATCAGGGAAAAAATTCGCCGGCCTCCCTCAAGTTGGCACCGGGGGACAGGTTTACCTACTAAAAGAGAACCCTGGGCCCACGTGCCTTTCCTTCCGGGAACAAACGAATTAGTCGAGACATCATCGAAATTCCTTCGCGCGGGGCGCTTTTCCGCGTCGCGGTAGGCTCTGCAAAACAAGCGTTTCGCTCGAGACATCCTCGGCAAACTCTGCGGAGCAAGCGTTTCGCTCGAGACATCCTCAACACACGAAAAAGTGGCCCGCACCCTGTGATTTATCGATCGGGATTTCAAAAACAAGCGTTTCGCTCGAGACATCCTCAAATTTTAATTCGCCGGCCTCCTTCGACCTCGTTATTTATCAGGGAAAAAATTCGCCGGCCTCCCTCAAGTTGGCACCGGGGGACAGGTTTACCTACTAAAAGAGAACCCTGGGCCTGAGCCCTTTCCGGGAAAAACACCATGAAGCATTTTCAACTTCAGCACCGCGCGGCCCGCAAGCGGCCTAGAACCATGAGAAAACCATTTTCATCATTCTTAATCTGATCCCCGACATGCCCGTGACCCTATCCAGGGTGGGCCCCGGGAAGGTGGGCCCGGGAGGGTCTCCCACGGTGGTGCCCGGGAAGGTTTCCCAGGGGGCCCGGGAGGGTCCCCGAGGGTGGGCCCGGGAGGGTGGCCCGGGAGGGTGGCCCGGGAGGGTGGCCCGGGAGGGAGGCCCGGGAGGGTGGCCCGGGAGGGTGGCCCGGGCCAGGAGGGTGGCCGGGAGGGTGGCCCGGGAGGGTGGGGCTCGGAGGGGTGGGCCCGGGAGGGTCTCCCACGGTGGTGCCCGGGAAGGTTTCCCAGGAGGGCCCGGGAGAGTCCCCGAGGGTGGGCCCGGGAGGGTGGCCCGGGAGGGTGGCCCGCGGGAGGGTGGCCCGGTGGCCCGGGAGGGTGGCTCGGGAGGGTCTCCCAGGTTGGGGCGGTCTCCCAGGGCAGGGCCTGGGAGTATGCAGGGGGGCCCGGGAGGGCGCCGCAGAGGGGGCCCAGGAGGATCCCCGAGGGTGGTACCCGGGAGGGTGGCCCGGGAGGGTGTCCGGGAGGGTGCCCGGGAAGGTGGCCCGGGAGGTACCCGAGAGCGGGCCCGGGAGGGCGGGCCCGGGAGGGCGGGCCCGGGAGGGTGGCCCGGGAGGGTGGGCTCGGGAGGGTTCCCGAAGGTGCGGCTCGGGAGGGTCCCCGAGGGTGGGGCCGGGCGACCACGGGGCCCGAGGGGGGCTCGGGAGGACCTCCGAGGGTGGGCCCGGGAGGGTCCCCGAGGGCGGGCCTGCGCAAGCGCGACGGGACTTGGAGAAGGGAGAGGGGGGAGGAGGGATGGAGGGAGGACGGCCGCGAAGGGGAGTGCCCACGCCGGGGGGGTCGGGGGCCGCGATCCAGTCGCGCGACCCGGTTCGCGATTCGATTCGACAGGGTCGCGATGCGGTCCGCGATTCGATTCGGCGAGGTCGCGATCCGGTTCCCGGTTCGAGTCGCCTGCGATTCGCAGCGATCCGGTTCCAGGCGATGCGATTACGATTTCCCGACGAGGGCGCGCGGGCCCTGGCGGGGGCGCTGCCCTCCCTGCCCGGCCTGCAGGAGCTGCACGGTGCTGCGGGCGGCCTGGGGCAGCCGGGGCGGCTGGTTGTGGGTCTCATGAGCCAGGGGCGCCTGCCCAAGGGGGCACCAGGGAGTGGCTGGAGGGGTGGAGGGCGCGAGGGATGGAGGGAGGGGAGGGGAGCCGGAGGGCGCCCGCCCGAGCATCGGCGAGAGTTGCGAGCGGGCAACATCTGATTGCACGTGCGACAATCATATGCACTTTCACCCACGCGCAAGTTTAAAATCCAGTGCGCAAACTATTTGATCCAGGCGCCAACTGCTGCAATTACTATTACACCTCTCCCCGCGTTTTCCCTTATCTCCCCCTCGTCTCATCTTCTTCTCTTCGTTCTCCTCCATGAAGGGCTGCGCCCACTTAGATCGCCAAAGTGCTAGCAGCAGTGCGTTGCTTAGACAGGCCCAGAGGTAGGATTCGATGCGATACGGAGCTCGTCCGCGCAACATTTGTTTCACTTGCATTGGGCGCGGGTGCTCCAGGATTGGCAAGTTCTTGCCACCCATGCTCAGCAAGGGTCCAGTTCGGCGGCGGGCCGGTTCGGTTGCACTGGTTCGGTTTCGGCACCAGTCCAGTTTGTTAGCCGGTTCGGTTTTCCTCGGGACGGTTCGGTTTCGGGCGGCCCCGTTCGGGCGTTCGAAAATGTGGCGCGCCAACGAGTATTGTAGCGCGTTGCGGCCGCGGATTGAACCGCGCACAAAACATGAGCAGGAGCGGGGGGAGGAGGGGGAGGAAGAGGAGGAAGAGTAGGAAGGGAATGGAGAGGGGAAGCGAGAGAGGGAGAGGGAGGAGCGAAGGCAGCGGCGACGATGAAGGCGGCGTCCCGACGGCTTGAGCGCCGACGGCGCCTTCCCCGACGGCGCGATTTCGGCCTCTGGAGAGGAGGTTGTTTTCGAGCCCTGGGGCCGTCGCGCTCGGATGAGCCGTCGCGGGCAAAAATACAAATCGTCGGATATCTAAATGAGGCCGCTGCCTCGCTTCCACCGCCTAACCGCCGCCGCCCAGCCGCCGCCGTCCTCGCACGTCGCCGTCGTCGTCGGCCCGCGCCTGCCCGAGAGGTCTTGGCCGACCCGGGTGTCCCGACCAGCTAGGGGGTCCAGACCTGGGGTCCGGACCAGGGAGGGTTCGGATGATCGGGGGATCTGGACCGGGGGTCCAGACCTGCCCTGGAAGACAAAGCCTCGTGGCTATTATTGAGCCGCGCTGGTGTGGAACTGTCAAAACGATTTTCAAGTGTCTGGTCGTGTCTATTTCCATGTCCCGCGCATCATATGTGTTTTCAATGTTTCGTCGGCGTTATGATGGGCACGGTGTGTATTTTTAGCGTTTTAGACATATTTAATCATTTTGAACCACGGACTTAAACATGTTTAGCCACGAATACCCACAACATAGCCACGGCATGACGTTTTCAACATTTGCAGACGATTCACGGGTTGAGGGCGGGGCGCTTTCAATATGTGGTGTTCGCCTCAGCGCCAGGCGCATTCGTTTCGAATATTTGTGCGACCGTCTCGGGTTGAGGGCGGCTCCTTGTCAAAATGTGGCTCCCGCCTCAGCGCCGCGCACATTGAAACAGCTGCACGAGTTTCGCGGATTGAAGGCAGTTCTTTTTCAACATGTGGTTTTCGCCTGGTCGCACCCTGAGGCCCGTCGGAAGGATGGGCTGGGCGTTTCGCCTGATAATCTCAACATTTATGACCCTGGAAATTAAACTTGTTGGCAGCGGTTTCATTCGGAGGGCGGGTCGCTTCCAAAATCTGGCTCTCGCTTCAGCGCCGTGCACACTCCTTTTACACATTTGCAGACGATTCACGGGTTGAAGGCGGGTCGTTTTCAACATGATGGACCCACGAACCCGGAAAGGGATATAGACATGTGGAGCATGGGCACGTTTTCACGATACCCAACGGGGCAACACCTCACGAAACATCCCACGAGACACCTCCCACGAGACACCTCACGAAACATTCCGCGAGACACCTCACGAAACATTCCACGAGACACCCCGCGAAACATTCCACGAGACACCCCACGAAACATTCCACGACGACAGGCAACACTCACCAAGGCGGTGTGGTCGTGCTGGGGAGTGGTCGTGCTGGGGTGTGGTCGTGCTGGGGGGTGGTCGTGCTGGGGGGTGGTTGTGCTGGGGGTCGTGGTCGTGCTGGGGCGTGGTCGTGCTGGGGCGTGGTCGTGCTGGTGGTGTGGTCGTGCTGTGGTGAGGTCGTGCTGGGGTGGGTGTGCTGGGGTGGTCTTGCTAGGGGTGGGTCGTGCTGGGGTGGGGTCGTGCTGGACGCAGGTCGTGCTGGGTGTGGTCGTGCTGGGGTGTGGTCGTGCTGGGGTGTGGTCGTGCTGGGGAGTGGTCGTGCTGGGGTGTGGTCGTGCTGGGGATGTCGTGCTGGGGGGTCCGTGCTGGGGGGTTGGTCGAGCTGGGGGGTGGTCGTGCTGGGGCGTTGGTCGTGCTGGGGCGTGGTCGTGCTGGGGCGTGGTCGTGCTGGGGTGTGGTCGTGCTGTGGTGAGGTCGTGCTGGGGTGTGGTCGTGCTGGGGGGTGGTCTTGCTGGGGTAGGGTCGTGCTGGGGTCGGGTCGTGCTGGGGTGTGGTCGTGCTGGGGTATGGTCGTGCTGGGGTGGGGTCGTGCTGGGGTGGGGTCGTGCTGGGGTCTGGTCGTGCTGGGGTGTGGTCGTGCTGGGGTATGGTCGTGCTAGGGTGGGGTCGTGCATTTCGCTCGAGACATCCTGCCAAAATTCCAGGAAATCGTACAAAAACAAAGGAATTAGTCGAGACATCATCGAAATTCCTTCGCGCGGGGCGCTTTTCCGCGTCGCGGTCGGCTCTGCAAAACAAGCGTTTCGCTCGAGACATCCTCGGCAAACTCTGCGGAGCAAGCGTTTCGCTCGAGACATCCTCAACTCTGCAAAACCAGCGCCTCGCTCGAGACATCCTCAAGAAATTCTGAAAAACAAGCGTTTCGCTCGAGACTTCCTCAAATTTTAATTCGCCGGCCTCCTTCGACCTCGTTATTTATCAGGGAAAAAATTCGCCGGCCTCCCTCAAGTTGGCACCGGGGGACAGGTTTACCTACTAAAAGAGAACCCTGGGCCGATGCCCTTTCCGGGAAAATGTGGCTCTCGCTTCAGCGCCGCGCGCATTTGTATTCAACAAATAATAGAACAGGTTTGCATATTGAGCGCGGTTCCTTTTCAGATTGTGGCTCTCGCCTTAGTGCCGCGCGCACCTGGTTTAAACATTCGCAAGTGCTTCACGAATTGCGGGCGGGCCGTTTTCCAAATGTGGCTCTCGCCGTAGCGCCGCGCGCTTTCAATGGAAACATGGGACGAGGTTCATTGGTTCCCATGTAACGTGCCAATAATTCTGTGTGTGGTTAGGTGAATTCAGGATTGTCAGGGCGCAACTTTTACATTGAACCGCGGTGCCGAAGTTCCAGAAATGGCACTTTTCAAGATCTTCAAACGGTTGTCTCCCAACGGAACACTCCCTTCAGTGAAACTCAATCCGTGTATGGGGCCTATGAAAGGGGAGTTTGAAGGGAGGTTTTATTCCAACATCGTTGATGAGTCTTGGGTTTGTACTGGTCCTCCTCCTCCTTCTCTTCCCCCTCCTCCTCTTCCTCCCTTTCGTAGGTACGTTCCACCTCCTCTCTCCTCTCTCCTTCTCTCTCCTCCTCCCTCTTCCCTTCTCCTCTCCCTCCTTCCCCCGGTGCGCCCCACCCCCTCCCTCCTCTCTCCTCCTCTCTCCTCCTCTCTCCTCCTCCCTCCTCCTTCCTCCTCCTTCAGCTATGCTCCACCCCCCCTCCTCCTCTCTCCTCCCCCCCTCCTCCTCTCTCCTCCTCTCTCCTCCTCTCTCCTCCGATGCCGCCGACCTCCACCGCCGAGCGCCTCCTCCCGGATGCGGCGCTCGCCGCCGCCGCGCCCCGCGCCGCCGCCGCACCGCCAGGCGGCGTCCCCGCCGGCCTCCTCCGCCCGGCCTCCCCCGCAGGCGCGCCGCCAGGGCCCGGCCCACGTCCGGGGCCCCCCGCGGGGAGCGCCGCGGGCCTTCGGAGGCCCTCCCCTTCAGCCCCGCGCCCTGGAGGGGTCATGCGTTCTTGTTTGTTTTTGTTTTTGTTTTTGTTTTTGGTTATGTTTGTTGTTGTTGCTGTTGTTGCTGTTGATGTTGCTGTTGTTGTTGTTGTTGTTGTTGTTGTTGTTGTTGTTGTAATGTTCTCCATTAGTTTGTTTTGTTTTGATGATTTCCTCTGAACTGGCGTTTTGACTCAGCTTCGCGCGCCGGGACCCTCACAGACCGACGGACCGATCGAGGCCGAGACCTGAGGCAGAAAGTTGTGTCTGTCTGGGGGCTCCAGTGGTGTTTTTGTTTGCACGATGTTGCATGTTTATGTTGCAGCGTCAGATATGAGGGCTGTGATGACGATGGCGATGCTGCTGCTGATGATGACGATGATGTTGACGATGATGCCGAGGATGCGGATTATAGTGCTAGTCTTAGTGATGGTGGTGGTGATGGTGTTGATGATAAAGATGATGATGCTGAAGTTGCTGCTGATGATGACGAGGATGATGATGATGCTGATGATTATGCTGCTGCTGATAACGATGATGATTATGCTGCTGCTGCTGCTGATGATGATGATGATTGATGATGATGATGATGATGATTATGATGATGATGATGATGATGATGATGATGATGATGATGGTGATGGTGATGATGATGATGATGATGCTGATGATGATGATGATGACGGTGGTGATGATGGCGGTGATGATGGCGGTGGTGATGCTGATGATGATGATGATGACGACGACGACGACGATGATGATGATGATGATGATGACGATGATGATTATGCTGATGATGATGATGATGATGATGATGATGATGCTGATGATGATGATGATGATGATGATGATGATGATGATGATGATGATGATGATGATGAGAAGGAGGAGGAGGAGGAGGAGGAATTAGGAGGAGGAGGAAGATGTGGAGGACGAGGAGGAGGAGGAAGAGGAGGAGGGAGGAGGAGGAGGGAGGAGGAGGGGCATCCCATCCTCCTTCATTAATGGCGTTCCCTGCGCGGGGACCCAGCACACGTGCCCCGCCTCGCCCCCCCCGCGCGCGGGGCCCGCCGCGCGCCATGCCATGGAGCTGCGGGGTTTGGGCTGCTCTTTCTGCCCCCCTCGTTTGCGTCCTCCCTCCTTCTGCCACCTCCTCGCCTCCTGCCCGTCTCTCTGTATCCTCCTTTCCTCCTCCTCCGCCTCCTCCTCCTCCGCCTCCTCCTCCTCCGCCTCCTCCTCCTCCTCCTTCTTTTTCTTCTTCTCTTCGCCCTAAGTAGGACGCTGGACCCAGCGCTTCGGGCAGAGGCGGGTGGAAGAACTCAGCCCAAGTGGGGCTCCCTCCGTTGCCATTCTGGCCTAAGATGGCGTCGGAGCGAGGGAGGGCCCGAGCTCCTGCTCGACCTGCCCCGTCTCCGCGCCACCTGACAAGTGAACCTGGCTGCTCTCTCGGTTGTCACTTTCTCCTGGCTGTGAGCTGGGCGACCTCCATTTCGGTCCTCGCGGCAGGGCTTCGCTGCTGGCACTGGCCCGGCTTCCAAGCGCACCGAGGGCGACGGCCGTTCAGCTCCGCCTGCTAAGCGCCACGAGCGGGACTCCCTGGCCGAACGGGACCCGTGGGCACAGGGTGGAGTGGCCAGGGCCCACAGAAATTCCAAGGGGACTTCGACTTTGGTGCCAAAGATGCCCTAAACTCAGAGCCAGCCGTAGCCCGCAGCCAACGTTCCCGATCCTGCCACAGGCAAACGAGCGCGTTCCCTCGTTTCCCCTTCCCCCCCCCTCCCTCCCCCGCCCCGCCCTGTCGTTCGTCGGTCGTCTGTCGGTCGTCTGTCTTGTCGTGCCGCTGGGCTTCGTCTGCGCCGGTGCAACGTTTGCGCTTCCGTGCTCGCCGCCGTCGTCGGCTGTCGGTGCTCTTTTGGCGTTCGGGTCGAGCCGTGCCGTGGCTGCTCTCAGCTGTTCGCCACCCACCAAACCACCCAAACCCGACCCGAAGGCCTCAATTTGCTCTCCATTTCCAGTGGTTGGGGGGTCGGGGAACATTGAGAAATCACATATGGAACCCCTACCCCCCAAGCCCGAAAGTCGGGTCTTCGGGTTGGGTTGGGGTTGTCTGGTAGGTAGTCAGCTGTTGCATCGCAGTCTTCGGGCTCGTCGTTGGCACCGTTGGTGCCCGCATCCGTCCACGCCGTGTGGGTCCGACTGCCCTCGCCGTGTTCGCATGCTCGTGAACTTCAATGCCAATCTTCAGAATGAGAAAAGGTCCCCATACCTCTTCCCTCGGCCGTTGAACGTAGGTATTCTGGGATTCCCAGGTTCCAGTGTGCTTTAAGCGCCTTCCTACTTCACTGATCGAGTGGTTTCACCTGTTCTGTCCTCCCAAGGGGGCGGGCGGACACCCAATCTTTTTCCAACGTCTTCCTACTTCATGCTTCTACCTGCTTCTTCGACCGATGGGTACCCTTTCCTCGTTCTCCTCTTTTTGGGACTCCTCGGAGGCCCCCGTAGCCAACGCTGGATTCGTTTCGAAATCCGGGTCAGAACGCACCCCAAGAGATGTCAGGGGAGCAACGGAATCGGTACGTGTAGTCTTGCCCAGGTCTAAGCGTCACTACGCCGGGTCACTCGTGGCGGCATCTTTCTCAGCTTGTTGGGCCGAGCCCCATATGACCCAATCGTCGGGGACCATGGCTCGAACACCTCACTTGGCCCGAAGGCCCAGGAAGGGCGTCGGATTTTGAACGTATCATTATCGTGCGGCGCGTCCAGACGTCCAGCAAAATCGGGGACAACGGCCAGAGGTCTCAGCTCCAGACAGTTGTGGACATATGGGCATTTAGTATTTGGTCGGCAATTCCACGCTGTTTTTGTTAGGCACGCTGCTGATCCATGAACGGTGGGAGCTCCGTGCCAACACGAACCATACATGTCAGCATGAGGACAACGAAGTATGATCACGATGAACATTGGGAGGGATGATGAGCAGGGGAAGGATGAGCAGGTGCAAGAGGAACAGAAGGAGGAAAACGATGATGAGGATGATGATGAGGAGCAGGGGGAATGTGGGGAGGAGGATGAAGAGGAGAAGGAGGAGGAGTAGGAGTAGGAGTAGGAGTAGGGGTAGCAGTAGGAGTAGGAGTAGGAGTAGGAGTGGGAGTAGGAGTGGGAGTAGGAGTAGGAGTAGGAGTAGGAGTAGTAGTAGCAGCAGCAGTAGTAGTAGTCGTCGTCGTCGTCGTCGTCGTCGTCGTCGTCGTCGTCGTCGTAGTAGTAGCAGTAGTAGTAGTAGTAGTAGTAGTAGTAGTAGTAGTAATAGTAGCAGTAGTAGTAGTAGTCGTAGTAGTAGTAGTAGTAGTAGTAGTAGCAGTCGTCGTAGGAGTAGTAGTAGTAGTAGTAGTAGTAGTCGTAGTCGTAGTCGTAGTCGTAGTCGTAGTCGTAGTCGTAGTCGTAGTCGTAGTCGTAGTAGTAGTGTTCGTAGTAGTAGTAGTAGTAGTAGTAGTAGTAGTAGTAGTAGTAGTAGTAGTAGTGGTCGTAGTAGTAGTAGTAGTAGTAGTAGTAGTAGTAGTAGTGGAGTAGTAGTAGCAGTAGTAGTAGTAGCAGTAGTAGCAGTAGCAGTAGTAGTAGTAGTAGTAGTCGTCGGAGTCGTCGTAACCGTAGTAGTAGTAGTAGTAGTAGAAGAAGAAGAAGAAGGAGTAGTAGTAGTCGTAGTAGTAGTAGGTGTAGTAGTAGTAGTAGTAGTAGTAGTAGTAGTAGTAGTAGTAGTAGTAGTAGTGGTCGTAGTAGGAGTATGCGTAGTGGTAGTAGTAGTAGTAGTCGAAGTCGTAGTCGTAG
>CAUYUJ010015122.1:88460-158955 GCA_963575745.1 Prorocentrum cordatum | reverse complement strand
AGTAGTAGTAGTAGTAGTAGTAGTCGTAGTAGTAGTGGTAGTAGTAGTAGTAGTAGTTGTGGTAGGAGACGTAGTAGTAATAGTCGTAGTATTAGTAGTCGTAGCAGTGGTAGTAGTAGCAGTAGTCGTAGTAGTCGTCGTAGTAGTCGTAGGAGTAGTGGTGTTAGTAGTAGTCGTAGTAATAGTAGTAGTAGCAGTAGTAGTAGTAGTAGTGGTGGTAGTAGTAGTCGTAGTCGTAGTAGTAATAGTAGTAGTAGTCGTACTACTAGTAGTAGTCGTAGTCGTGACAGTCGTAGTAGTGGTAGTCGAAGTAGTCGTAGTATTAGTAGTAGTAGTAGTATTAGTAGTAGTAGTAGTAGTAGTAGTAGTAGTAGTAGTCGTAGTAGTCGTAGCAGTCGTGATGGCAGTAGTCGTAGTAATAGTAGTCGCAGTCGTAGCAGCGGTAGTCGTAGGAGTAGTAGTAGTAGTTGTAGTAGTAGTAGTAGTAGTAGTAGAAGAAGTAGTAGTAGTGCTAATAGCAGCAGTCGTGGTAGTAGTAGTAGTAGTAGTAGTAGTAGTAGTAGTCGTGGTAGTAGTAGCAGTAGTAGTAGTAAAGAGTTGCAGCCGTAGTAGAAGTAGTCGTAGTAGTCGTAATAGTAATAGTCGTAGTCGTAGAAGTAGTAGTGGTAGTAGTAGTAGTAGTAGTAGTAGTAGCAGTAGTAGTAGTAGTAGTAGTCTTAGTCGTAGTGGTCGCAGTAGTAGCAGTAGTAGTAGTAGCAGTAGCAGTCGTAGTAGTAGTAGTAGTAGTAGCAGTAGTAGTAGGAGTCGTAGTAATAGTAGTAGTAGTAGTAGTAGTAGTAGTAGTAGGTGTAGTAGTAATAGTGGTAGCAGTAGTAGTCGTAGTAGTAGTAGTAGGTGTAGTGGTCGTAAATAGTAGTAGTAGTAGTCGTATTATCAGCAGTAGTAGTCGCAGCAGTAGTAGTGATAGTAATAATATTAGTAGTAGTCCCAGTAGTAGTCGTGGTCGTGGTAGTCGCAGTGGTAGTAGTTGTAGTCGTAGTAGTAGTAGCAGTAGTAGTAGTAGTAGTAGTAGTAGTAGTTGTTGTTGTAATCCTAGCAGTAGCAGTAGTAGTAGTAGTAGTAGTAGTAGTAGTAGCAGTAGTAGTAGTAGTAGGAGTTAGTAGTAGTAGTCGTAAAAGAAGTAGTAGTCGTAGTAGTGGTAGTAGTGGTAGCCGTAGTAGTGGTAGTAGTAGTAGTAGTAGCAGTCGTAGTGGTGGTAGTAGTAGTACTCGTAGTAGCATTAGCCGTAGTAGTAGTAATAGTAGTAGTAGTAGTAGTAGGGTTGCACCTGGTCCTCGTGTCGCTACAAACCTCACCTTCGTGTACTCTACTTGTGTATCAGGCCTAATAGAACTCCTACCAGGGGAATTACGAAAACATTAGTTTCAAACCTGGCCTTCGTGTCTTTCGCGCCAATGCCTACCTTCGTGCACTATTCGCTGTAGAGGCTGTAGATTGTATTCGTATTAGAAGCGAACAAAAAAACGACAGTTTTACACCTGTCCTTCGTGTCGACGTCGGATTTGGAGCAACCGCCACTGCCAGCCGCTTCGTTTCGGCACAACCCTCTCGAGGATCGAGGGCCTGGCCCTCCGACGCGCGATTCCGGCGCGCACTTCACTAGGATCGTGGCCCTGGTCCAAGTGGGAGCGCTGCCGAAGGCCCACCGACGTCCAATTCCGGCACGCCACTCACGAGGATCGTGTCCTGGCCACCTGGGAGCGCTGCCGACGGCCCACCGATGAGCAATATCGGTGCACCCCTCACACGGATCGTAGACCTCGCCACATTTGGATCGCCGCCCGACGCTGAAGTTCGGCACACCTCTCACATGGATCGTGGCCCTGACCCAATGTGGAGCGCTGCCGACGGCCCACCGACGCCCAATGCCGGAACACCCCTCACGAGGATCGTGGCCCTCTGGTCCACTTGAGAGTGGGTTTTCATAAGGACGTCGTTCTGGTTTTATTCGGGAAGGCATTTTGGTTTTATTCGTTTCTGGTTCGTGATGGTTAGGAGGAGGAGGAGAAGGAGGAGGAGGAGGAGGAGGAGGAGGAGCAGGGAGGAGGGGGACGAGGGGGACGAGGGAGGAGGAGGAGGAGGAGGAGGAGGAGGAGGAGGAGGAGGAGGAGGGAGGAGGAGGAGGTGGGGGACGGGCAGGAGGAGGAGGAGGAGGAGGAGGGAGGAGGAGGAAGAGGAGGGGGAGGAGGAGGAGGGGGAGGAGGAGGATGAGGAAGAGGAAAGCGAGCAGGAAAAGAGGAACGCTGTTTTCTCGTTTTTCACAATGGGTTTGCGAACCTCACCTTCGTGTACTATTGGCTCTATAGCCCCTGTATTGTTTTCTTACGAGCGAACGGCGAAATTGTGAGTTTCCGAACCCCTTCTTCGTGTACTATTAGAATCAGTGGGCTTCCGAACCTCATCTTCGTGTACTATTAGCTCTATAGCCCCTGTTTTGTGTTCCTATCAGCGAATGGCGAAATTGTGGGTTTCCGAACTCCTGCTTCGTGTACGATTAAATTCCGACTATTCTATGTTAGTCTATGTGGTTTAAACTGATTGTGTGGAACCGAACCCGAACCCGAACCCGAACCCTTACCCTTACCCTTACCCTTACCCATTCATTCTTAGTAGACACGAAGGAGAGGTTTAACCCTAGTAGTAGCAGTAGTAGTAGTAGTAGTACTAGTAGTAGTAGTAGTAGTAATAGTCGTAGTAGTGGTACTAGCAGCAGTAGTGGTAGTAGTAGTAGTAGTAGTAGTCGTAGTTTCATTAGTAGTAGTAGTAGTAGTCGTAGTAGTAGTAGTAGCGGTGCTAGTGACAGCAGCAGCTGTAGTCGTAGTAGTAGTACTAGCAGTAGTAGTAGTAGTAGTAGTAGTAGTAGTAGTCGTCGTGGTAGTAGTAGTAGTAGTAGTAGTAGTGGACGCAGTAGTAGTAGCAGTAGTAGTAGTGGTAGTAGTAGTAGTAGTCGTGGTAGCAGTGGTAGTGGTAACAGTAGTAGTAGAAGTCGTAGCAGTAGTATTATCATTATGATCAGTAGTCGTAGTAGTAGTAGTAGTAGCAGTAGTAGTGGTAGAACTACTACTGGTAGTAGTAGTAGTAGTAGTAGTAGTAGTAATAGTAGTAGTAGTAGTAGTACTAGTAGTAGCGGTGGTCGTAGTAGTAGTAGTAGTCGTAGTAGTAGTAGTAGTAGTAGTAGTAGTAGTAGTAGGAATAGTAGTAGTAGTAGGAGCAGGAGTAGTCGTAGTAGTAGTAGTAGGTTCAGTACTTGTAGTAATAGTCGTAGTAGTCGTAGTAGTAGTAGTAGTAGTAGTAGTAGTAGTAGTCGTAGTCGTAGTCGTAATAGTAGTTGGAGTTAGTAGTAGTAGCCGTGGAAGAAGTAGTAGTTGTAGTAGTAGTGGTAGTAGTAGTGGTCGTCGTAGTAGTAGTAGTAGTAGCAGTCGTAGTGGTGGTAGTAGTAGCACTCGTAGTAGCAGTAGCCGTAGTAGTAGTAGTCGTAGTAGTAGTAGCAGTCGTAGTAGTGGTAATAGCAGCAGTAGTGCTAGCAGTAGTAGTGTAGTACTAGTGACAGCAGCTGCTGTAGTCGTAGTAGTAGTCGTAGCAGTAGTAGTAGTAGTAGTAGTAGTCGTCGTAGTAGTAGCAGTGGCCGTAGTAGTAGTAGCAGTAGTAGTAGTAGTGGTAGTAGTAGTAGTCGTGGTAGTAGTGGTAGTAGTAGCAGTAGTAGTAGAAGTCGTAGCAGTAGTAGTATCATTATCATCAGTAGTAGTAGTAGTAGCAGCAGTAGTAACAGTAGTAGTGGTTGAGATAGTAGTAGTAGTATTAGTAGTAGTAGTGGTAGTAGTGGTAGTAGTAGCAGTAGCAGTAGTAGTAGTAGTCGTAGTAGTAGGAGTAGTAGTAGCAGTCGTAGTAGTAGTAGTAGTAGTCGTCGTCGTCGTAGTAGTAGTAGTAGTAGTCGTAGGAGTAGTCGTAGTAGTAGTAGTAGTAGTAGTAGTAGTAGTAGTAGTAGTAGTAGTAGGTTCAGTACTTGTAGTACTAGTCGTAGTCGTAGTAGTAGTAGTAGTAGTAGTAGTAGTAGTAGTAGTAGTAGTAGTAGTAGTTGCAGTAGTAGTAGTAGTAGTAGTAGTAGTAGTAGCACTAGTATTCGTAGTCGTAGTCGTAGTCGTAATAGTAGTTGGAGTTAGTAGTAGTAGCAGTAGCAGTAGTAGTAGTTGTAGTAGTAGTAGTCGTCGTCGTCGTCGCAGTAGTAGTAGTAGTAGTAGTAGTAGTAGCCGTCGTCGCAACAGCAGTGGTAGTGGTAGTGGTGGTAGTGGTAGTAGTAGTAGTAGTAGTAGTAGTAGTCGTAGTCGTAGTCGTAGTCGTAGTAGTACTAGTAGTAGTAGTAGTAGTAGTAGTAGTCGTCGTCGTGGTAGTCGTAGTAGTAGTAGTAGTAGTAGTAGTAGGTAGTAGAGTAGTCGTCGTAGTAGTTATCGTAGTCGTAGTAGTAAGTAAGTAGTAGTCGTAGTAGTCGTAGTCGGTAGTAGTAGTAGTAGTAGTAGTAGTAGTTAGTAGTGTAGTAGTAGTAGTAGTAGTCGTAGTAGTAGTAGTATAGTAGTAGTAGTAGTAGTAGTAGTGGTAGTAGTAGTAGTAGTAGTAGTAGTAGTGGTAGTAGTAGTAGCTGTAGTAGTAGTAGTAGTAGTAGTCTTAGTAGTAGTAGTAGTAGTAGTAGTAGTAGTAGTAGTAGTAGTAGTAGTAGTAGTAGTGGTAGTAGTAGTAGTCGTAGTAGTACTAGTAGTAGTAGCAGTAGTAGTACGAGGAGGAGGAGGATGAGCGGGAGGACGAGAAACAAGGACCGAGGAGTGTTGGACTCATCGTTCGCAGCTTCAGGGGGGAGTTGCATTGTATTGAGCTGAAGCTGTCGAGGGTAGGCATCACCCTTTCGATGTCGGTTTGGGCTTATCGGAGGAGGAGGAACAGGAGCAGGCGGAGGGGCAGTAAGAGGAGGATGAGGACGATGAGTTGGAGGAGGAGCTGGATGAGGCCGTCCATCCACTCTCCTCCTGCTCCTATCCGGAATTTCCTCGTCTTGTGATCTCATTTTCTTTTTTCTTCTCCTATCCGCCGTCTTTTCCTCCTTGATCCTCGATGTTCTTACCGTTCTACCAATTCCCCCCCGCCCTCCCCGCCTCCCTAAAGGCACATGGAGGGACGAGGGGTAGAGTGGGGGTCGGTCCCGCAGGAGGAAAAATGGAACAAACGAGGAACAGGATGAGGTGGACCAGTGTAAATCCAAGACCCATCAACGATGTTGCAATGCACCCTCCCTTTAAATTCCCCCTTTTTCACAGGTCCCTGCAACGATACATTTTCGCTGAGGGAAGTGCCGCGTTGGAAGACAACCGTTTGAAAATCATGAACCGTGCAAAAAAGCCATTCCTGAGATTTCTCAACGCCCCGAATCAACGTTACTGTTGCTCCCTGACGATCCTGGGTCATGCCAGAACACCATTCCTGGGATTTCATCGCCGCGAATCCATGTGATTGCTGCGCACATGACGGACATGACAGTCCTGCACCGAGCCAAGACACCATGTCTGGAAGGTCCGCAAGAGTCATTGAAACGGTTGTGAATTCTTAAGACGAGTGTGCGCGGCCTTGAGACGAGAGCGACATGTTCAAAAGGACTCGCCATCTATTTTTGAAACTCTTGCGAATTTTCAAGACGAATGTGCGCGACGCTCAGGCGAGAGCCACATTTTGAAATGGACCCACCCTCCATCCGTGAATGTGTTGCAAAGTTAAAAATGTGCCTGGCGCTTAGGCGAGAGCCGCATTTTGAAAAGGACTCGCCGTCCATCCGTGAAACTTTTGCCGACTTTCACGACGAATCTGCGCGGCGCCAATGCGAGAGCAACATTTTGAAGTGGACCCGTTCTCCATCCATGAGACTGTTGCGAACTCTTTGTGTCCCGAATGTGCGCGGCGTTATGGCGAAAGTCGCATCTTGAAAAGGATCCGCTCTCCACCCGTGAGATTGTCGCAAACTTAAAATGCTCGCGGCGCTCAGGCGAGAGCCGCATTTTGAGAAGGGCACGTCCTCCATCCGTGAGTGTGTTGCAAGCTTCTAAGACGAATGTGCTCTGCGCGAAGGCGAGAGCCGCATTTTGAAAAGGACCGGCCCTCCATCCATGTAAATTCTTGCGAACCTTTAAGACGATTGTGCGCGTCGCGAAGGCGAGAGCAACATTTTGAAAAACAGCCCGCCCTCCATCCATCCAGAAGCTCAGGCAAACGTCTAAGACGAATGTGCGCGGCGCTAAGGCGAGAGCCTCACCTTGAAATGGACCCGCCCTCCTCCCAGGAAGCTCCTGCAAACTTTTAGGACGAATGTCACGGCGACATGGCCAAAGCAATATTTTGAGAAGGACCCGCCCTCCATCCGAGTACCTCTTGAGAAACCTTTACCACGAATGTGCGCGGCGCTATGGCGAGAGCAACATTCTGAGAAGGACCCGAACTCCGTTTGTAAAACCGTTGCACACTGTAAGCTCCAGGATCACACATCGCGGTGAAGAGTCAGGCGAATCGCCCGGCCCGCCCTACCGACTCTGGGTCCTCCGCCCTGTCACTTAGGTAGAGAGCATGATGCAGATCTACCAGGAGACCTGGCAAGCTCCTCGCTCTCTGACTCCCCCCCTCCCCCCCTCCTCCTCCTCCTCCTCCTCCTCCTCCTCCTCCTCCTCGTCCTCGTCCTCCTCCTCCTCCTCCGCCGCCCTCCTCCTCCTTCTCATCCTCCTTCTCATCCTCCGCCCTCCTCCTCCCTTCTCCTCCTCCTCCTCCTCCGCCCTCCTCCTCCTTTTCCTCCTCCGCCCTCTTCCTCCCTCCTCCCACTTCCTCCTCCTCCTCCTCCTCCCTTCTCCTCCTCCTCCTCCTCCGCCCTCCTCCTCCGCCCTCCTCCTCCTCCTCCTCCTCCTCCTCCTCCTCCTCCTCCCCTCACCGAGGCCACCTCCCGGGGGGCCCGGCCTCGGGCACAGGACCCCAACGCGCGCGAGTGGACCCCGTCGACGCCGCAGCGCGCGCCGGGCAGCCCGGGCGAGGCAGGCGCCCACAGGCCCGCTCCCTTCCTGCGAGGGGAAGAGGGAGGCTGAGGAGGAGGAGGAGGAGGAGGAGGAGGAGGAGGAGGAGGAGGAGGAGGAGGAGGAGTGGGATGAGGAGGGGGAGGAGGAGGAGGAGAGGAGGGAGGAGGAGGAGGGAGGAGGAGGAGGAGGAGAGGAGGAGGAGAGGAGGGAGGAGGAGGAGGAGGAGGAGGAGGAGGAGGAGGAGGAGTGGGATGAGGAGGGGGGAGGAGGAGGAGAGAGGAGGAGAAGGAGGGGGAGAGGAGGAGGAGGAGGAGGAGGAGGAGGAGGAGGATGAACCTGCGACCCTACGGGTCCAATCGACGCTGGGGTATCGTGCGCCCACGCTGGGGTTCGTCCGAGCGACGCCAGGAGACGGGGTCGATTGCGCCGAGAGCTTCGCGCGGGAGCGCCCCCTTCTCCACGCGGTGCGCCACGCTGGTGGCCAGCGTCAGCCGTGGTGTAAGGTCGTTATGTCCTCTCGCGCAAGACCCGTTTCTTTTCATCGCACATCCAGCTGCATACATCTTTCGAATTATGATCCCATACGGGTGTTTCGGACATCTGAGCTATAGGGGTAGGGTTCACATGTGGCTGCCTCTTGGAGCCGGCTGGGGGGCTGAGGTGCTCCGTGACTGGCTCGAGTCAGCTGAGAGGGTGGTGAGGCCATGAGGGGGAGACCTTGCGCCCTGTCCTCTCTGGGCCGCCCTCTTTGGACGCACACTGCACGCCGAATCTGCCCCCCCTCCAAGAGGGAGGGAGGGTCGACGAGGACCGCGATTTGTGGGGCACCGCAGGCGCCACCTGCGAGCGAGGAGCCGACGGGCGCCCAGGTGCGAAGAGGAAGGGGTGAGAGGGGCGAGGGAGGGGGGGAGGGAGGGATCGCCGCGGATCGAGAAGTTCTGAGTGCCACAGGGCGCGACACCGCGAGGAGGGAGCGAGGTAGGGCTCGCCGCGGATCGAGAAGATCTGAGCGCCGCAGGGCGCCACAGCGCGAGGAGGGGGCGAGGAGGGAGGAGGGCTCGCCGCGGATTGTGAGCAGTTCTGAGCGCCACAGGGGGGCGCCACTCGCGAGCGCCGACGCGGATCGAGGATCGAGTCTCGAGGCTCGAGGCTCGCTCGAGGCCTCCCGCGGAGGTGCCGACGCGGATCGAGGCTCGAGGATGGAAGCCCTCCCGCCGCCGCCGCCGCCGTGGCGGCCCTGGCCTCCTCTCTGCTCGGGCCGCCGAGGGCCGCCGCCGAGGGGGCCGCAGGCGAGGGGGCCGCCGCCGAGGGGGCCGCCGCCAAGGGGGCCGCCGCCGAGGGGGCCGCCGCCCCGCAGCCACCTGGGCCCCCCCCGCGGGGGGGCCCGTCGAGCGCCTGCGCGGCGCGGCGCTGGGGCGGCCCGATGGCGTCGGGCGAGGAGGGCCCCGGCAGCCCCACGGGGCCCGCGAGGCGCGCGAGGGGGGTGGGGGGCAGGGTGGCCCTCCTCCACCTCCTCCTCCTCCTGCTCCTCCTCCTCCTCCTCCTCCTCCTCCTCCTCCTCCTCCTCCTCCCTCCTCCTCCTCCTCCTCCTCCTCCTCCTCCTCCTCCTCCTCCTCCTCCTCCTCCTCCTCCTCCTCCTCCTCCTCCTCCTCCTCCTCCTCCACCTCTCCTCCTCCTCCTCCTCCTCTATCTCCTCCCTCCTCCTCCTCCCCTCCTCCTCCTCCTCCTCCTCCTCCTCCCTCCTCCTCCTCCTCCTCCTCCTCCTCCTCCTCCCCCCTCCTCCTCCTCCTCCTCCTCCTCCTCCTCCTCCTCCTCCTCCTCCTCCTCCTCCCCCCTACTGCTCCTCCTCCTCCTCCTCCTCCTCCTCCTCCTCCTCCTCCTCCTCCTCCTTCCCGTAGCCATTTTGGCTCAAGACGGAGCTTACCTCCCGTCCCGACTCCAGAGGCTCGAGGCCGAGGTGGAAGGGCAGCCCCTTCTGCAGGCCTGGCCGCCTCGACCAGCGTGCGGCCAGCAGGTGGCCATCTTTGCAAACACGGCACTGTGTGTGCTTTTCTTTTCCTTTCTCCTTCCACACGTGCTCGCGCCATGGCTTGGCGCGGCAGTGCCCCGTGGCGAAGCGGGCGTGGTGGTAATGCAGGATGGGGGCGGGGCAGCAACAAGAAGAAGGCTGCCAGAACCTCCAATCTTGAGTATGATGTCTGTTCCGCCTGTCGCCACTGGGATTTCAAGTACCATGGCAACTGGTGCTGCTCCCGCTGTGGCGGGCTGTACCTCGGTGATGCTGAGCAAGGAGATGGTGGCCAACCCGCTGGTGGTGATGCTGGAGGGAATGGACAAGGTGCTCCCGACGGAGACCCTCAACTACGTGCTGCAGCTGCGGTTCTGCTCGCTGCACGCCCCGATTTGCAGAATGTTCTCGGTGGATTGGCTCCTCCGCCTCCAGTTGCATCTGAAGAGTGGACGCCGGCACAGTATGCAGATGCCGCACGACATGAGCACACTCGGCTTACTAAGGAGGTGGAGATATTCGCCAAAGCGGTGCGCCTGGCCTCACAGGAGGTGCACCACCGTGCCAACAAGGTCCAAAAGTTGGAAGAAGCGCTTCGAGAAGCACGTGACCATCATCAACAAGCAGAAGGTGAGTACCGTGTTGCTGAGCAGAAGAAGCGTGATGCCGATGATACCGTGGCTCGTTTCTCTCAGGAAGAGTGGGTTCATGCCAAGCGGCAGGAGCATGCGCAGGCCGCAGCGGCGGCCGAGGCTACCCGCGCGGCCCAGGCGGCCGCCCCCGCCTCGGCCCCGCAGAGGCCTGCGCAGCATGCGCCGACTGGTGAAGGTGCCGCACCTGCGGGTGGTCGCCCAGCTACGTCGGGTGGAGCGCCACCTGCTGCTGTACCTCCACAACGCATGGACCTCGACATTCCTGAATTACATTCTATGGATGGTCCTCAGATTCGCGAGTATTGCCAGGTCAACAACCTTCCCTACGGATTGGTGGCACGTTTCGCGGAGATGCAGAAGCAGATCTACGACAGTGCCCAGTCCGACGCTGGAAGTGACGCTGGTTCCGAGGCTGGCGACTTCCCCCCAGAGCGTGCTGATGAATTGGCTGCGCTCAAGAAACGCTCGATGGAAGGTGCAATGGCGGACGCCGACCAGACCCGCATGGAGAGCCTCATGTTCGAGAAGGCCCACACCCGTGCTGCCAAGCGCATTCGACGTGTGCAACGTGAAGTTGGTGCTGGGTTCAAGGAGCTCTTCAAGGCTGCGGTCGCGGAGATGCCGCCGCCGCTTTAGTGAGTCTGGCCTGCGCCTGCTTTTTTGTAACATAACCAGCTGGAGTGCTCTGGCTAAATCGTTCGTTTCGCAGTTGTATGGCAAGGCTGACGCCTTTATGTTCGCCGAACACCGCCAGCTCCCCGCCGATTTGAAGTCGGCTAAGCGTGATGTCGCCACCGCTGGGTGGCGCCCCCATTTCCTCCCTGCCACGCCCTCCCCTGGCGGCGGGGCCCATGGTGGTGTAGGAGCGGCGGTGCACAAAGGCCTGTTTTTCAAACGTTTCCTGGCCCATGCTGGCCAAATTCGGGACGTTGGTGCTGGTAATGGCTGGATGTTTCTGGAACTCCGAACCCAATCCTGTGCGATGGCCGTCGGCGTTGTATATATGATAGCTGCCCTGGGGGTCTCGGGGGAAAACATCCTGAAGATGACAGAAATCACAGCGTTCGTGAACACGCTCACTATTCCCTGGTTTCTGATGGGGGACTACAACATAGGCCTGGATCACATGGAGGTATGTGGCTTTCTGAAGATGACTCGTGCGAAAGCTTTGCCTCCCGCAGGTGTCGCTTTCACGTGTAGCAATGGCGGTGGTTCTTTGATTGACTATGTGATTGCCAGTGATACCCTGGCTCCATACTTGCGCGTGTCCAAGTACCAGGCTTCTCCCTTCAAGACTCACTGTTGTCTGGAGGTCCGCTTGCCGCATGCAGCCTTGCTACAGGAGATGACCAAGCGTGTGCGGCCAAAAGTCTTGCCTGTGTATGAAGGACCTGCGCTTCCTTGGGAATGCCACTTTAATGCTGAGCTGGCGGAGTGGACTCCACCACAAGCAGCACTGCAGCCCCAGCTTCCTCATGTCCAGGCCCACCTTTCCCACGAGCTGACCTCGTCTTACCTCTTATGGTCTCGCACGAAGGAGAGGATGATGATGTCAGTGGTTGTTGGGGGTGATGAGGATATGGAGGTTTATCGAGGACGGGGTGACTTTGTGGTTTTCCGACATGCTACTCTTACTGATCATGCTCAGCGGAGTGGGTGTTTTGCCCAGCCGACGCTTACTTACTGGTCCACTGTCTCCCAGAAGTTGTATGAGATGCGCGTTGCTCTTAAGAAAGGTTATGGTTGTATGCTGAGATCCATCTCTTCTCGGCTGGGAGCACTTGGACGTCGAGTCCTACAGTATTGCGAGTGTCTACCTGCCGACCAGATTGCCCACCAGTGGCAGGCTCAGCTTTGCGATTTGAAATCGGTAGATCTGGACCGATGTCAGGACATGATAGATCGTTGCACGGCAGTCCTCTCTAAGGCTTGGCAGGTTGCCCGCGCGTCAGCAGCTAAGGCGATTAAGGACTGGCTGTTGAAGGCGCTGCCCCGAGGTGCCGCCAAAGCTCACGCCTGGCTTAGGCGTGAAGAACAGGAGGGGTTAGAGTTTTTTGTTGCCCCTGAAGGTATTCTCCAGCTCCCGCAGGAGATGATGGCTCACCGTGAAAAAATCTGGGGTGGATTTTGGACTGCCAGCCCAATCCAGATTCGACAGTTGACTGGGGCGTTGGACGAGCTGCGTGTTTGCGCGTTGGATTTGTTGCCCGAACTTCCCGAGATCACCACTCGAGACCTCCATCTCGCTGCGAGGGTCTTCTCTGAGACCACTGCGGTTGGAGTGGACGGATGGAGACCTCGGGAGTTCCTGGACTTGGAGTTAGGTGCCGCCGATGCTCTCGTCGGGCTCTTGAATGATTGTGAGGCCAATATGATGTGGCCTGCCCAAACTCTCCTTAGCATTATTTGCTTGCTTCCCAAAAGCAAGGTTGATGAGCGCCCCGTTTGCAACTGCCCCACCCTTTACCGCATCTGCTGTAAAGTTCGCGGGGATTTCTTGGGGGCCTGGAGTCAAGGCCATGTTGACTTTTGGGATGACGCCATCAGGGGCAGTTCCGCCCTTCAAGCTGCGCTTCGCCGAGAGCTGTCCCACGAGGTGGCTGCCTTCCAGGAAGTCTCCAGTGTTGCGATCCACTGGGATCTCAAAAAATTCTTTGATACTGTTATCCCTGCTAGGCTTGTTCGTTTCGCCACTGCTTTGAGGTTCCCACCGCACCTCTTGTACCTGGGCCTCCTCGTGCATGTGGCCCCCAGGATGCTCGAGAGTAGCGGCTTTTGCTCCCAGATCATACCTGCTGGGATTGGCGTCCTCCCTGGATGTATGCAGTCTATGTCCTGGGTCAAGGCGTACTTATATCAGATATTGAATGATGTGCATAATCGGTATTTCTTTGGGAATCCTAGTGTGTCTACCAGGTCTTACGTTGACGACATATCCCGGGTGTGCCAGGGAGCCGGAGACCAGGTCCGACGGCAGATTGTTGCCGCAGCAGTTCAGCTAGGTCATTTGGTTAATGCAGCCGAGCTTGTTTTATCTAATAAGTCTGCGGTTGTCGCGAACCGACGGCCTCTTGCACTTCTTGTCGCTACTGATTTGAAAGCAGCAGGCCTCTCAGTCAGGGTTGAAGATGTTACTCGTGATTTGGGTACGGCCACCACGGCAGGAAGGAGGAGGACTGCTGCCATCGTTCGTGCCAGGCGGCGGAAGGCCGCCGCTCGAGGCAAGAAAGTGCGCTACTTGACTACACTGGTCAAGAAATCGTCTAAGCTCTACAAACCAGGCGTGCTTGCCGTAGGCACCTGGGGCCACAATGTTGCTGGCCTCTCTGGGGCCCAAGTGCAGAGTGCGCGTGGGCAGGCCGCTGTCTGCTCTGGCCACTGGCATGCTGGAGCTTGTTCTACCACCATCCTGAGCGTCTTCGGGGCCGAGAAGAATGATCCTATTTTTCGTCTACGGCGTGAACAGTTATCTGGTTTTGTGACGCTTTGAAAATCCCTTTGTGATAAGGAGAAGCTGCGTGTTTCCCAGGTCTGGCAGGCTCGGTTTCAGGAGTACGTCAGTATCCCCAGGAACCAAGTTTGGAAACGGGTCCGTGGGCCGATCGCCGCCACTGTTGCTGTCTTGCTTGACCTGGGCTGGTGCCCATTGTATCCAGTGCATTGGCGTGACAATTTTGGCAACGACCTCTACACTGAGGCCCTGGATTTTGCCGTGACTCTGCGACGTGCTGTCAAGGCCACGTGCAGCGGCCTGGTCTGGAGCCAGGCTGCCAAGCACTACCATGGGTATGGAATAGCGTCGGGAGTTGATTTCGCGGTCCTCAGACAGGAGATCACTCGATTGGGGAAAGACTCTGATTACGAGGGGCAGTCTTTGCTTTGGAACCTTTGCTCTGCTGGCTTCTGGACTGACCAGAGGTTGCACGAGGAAGGATACCACACGGTTTCTAATGGTATATGCCCGCGCTGCGGGGAGGTTTGTGAGACCCCCTTTCACAGATTTTGGGACTGCAGGAGTAACGATTCCATCCCAGATCCAGTTGTCGAGCGCACAGCTCACCTCCGCGAGCAAGCTGCTCGTGATGTTGATTGCCCTGCCCTCTGGTGTCGGGGCCTTATGCCTCTAGACAGGACGGTTGGACATCTTCCGATCGCGATTGAAAGCGCCATTGGTTGGGGATCGTTCGAGGAGTTGCCTGTCTGCCAAGGGGGCGTTTGGGGAATCGACGGATCGGGGGGGGGGAGCACGCTAAGGATGAGAGACTAAGGCGTTGTGGTTGGGCCTGCGTTAGATTAGGTGCTACCCTGGACAACATCGATGGGGGCGTCGCGGGGACCATGGGAGGTGAACAGTTGAGCCCACGTGCTGAACTTCTCGCGTTGATTTATGTGTGTCAGTATACTTATGGGCGTGTCTTGGTTTTCAGTGATTACTATCCTGTTGTGCGAGCTTTCTGACGTCCACGGGCCTTGCTGGCCAACTCTCAAATGCTGGACCTCTGGGTTCGCCTTTGGGAAGTCCTTGACGTCCGAGAAGGGGAAATCGACCTCCGCTGGACCAAGAGTCACCCCACAGGCCCCCAGGTCGGCGCCCTCTGTCTCACGTCGATCGAACGACTCTTGAATGGAGCTGCCGATGCATGTGCTGGAGAGATGGCCCGTCGAGCGGCTGTCCCCCAGGAGATGGCGGCCATCACTTTTGAGCAGGATATGTTGAATAGGGATATAATTCGTAGGCTTCTTGCCATCCAGCGTGAAGTTGTGGTGCAGCACCCGCGCGAGCGCACTAAGCACGCGCGTGTTGGGCATGAGCATGTGCGCACGCGCGCTGGATTGAGCAGTGCGCAGATCAGACGTGGTCGTCTCGAGGAACAGGGCCACTCGCCTGTAGAGCTCAGGACTCTGTTCAAGTGTAGTATCTGTTCTGCCCGTTTTTGCAAGAAGGGGCCACTGTCTGTCTTTTGGCCTGGCCCCTGCAACGCTGGGCGATTTGCCCAGTACCGCGTGCCTCGTGAGGGTGAGGAGCCTGGTTTTGAGGGCCCTGGGGCCGCGGCTTTTGGGCCCGCTGGGCATCCCATGGCCATCCACTGCCACGAGACCCATTCCTTATCTGAGTTGAATGGCGTTTTGTTCTGCACTGTGTGTGGAAGCTTTGCGGTCACAAGTGCCCGCAATTTGAAAAGCGAGTGCAGGCCTCCGACCAAGAAGGGTTTGGAGGCACTGGGCCGACTGCAGAGGGGGCTCCCGCCAAAGTCGGGAATGGACTTCCCTCGGTGATTGTGGTGGGGCGGCCAGGCTAGCACCTGGGCACCGCGCGTCCGCCATAGCGCCATAGCTCCTCCTCCTCTTTCTGCTCCTTCTCTTTCTCCTTCTTCTTCTCCTCCTCCTCTTTCTCCTCCTCCTCCTCCTCCTTCTCCTCCTTCTCCTCAAGGCGCATGTCCCTCTACAGGAGGAATATTCCCAAACAGTAACATTATCCCGGCAAAGCAACCTAACAGCGATGTGTATGAGCATATCTGGAAGCATTCCCCTTTAGATTCATGTAGGATTCCTGTTGTAGAATTCTGGTGTACTCGGAGTGGCAATCGCATTCGCGATGGCAGTCGCAGTGGCAACGGCAGTTCCAGTCGCAGTCGCAGTGGCAATGCCAGTAGTTGCAGTAATGCCACTAGCAGTAGCAGTAGAAGGACTAGTAGCAGTAATAGTACAAACGAGACACTGCTATCAAGTAGCTTATTTATCTCCGAACGAGACACCGCTATCAAAGGATTTTGCTTCGAAAGAGTCATTGCTTTCGAACGGGGACATCGGGCAATCAAAATGTGGTCCGGGAATGGTGTTCTGGGAACACGAAGAACACGAAGTGGCCTATAGTTGGCTCTGGGCATTCAAAATGTGGTCTGGGAATGGTGTTCTGGGAACACGAAGAACACGAAGTGGCCTATAGTTGGCTCTGGGCATTCAAATGTGGCCCGGGAATGGTGTTCTGGGAACACGAAGACGAACACGAAGTGGCCTACAGTTTGCTCCAGGCATTCAAAATGTGGCCCGGGAATGGTGTTCTGGGAACACGAAGAACACGAAGTGGCCTACAGTTGGCCCCGGGCATTCAAAATCATGCCCAGGAATGGAGTTCTGGGAACTCGACGACCACGAAGTGCGTTACTGTTTGCTTAAAACGAGTTCCCCGGCATCCCCCCGGCATCCTTCCCCGGATCGCGCCCAGAATCCCCTGGGGCGTCATGATGCTCTCTTTTGACCGTATTAGAAACCTATCAGTCTTCGCTGTTAGGTAAATAGTATGGGGGCAATTTTTTACCGTAGCACCCCGCAGGTGCGGAGAAGAGTGAGGGGGCGGTGGGGACGTCGGCAGTCTGCGAGACTCTGGAGAAGCCCGCCGCAGGCGCCAAAGTTCCACACATTATAACGAGCCCGCCGCAGGCGCCGATTTGTTCGTTAAACCAATGTGGGTAGGTCGCGGGTGGATCGCGGGTGGGTCGCAAATGGGTTGCGGGTGGGTCGCGGGTGGGTCTTTGATGGGTCGCGGGTGGGTCACGGGGTGGCTTGCGGGTGGTTCGCAAGTGGGTCGCGGGGTGGGTCGCGGGCGGGTCGCGGGTGGGTCGCGGGATGGGTCGCGGGTGGGTCGCGGGTGGGTCGCGGGTGGGTCGCAGAGTGGGTCGCGGGTGGGTCGCGGGTTGGGTCGCGGGTGGGTCGCGGAGTGGGTCGCGGGGTGGGTCGCGGGGTGGGTCGCGGACAACAACACCAACAACAACAACAACACCACCACCAACAGCAGCAGCAGCAACACCACCACCAACAACAACAACGCAACAACGCAACAACGCATCCTCACCACGGATCCCCACTTCAGCCACGCACCCAGGGACAATGAATGACCGTTCGGCCCCCTCACTCTGACCTGAAAGAAGTCTTTAATATAGAATGTGTTTTCCTCCACATGTTTTGTGGGGTTCTGGTTTTCTTCCTTGCCGCGTCGCGCCCGCGTCTCCCGCACACCTCCCCTCTTCCTCCTCCTTCTCCTCCTCACACAGCGCAGCACAGCACAGCACAGCACAGCACAGCACAGCACAGCACAGCACAGCACTGCTCAGCACAGCTCAGCACAGCACAGCATAGCACAGCACACACACACGCGCCCCTCAGCGCGGCCTCTGTACGCGCCAATGTCGCAGGGCATGGCAGGGCTGGCGATTTCTCGACACCAGAGGCGGTGCGCAGGGGGTGGTCCCTCACCCAGGTGTCTATACGCGCCATTGTCGCAGGGCCTCGCAGGCGTGGCCTTTTCTCGACACCAGAGGGGGTGCGCAGGGAGTGGTCCCTCACCCCGGTGTCTATGCGCGCCAATGTCGCAGGGCGTAGCAGGCGTGGTATGTTGTCCGCACCAGAGTGGGTGCGGCCCTCACCGCGGTCTCTATACGCGCCATTGTCGCAGGGCCTAGCTGGCGTGGCACTTTCTCGACACCAGAGGGGGCGGCAGGGGGTGGTCCTGTACCGCGGTCTCTATGCGCGCCAATGTTGGAGCCATCGGTGGTTGCAGGTCGTGGTTTCTGAGCGCGGCCGCTATCCGAGCCGGTCGTCCAGGGCGTAGCAGGCGTTGCATTTTCTCGACACCATAGGGGGTGCACAGGGGGGGGTCCCTCACCCAGGTGTCTATTCGCGCCAATGTCGCAGGGCCTAGCAGGCGTGGCACTGTCTCGACACCAGAGGGGGTGCGCAGGGAGTGGTCCCTCACCCCAGTGTCTATACGCGCCATTGTCGCAGGGCGTAGCAGGCGTGGTATGTTGTCCGCACCAGAGGGGGTGCGGCCCTCACCGCGGTCTCTATACGCGCCATTGTCGCAGGGCCTAGCAGGTGTGGCACTGTCTCGACACCAGAGGGGGCGGCAGGGGGTGGTCCTGTACCGCGGTCTCTATGCGCGCCAATGTTGGAGAAATGGGGGGGTTGCAGGTCGTGGTTTCTGAGCGCGGCCGCTATCCGAGCCGGTCGTCCAGGGCGTAGCAGGCGTGGCATGTTCTCGTAATTTTAGGGGTCCGCAGGTGGTGATCTCTGAGCGCGGTCGCTATCCGAGCCGGTCGTCCAGGGCGTAGCAGGCGTTGCATTTTCTCGACACCATAGGGGGTGCACAGGGGGGGGTCCCTCACCCAGGTGTCTATTCGCGCCAATGTCGCAGGGCCTAGCAGGCGTGGCACTGTCTCGACACCAGAGGGGGTGCGCAGGGAGTGGTCCCTCACCCCAGTGTCTATACGCGCCATTGTCGCAGGGCGTAGCAGGCGTGGTATGTTGTCCGCACCAGAGGGGGTGCGGCCCTCACCGCGGTCTCTATACGCGCCATTGTCGCAGGGCCTAGCAGGTGTGGCACTGTCTCGACACCAGAGGGGGCGGCAGGGGGTGGTCCTGTACCGCGGTCTCTATACGCGCCAATGTTGGAGAAATGGGGGGGTTGCAGGTCGTGGTTTCTGAGCGCGGCCGCTATCCAAGCCGGTCGTCCAGGGCGTAGCAGGCGTGGCGTATTCTCGTAACCTTAGGGGGTCCGCAGGTGGTGGTCTCTGAGCGCGGCCGCTAGCTGAACCCTGAACCGGTCGTCCAGGGCGTAGCAGGCGTGGCAATTTATCGACACCATAAGGGGGTGGCGTCACCACCGGTATCGGCGGGGCAACGGCCACCAACATCCTTCTCACATGCTTCACTTCAGCTATCATCATTCCAACCATCATATAAGTATGTGGGGTTCCTCGGTTGCGTTTTTTTGGTTTATATATATATATAAAGTATGTTAAGGCATCCTTCCTTTCAAAGCCGCCTGTATGGGGGACATGTCCGGCCTAAGGCGAAGACGGCCAGGGTGGCCCAAGATGGCCTTTAGAGCGGTCCCAAGACGCCTCCAGGACTCGACGCAGAAACAAACGGCACGAATCCAAATTCTTGACGCTTCGCGTATCCCCACCAGCCAACTTACTGCCTACCTTACGGTACATGGACCTCGGGTTCGGCAAGTGTGGCTGTGTACGATCGTTGGCTGACGTTCTCCTGCATGGACTTCGCTTTCGACAAGTGTTACAGGTTTTACTGCCGTTTGCAGTCTTTTCGGTGATGGGGTTGCCCCTCAGCATTCTGGCGCCGACACGATGTTTCGGCATTTGTGCCGCCTACTCCACGGATGTCGTCTAGGTGCGCCTGTCGGTCTGGTTCGTTTTCGACGGCGTTTGCCTGACTCACACCGAGCGTTCGACCTCAGCGTGTTTATGGCCGCGCCGCGCAATTTCGGCTGCGTTTACTTGCTGGTCGCCACCAGTGCTTCCACGCCACAGGGTTTGGGAGTATCCCTTCTGCCTCTTCTCCTGAGTGGCTGCCCGGTCGCTCGCTTCGCTTGCCTTTTTCTTCCTGCTGCCTAGTCGCGGCCCGACTAGTGTTTGGACGGCTTTCGGCACGCCTCGCGAGCCTGTTGACCAGAAAGTATCCCCACCAGCCCATCCAGAAACGATCAGCAGGGGAGTTGGTAAATCAGGGACGGCTGGAAACATGCATATGCGCGGCCGTTTTCAGAAGCACAAGGATCACATGGCTTCCCGCATTGAAGTTAAATTTGGAAATCAACGCGAGATACGACGTGGTGTTCTCCGTGGTAAGCGTTTCTAACGCAGGTGGCTTCATCCACCCTGGGTCGTGAGAAGAAACAGGGATCACATGTAGCTTCCCGCAGCGTTAAGATGGACACCGGTGCAGGATACGCCGGGGTGTTCCATGTTAAACGTCTCTGGCGCAGCGGACCCCGTTGTACAATCGGATTTTCTATTCGTGGAATCTCTTGGGGCTCTCTTGGGGGTCTCTTGGGGCTCTCTTGAGGCTCTCTTGGGGCTCCTTTGGGAAGTCTTGGGGCCCTCTTGGGGCTTTTTCGGGAAGTCTGGGAGGCATGTTGGGGCCGTCTTGGACCCCTTCGCTCAAAAAGAGGGGTGTCGTAAATTGAGGCCCCTCCTCGGAGGCCCAAGAGAGGCGTTTTGGGACCCTCTTGGGCCGCTGTCGGGGCGCTCTTGGGCGCTGTTGAGGCCGTCTTGAAGCCCCCTTGGGCCTCTCTTGGGGCTATGTTGGGCCATCTTGGGGCCAAAGATGCATTGATGTTCCTTCGGTTGTGAACCCATTTTGGCCTCTTGGGGGGGCCCCTGGAGTGTTCGGAGGGCACTTGAAACCGTCTTGGGGCCGTCTTGAGGCCTCCTGGATGTCTGTTGGAAGCTATCTTGAGCCGTCTTGAGGTATATTGGGCGATCTTGGAGGCCATCTTGGGCTAGCCAAAGCCCTCTTGAAGCTATCTTGGCCCATTTTGGACTCTCTGACCCCTCGCGGGGGAGCCCGTCCAGACCCAGGGAGGGGGGGGGAGGTAAACCTCCCGAGCAGGGAAAGGAAGGAGGGTAGAAAAGGAAACGCTCTAGACCACCTGCGCCCAGAGGGCTGGTGGGAGTGTTGGCCCGCGCGGATTTCTTGGATCCACGCCGGGGCCCCCCGGAGGTTGCCTCTGGCGCCGCCCCTGGCGCGCTCCGCGTGCTGGGGAGGGGGGTTTCTGGTGCGGATCCAAGAACTCCGCGTGAAGCGCCAAAGGTTTGTGTTAATGCCGTTTTCCTTCTTCTATCCTGGACGGCCAAGACGGCACTAAGAGAGCCCGAGATGGTCCCAAGATGCGAGAGCAGCCATTGCTGAGGGGCCTTCACACATCAGGGGCAACGTTTGGGGGGGGGGATGTGCTCGAGGTTCGGAGTTCGAGGTTCGGAGGAGTTCTCGTCGGTCCTCGGCGGCTTTCCAGCATCGGGACGCCTTCTAGCGGCTGCCTTGGCCGTTCTGGACGGCCGCCAGAGAGCCGAGCTACGACCCGAGAGCCAAGGGCAACGTCAGTGGGGGGGATCGACTCAGGGGAGGACGCATCGACCCCCGATCGCCCACTGCTCGCCGATGGTGGCCCGACCGCCCACCCCGCTCAGGAGCGCGCGGTTTCGCGGCCGGGGGCCAGTCGCCGCCCTCTCGGCGATGTCACGCCGGTTCCAGCTCGATGTTCCCCCCCCCCCCTCTCATCGGGCTCCAGAGGGTGTTGGCCGCGGGGCTCCATCGGGGAGCCCTCCCCTCTCCTCTCCTCTCCTCTCCTCTCCTCTCCTCTCCCCGCCTCTCCTCTCCTCTCCTCTCCTCTCCTCTCCTCTCCTCTCCTCTCCCCATCCGAGCCGGTCCCCTCCCCAAGGTTCCTTCCTCCTCAGAGCATCTGGCACCGCGGGGCCCACGCGCTCCCTGACATTCTCGCGCCGCGGCAGAACTCATGGCGGGAAGTTTTCGGCAACTCTCGGCCTCCCTTCCCTCCTCCCCTCCCCTCCCCTCCCTCCCTCCCTCCCCTCCTCCTCCCCCTCCCTGGTGGCCGCCTCCTGGTGCGCGACCTTTTCGAGCAGGACATGGAAGCTGACTCTTCTTCCTGTAATATTATCGTAGTCTTGAGCTTGGCTTCTTGTCTTCACGTTGTTTTGATTTCTGCTTTGGGTCTCATGAGGCCCGGAAGACAGAGCGCCCCTGGTCCTGAGCCCCGCGGCGAACGAACAACTCCTCTCTCGCTCGCCCTCCCCTCCTCCCCTCCTTCCCCTCGAAGGACGAGCAGCGGCATAAAGAGATGTAATTTCTCGGAGGTCCGCGAGGACACTCCAAAGTTAATGTTTATTAATTTTGGTTTCCTCTTCTATCCTCCGCCTCCCGTCATCCACTTGTGTTTCCTTTGTCTCTCCTGAATGATGTCCAGAAAGGGAGGATGAGGACGAGGAGGAGGAGGAGGAGGAGGAGGGAGGAGGAGGAGGAGGAGGAGGAGGACACCACCGAAGTCGTCGCTGTCGTCGCGCCTGTCGTCTACGCGGACTCGCTCCCACACCCAGATGCTCATAGATTGCGTTCCTCAGCGAAACGTGACAGGAGTATGAGGTGCATGTCTGGGGGCCTCCGCGTCGAGTGATGTTTCCTCTGTCCCGCGCCCTCCGCACACCCTCAAGCACCAGGCGTCCCGGAGCGGGTCGCGGCGGCCAGTCCTTCCCCGCCGCGGCCCCGCGGAGGTCCGCCACAGGGCCCAAAGGGGCCCTGCGAGAACATGGCCCAGGGCCGTCGGAGGCAGAGGAGCGTCGGGAGTCAGCTGGAGCTCCAGCGATCACGAGCTGACAGCCAGCACCGATGCTCTCGGGCGGGCGGTAAGCCTCCTCCTCTTCCTCCTCCTCCTCCCTCTCCTCCTCCTCCTCCTCCTTCTCCTCCTTCATGAGCTGACAGCCAGCGCCGATACTTTCGGGCTGGTGGTGAGGGGGGGCGACATACATAGTGGAAGGGCCCCAAAGGGGCCCTTTCGGGCCCCCGCTGTCTCCAAACGGGGCCCTTGCGCCCTTCTCTTCACCCCCCGTGGAGGTCGCCCCCCATGGCCACTCGCCCGCTACTTCTGCGACGCCCAGGTGTCTCGCGGTGGGGTTCCTGGCGGGCTAGGAGGGTGTGTTTGGTGGACAGAAAAGCGCTGGCGCTGTCACGAGTTCCGCGGGCCCGTCCAGGGTCCGACTTGCCCTCGCAGGCCCGGTCGCCCCTGGTGACACGTGGGGTGGCATGATTTCTTCCCGTTTCCCCTCCTTCTCCTCCTCCTCCTCCTCTTCCTCCTCCTCCTCCTCCTCCTCCCCTCCTCCTCCTCCTCCTCCTCCTCCCTCCTCCCCCTCCTCCGCCTCGCCCCTCCCTCCCTCCTTCCTCACCCTTCCCTCCTCCCTCCCTCCCTCCTCCCTCCCCCCTCCTCCCTCCTCCCTCCTCATTTCTCTGTACTTTTTCCTCCGTCTTGCCTCCTCCCTCCTCCCTCCACCCTCCGCCCTCCTCCTCCCTTCATCGTTCCTCCGCCCCTATCTGAGGACCGCCAGCTGATGCTTCGGCTGCTCCGTAGCCCGCCTCCTTCCTCCCTCGTCTTCCTCTTCGTCGTCCTCTTCCTTTTTTCCTTGTGACAAACTCTTCCCTGTCGCGCCCCGAGGTCGGTCGAAGGGCGGGTCAGGCGTTTCGCTCGAGACCTCCTCACCATAGATACTCCTGAAGCTTGAAATGTACTACAGCTTCGTGGATTGAGGGCGGATGGTTTTCAAACTGTGGTTCTCGCTTCAGCGCCGCGCACATTCGTTTGAACCAGTTGCAAGAGTTTCACGGGTTGAGGGCGTTTTTTCAATCAGCGCCGTGCGCATTCTTTCTTAACAGTTGGACGAGTTTCACGGATTCCCACGGTTAGCGTAACCAGGGATGGTGTTTTGTTCAGGACTACCAGGGCGCAACAGTTACGTTGATTCGGGGTGTTGAAGTCCCAGGAATGGTGGGTCCTCTGGCGCGAATCAGGATCGTCAGGACGCAACAGTCAGGTTGATTCGTGACGTTGAAGTTCCGAACATGTTATGCTGGCACGCTTCAGGATCTTCCAAACGGGTTGTCTCCCAACGAGGCACTTCCCTCAGTGGAGGTGAATCCTTGTATGGGGCCTATGGGGAGGGAGCTTGGAGGGAGGGCTTATTCCAATATCGTTGATGAGTCTTGGGTTTGCACTGGTCCTCCTCCTGCTCCTCCTTCTCCTCCTCTTTCTCCTCCTATTTCTCCTCCTCCTCCCTCCTTTCCTCCTCCTCCTCCTCCTCCTCTTCCTACCTGGCACGCTCGACTCCTCCTCCTCTTCCTCCTGCCCTGACCTTCAAAGCTGCCGCACCCGTATCAGACCTGCGCACCATGATTGCACCCGTGGAGTCCCGCATCTCTCAATTGGGGCGTACCGTCAGCTCGCTTCGACCCTCTGCATCTTGATTGAGCTGATCATCGGGAAGCGGCAGCCCCACCACCCGAAGGAGATCGACTACCAGGTGAACCAGCTGCGCTCCTCCCTGGCCCAGTCTATCGTTGACGGGGTGGCGAAGATCATGCTCGACTGTGGGGCGCTCGCTGCTGTGGACACGCAGGCACCCGAGACTAGCTGCGAGGAATACGACGTCCAGGACGCTTCCATCAAGATGCAGACCAACGCGATAGCCAACATTCCTGAGGCGACATCCGACGTGGTGGACGTCACCTCCGTGATGCAGACCAGTGCCGAGAAGCTCCAGGAGAAACAGGCCGAGCCGTCCGCCGCAGATTGCTGGCTGGACTCGGAGGGTGTGCAGATCGAGGTATGTATTGCGATTATGCCGAGCCACCTCGAAACGTACGCTATGAATAACAAGACTGGTCTGGTCCGGTCGTCGGTTTCGCGAACGACCGTCTCGGCGTTGAGCTTGTGTCAGAACCTGAATTCAAGCGCATCGAGCCCGCCAACCTGCTGACGGTGATGAACAAGGTCTACGACCCAGGCACCCGCATGAAAGCAGATGGGGTGAGCGACACGACCAGCCAGATGACCACCACACCGTTCCCCGAGCACATGAGGAAGGAGGATATCGCCCAGAGGATTGCAACTCTCGAGCTCAAGCTTTGGACCGCCGACCTTCCGCTGCACGAGGAGCACGCACTGCTGGCCGATTTCCAGGCGCTGCAGCGCGCGCAGACACGCGTCCGAGTGTTCTTTCTTTCCACGTGGCTGCATTGACGGGGGGGGGGCGCGTCCAGCGTCTTCTGCCAGCTCGCATCCGGCTTCCGCGACGCCGTCTCCTCACAGCCCTTGAGGCCCGGCCTCGTGAGCGCTGCTCGGCAGATCTCCCTGACGGCACGAGCCCCTCCTCCTCCCTCCTCCTCCCCTCTCCTCTCCCTCTCCCTCCCCTCCTTCCCCTCCCTCCCTCCCGCCCCCCTCCCTCTCCTCTCCCTCCCTTCTCCTTCCCTCTCCTCTCCTCTCCCTCCCTTCCTTCCCCTTCCCCTCCCTCCCTCCCTTCCTCCCCCTTCGTCCCTGGGCGTCCACGGCCGCTGCCTTTTGGCCGCCCCTCCAGGCGCCCCCCCGATGCCTCGGGAGGGCTCGAGATCGACGACCTCGGGCCGCTGCCGCAGTGGCCGCCGAGCATGCCGTCGAGCCTCCCGCCGAGCCGGCGGGGGAGCAGGCGGCCGAGGGGAGCAGCTGCGAGCCCGGCCCCCTTGATCGATCGGCGCTCGCAGGGGCTCGATGCTGCCCCAGAGGTCGTCAGAGCAGGGAGGGGGTCACAACCCTCCCAGACGAGCAGCTCTAGAACCCCCCCTCCCCCCCCCCCCAAAAAAAAACAAGGCCACGAAAGGGCGGCCTCTTGCCCAGACCCCAGTGGAAGTGGAACCCTGCAAGACAGCTCCGATCAGACCCCCCCAAATGTGACCCCCTCCACTTCACTATGGAATCCGGGGTGCTCCTCGATTGGCGGCGCTTGGAGGGACTGGGGGCCCTTGCCGCCCCTCGGGGCCGTCAGAAAACGACTCAGGATGCGAAGCCTGCCCCAGGGAATGGTTCGAGACCTCCAGGGTCCGTTATGAAGAACTCATGACGTCGTGGGGCTGGGATGTGAGGCGTTCCAAAAACGGCCTCGCCTGCGAGGGCCGATAGTTGTCATCGCTTCCTCGGCGGAAGGCGGCGGAAGGGCGGCGGAAGCCGGCGAGGGTAAAGCGAGGCCGTCATCGCCGGCGGAAGCAGGATGTTGCCGGCGGAAGTAGAACATAACCCCTCAAGGGGTGGCAACAGTTTGGGGGTCAGGGTTTTTGGAACCCGCCATGTATGCTCACCGTCGTTCCGTCGGCAAAGGAGCCAAGGAGCGCAGCGTAGAATTTCGGCGTAATAGGCGCTCCAGGGCCCCACGGGTTGGGACGCTGGGGCATCTGCACACCGAGCTCTCTGGCTAGTGTGCAGTCGACCCGCATGGTAAGGATGGGCAGCCTTCCCAAGGGCACCCTGGCATCCCTGTCTCCTCGGCCCATCCTTGGCCCCTCTCGTCGGCCGCGCCCCGCTCGAACGACTTCGACGCGGCCTTCCAGGGCTTTTGCGTCCTCACCGTGCGTCCTCGTGATACGGGTCGACTGCCTCTTTCGAGCGCCCCCCCAGGAACGCCGAGGGGTTCGCTTGGAGACTATTTTTCTTAGGGTCCGGCGGTGGCCCGGGTTATCGGGCTTGCCCCGCTCCCCCCCCAGGATAACCTGACCTTGCCGGTTGCGCAGGTCCGGAGTGGGGGGGCGCGGGCAAATATGCAGGGCTGCCCACAGCGCGAAGGTTAGGCTGTCGGCCAGCCCCCTCCTCCCCCGCCCTTCGGATAACCCGGGCCATCGCCGATCCCCAAACACGGCCTCCAGGAGCGCCGAGGGGGGGAGCCCGGGAGTCTCGCCGTGCCCGCGGCTCGAGGTGCTCGGGCGTCTGCTCTCGCCGGGTCCTCGGCGGCCCTTCCTCCCTCGGGACGTGCGCTCCCGTGGCCGCGCCTCGCCGAGAGATTTTTGTTTGCTTTTCCGCGGGGGCGCGCGCTCCGGGGCCGTGCCGAGAGCGACCGCCGGAGGCCCGGAATGGAGGCCCGAGCGCTGGCGGCGAGGGTTCGGGTCGAGCCAGGAGTCGGAGGTCGAGAGGCCTCCTGCCCGGACGCGTCGACTAGCGGATTGGCCGTTGCCGGTTCGCGAGAGGGCGTCGCGGCCGTCCTGTCTGCGGGTCCAGGTCCGTCGGCTTCGGTCCGAGGCCGGTTTCACTAGAGGGAGGTTGACTCACGGGAGGCTTGTCCACCGCCGACAAAAGGGAGCCCGGCGACGAGGGGGTGGTGCAGCGAGTTTCGCGCAATAGATCTGTGGGGTTGCAGTAGGTTCGGGGCGCACAGTACGTTCCAGCGCGCAAATGCATTGCTGGGTTTTCGCGTGCAATCTACGTTAGTTACAGTGCAATGCGACACAGTTCTCTGGCGCAATGCATTTGCAATACAATTGCCCCGCACTTCTTGCACCACCCCCTGTCAGCTGGACCCCCTTGTGGGGCAACCTGAGTGTCTTTGAGGGGCCAGGCCATCTCAGAAGGTGACGGGGCTTCTCAGGAGCCGCCTGGCCTTGTGGGAGCCCTTTGTCGAAGAAGACAAAACGCCGTAAATAGAAACTTTTGGCGCGCGCGCTCTGTGCACATTTCTTGGATCTGTGCTGTGCCCCCCCCCCCGGCGGCGCCTCTGGCGCCGCCCCTGGCGCAGGGAGCGTGCCAGGGCGGGGGGTCCGGCGCGGATCCAAGAAATCTGCGCGGAGCGCCAAAAGTTTCTGTTTGTGGCGTCTTTTCTTTATCTGCCCTGGGGCTTCGGAGAAATCTCGGACACATCCTCAGAAGGCCGGAGGCATTCTGAGCCTTGGAGAAGGCCCGCCCCCTCTGCTTTCCCCCCCCTGGGCGCGCCGCCAATTCGGCCCTCGAGGAAGCGCAAGCTTGGGTCGAGGCGCGTGGATCTGCGACGGGCCCCGTTTCCATGCAGCATCGACGCGCCGCGTCGCCGAACCAAGCGGCACTGTCGTCGTGTTTCGGGGGTGCTCTCCCCGATCCATTCTGGCGCCCAGGGGCCAAACTCACGGATCCCTAAGCTATGTCGGTGTGTGCCCGATGCCCCTGCGGGCCCAGTTGCTGGGGTATCTGACACCCCCGCTGGGGTCCACTTGGCTGCAGACGCCCTTCGAATTCGCACCTCCAGCCGGCGTTTCAGAAATCCCACCTGCAGGGGTAGGGGTCGCTTGTGACTGCCGAGCAGGCAGCCGAGCAAGTGGGCCGTCGAGATCTCGCCGCCGCCCAGGTCCTTCGCCGCCGTCGCCGTCGTCCGCCTCCTCCTCCCCCTCCGCCGCTCCACGCCTCGGCATCCTCGCGTCGTGAAGCAAGCTCGACGGAGGCTGTCTGGCGCTCTGCGGCCGTGGGGCCCGCGCACGGTGCCCGGGGGCCATCGGAGACGGCCCGGGAGGAGAGGCCAGCCCCGAGGGAGATGCCCAGGCCTCCGGGGGCGCCACCGCGCGGTCCAAGCCACGACGTCGGATGTCTGGGCCCCTCGTCCTCCCAGCGGCGGCGAGCGAGGGTGGTGAGTGAGAAGGAGAAGGAGGCCTTCTGAGAAGGCGGCGGGGCTTCTCAGAAGCGCTCCGGCCTTCTGGGAGGTCATCCGTGCCTTCGGGGAGGGCTCCGGAACCTTCTCAGAAGGCCACTGGCGACTTCCGAGCCTTCCGAGAAGGTCCGCCCCTGCTCGCTTCCCCCCTGGGCTTTCCGCTGATCCCATCCCTCGACTTCTGCTGTTCCAACCTACTTTCGCCTTACCACCAGGAAGAATTTCGAGCACCAAGAAAGAACCGAAACTGGAGGGTTTTAACGTGTCGGGCCCTGGGAGGCGATACTCGTTCGACACTGTTCCGATACTCTTCTGGGTAAGTACGATGGGAACAACATGCCCCTCGACGTTGATGTTCCCCATATCCTAGGATGGGGTTATTGTTCTTACTTGGACGCCTCCTACTCCTTCCTCATCTTCTTCTTCTCCTCCTCCTCGTCATACTCGGACTGACTCATACTCGGACTTACTCATGCTGAGACTCACTCATACCCAGACTTCCTCATACTCAGACTCGTTCCCAGACGTACTCATACACAGAATTACTCCTACTCAGACCTACTCATACTCAGACCTTCTCATTGTCTGACCTACTCAACACACGGCAGATTGTGAGGATGTCTCAGGCGGGGCGCTGGTTTCAGCACTCCTAAGGGGAGCCGCCAGGGGTGTTTTCACGGTCCAGTTCGCAGCAATTTCGTTGGGATGTCTCAGGCGGTTTGCCTGTTTTTTATCTCAGCCTCCTTGGCTATCAGAGCAGATTCTGAGGATGTCTCAGGCTGGGCGCTGGTTTCAGCACCCCCAAGGGGAGCCGCCAGGGGTGTTTTCACGGTCCCGTTCGCAGCAATTTTGTGGGGATGTATTTAGTGATTTGCTTGTTTTCTGTCTCAACATCCTTGGCTATCAGAGCAGATTGTGAGGATGTCTCTGGCGGGGCGCTGGTTTCAGCACTCCTAATGGGAGCCGCCAAGGGGTATGACACGGTCCCGTTCGCGGCCGTTTGTGGGGATGTCTCAAGCGGTTTGCCTATTTTCTGTCTCAACATCCTTCGCTTGGAGAGCAGATTGTGAGGATGTCTCAGGCGGGGCGCTGGTTTCAGCTAAGGCCAAGGGTGCTTTCACGGCTCCGTTCGTTGCCGTTTTGTGGAGATGTTTCTAGCGGTTTGCTTGTTTCCTGCTTTTTGCGTTGTGTCCCGAGTTGCTCTCCCCGTTGGCATGCTCACTATAGCACTACCCTACAATATGATATGCACTGTTGCTAGACGCTCATTTTAAGATCCCCAAGCCAATATTACCTCTTAAAAAGGATGCACATATGGGGAGCTCCACGCAGTGAGTAATTTTCTATGTTTTTTTGGGAGGGTTGCCGGGAGGCTCTCGCCGCCACGGCCGGACGGTGGCGGCTCGCAGCACCGGCCAGGAGGGGCCCCGAGGAGTGGGGGGCTTCTGTCGGGTCGAACCAAAGGGGGGGATAGGGAAAGGGGGTGTTAAGAAATCTGCTGCATGCAGCTGGTTTCGGCCCCGCCGCCAGGCCCATTTCTCGATACATGGGCGCCTCCCGGCGCTGGGAGGCGCCGGGAAAATCAGCTAGGTGAGCTGATTCTCAATCCCATCTTTGCTATCCCCCCTTTCGCCCCGCCCGATTCTGCAGGGGCCCGTTTTGGAGCGGTTGCCTGTAGGGGCCCGTTTCGGAGCGGCTGCTCGCTGCTGGTGGCGCGAGTTGGGCTGCTCCTCCTCCTCCTCCTCCTCCTCCTCCTCCTCCTCCTCCTCCTCCTCCCTCTGAGAGGCCACGCAGCTTCTGCTGCGAAGGCCTTCGTGGAGGCTTCTTTCCAGGCCTCCTAGATGGGTCAGGGGAGTAGGTGGGGTCGGAGGATCGCGTCGCATCGCTGTTGCATCGCCGATGCGGCTCGATGTGGGGCCCGATCTGCTTTACGTCGACGTCGCCAATGCATCGCCGACGTCAACGATGCATTGCCGCTGCATCGCCGATCTATCGCCGATGCATCGCCGATGTATCGGCGATGCGGCGCGATCCTCCGACCCCATCTGCTCGAATCCACTCCATCTAGGAGGCCTATTCTTGGGGCGTCCTGGAGGCCTTCTGTGCAGTCCGGATGGCGTGGAGGCGTTCTGGGCCGATCGTCTGGCGACAGGGGGCCCTCTTGGGCCCCCCCCGGTGGGGCCTGGGGGCCCGTTTTGAGTGAATGCTGTTGTGGACGGTGCGAGGTGGGTTGCTTTCTGAGAGGCCATGGAGCTTCTACTGTGAAGGCCTCACGGCCGGTGCCGCCGACCCAGAAGTACGACGACGATGACCACGACGGCGACCACGATGACAACGATAACGACGAGCTGATGACCCCTGCCACGAGCTTGGGACATGGGGCGGGCGGTGGAGGGTGGACGGTGAAGGGAGGAGGGAGGAGGGAGGAGGGAAGAGGAGGGAAGAGCCTCGTAACGTGGTGGCGGCGGCGGCCACGGACCGTGCTCGGAGCGCTCTGGGGGCTTCTGCTGGGGCGCTCCCCCGCCGTTGGCAAAGTCCTCTCGGAAGCCTCCCGGCCTCCGGCCCCTCCAGGAGTCGAGCCACCCTACAGTCGAAGAAGAGCACACGACATAACTAAACATGAACTTTGAGCGCCAGGGCGCCCCTGGCGGCGCCTCCGGCGGCGCCCCTGGCGCGCGCTCGCGCGCGCCAGGGGGGGGGGGCCAGCACGGGTCCAAAAAGTCCGCGCGGAGCGCCAAAAGTTTATGCTTCTGCATCTGTTTTATAAATGGGGGAAACGTACACATGGTTCATTTCTAATTCTTCAATCGTTTTTTGATTTTTTTTTGGGCCAAGATCCTGTCATTTCTAATTGTTCTATCCTGGGCCTTTTCCTGTCCACTAGGGGGCCAAGAACAATTAGAGATGAGCACAGTCAGACATGAGCACGATTAGAAGTTAACGACGTGTATGTTTGTGCATCTGTTCTTCTTCTATACATCGGGGAAACGTAAGACTCGAGTATGCCGGAACTCGGGTTTGCCGGCGTGATTGGACGAGCGCGTCCTGGATCTTGACGGTCCGATGCTCGTGGGATGCTTGCAGCGGGAGCTCATGTCGAGTTTCCGATTGGGCCTCGTCATTTTCATGATGGCCCCGTCAAGCCAACCCGAGTCCCACGTACACGAGTCGTATGTCTCCCCGAAGACAGTGAGGACGCTGAAATCTGGGACAGTTTGGGCTCGGGGGGGGTTCGATATTCCTCAGGTCCTTCCAGGGCTGTTCCTCTCTAGCCTTACGTCGGGCATGTCCCTCTACAGGAGGAGTATCCGAAAGCATCGTAGAACAATAGTCTGGTGTCGTTAGAAAACCTATTTGGAATATTTGTCTACATCTTTTGACTGTTTTTTTATAGATTTCTTCCAAAATCCGCCTGTAGGGGGACATGCGCGACCGAACTCTAGCCCTCCTCGTGCACGGAGGCGCTTCTTGGGGCCAGAGAGGGTTCCTTAGCCAATGCAATTACCGTACCTCAGGGCTGGACCTGAACATTGTTTTGCGTTTTCTTTTCGTTTTGCTCTACCCGTTTTCCTGCACCTCCCTGCCAAAACGAGAAACAGAACACAGCCGAAGTCCGGCGAAGCAGCGTTTGGGTCCTGCCCTTACCGTACCTCCTTGGAAGGCCCTTCCCCCCCCCTCGCGCCACCCCCGCTCCGGAGGGCTTCCGCCGTACACCCGCGGCCGGTCCTGGCCGTGCCCACCCTTGCCGCTCCCCGTCGGTGCACGCGCCCACCCGGTGGCGACGCAGAGAAAGCGGGTTCGTCTTCGCCGGCATGTGCGCGTACGGTGGAGGCCCATGCCAAGAGACGCCCTGCCTGCCCCCAGGGTGCCCCGGGTTTCCTGGGATTCGACGGTCTTGCGATGGAGAGCGCGACGTGCCCGCACCAGGAATCCATGGGCGTCCTGGGTGTCTCGGGGTTGGGTTTCTTGCGGGAGGCTTCTTGTGGACTGGCCTCTGCTGCAAGCTGCCCGCGTGGGAGGTTGGGGTCACCATCAGCGCTGGTACTTCTGTGGCCGCAGAGCAGATCAATCTGGGAGAATCCAGACCCACCTGAGCGACGCAGAACAGAGGGGGCGTCTTCGCCGACATGTGCGCGCAGGTTGCGCGCAGGCTCGCCGCGTAGGGTCGCGCGTGCGCGCCCCTGTCTCCATTGCGGCGTGCTGCGCCGGCGGCCCGCGTAGGTCACTGCGTGAGGTTGCGACGTCACCTCGCGCAAGACTCGTCTTTTTGATCGTCGCTCACCTGGCTTGGCGAGGAAGGCGTGTGCTCCTCCCCCTCCTCCCCCTCCTCCTCCTCCTCCTCCTCCTCCTCCTCCTCCTCCTCCTCCACCGATCATGTGCCCAGGATGTGCCTGGCCAAGATCGGCGCAGTTACAGCCAGCGCGCAGAGTAAGGACGCGCGCCTTCGCTGGGGCACCCTTGTGCCCCTGCCTCTGCGGCCCGCCCCTTGCCGTTTCCCATTGGAGTTTTGGCCGCCCGCCGCCCAAGCAAATCCCGACTTCGTCCTCCAAGGGTCTTGCGTCCCTGTCACCCGTCCTTCATATGAGGAGTGGGCGGTGGAGGAGGAGGAAGAAGAGGAGAAAGAGGAGGAGGAGGAGGAGGAGCAGGAGGAGGAGGCTCCGCACATAGGCATCCCAGGCTCCAATCTTCAGATCCTTGAGGAGGCTGGCTTTTACGTGAAAATGCAAGGACGGCCCTTCGTGTTGGTTGGAGATTGGAATAGTACTATATCAGAGATGCAGCGGTCGGGGCTTCAAGTGTTCCTGCGAGGTGGTTGGGAGGGTCCTACTGACCCTGTACCTGGTGACCATCGGCTCATATATTTTTGTTTTATCAGTCACGAATTGCACAATTTGGTGGACTTATCGTAGGGCTCAGAAGGCCGGTGGGGGCCCCTCACTCAGGCATGCGGCGGCGCCTGAGGACAGGCGAGTTCACAGTGCCCAAACGGGTCATTAGCCCGTGTCTCACGATCGATCTGACCATCCCAGGACCAGATATGCCTCGGGATTGGCACGCGGTCAGAGTTGAACAGTTGGTCGAAAACGGCTTGGCCAAGATGTTAGCGTTGGAACATGATGAAACAGCGGCCATGCGTTGCAGTGGGAGGCCACGGATGGACTTGGCTGAGCAGTATAAGGCCGTCGCACAGACGGTGTAGAACTTTTGCGCCCACCGCAACGTCGAGACCGATGTCGACGGCAGCGGGGATCATCGAGACTGTGCAGTCCAGACCATAAATGTTCCCATCGTCCCCACGACGGCGGTAGGCTGACAGGCAGAATGCCGTGGTCTAAGTGCATGGGCCGCCCTGTATGTACGAGTCGCAGACTGGCTTCACCTCCGAGGGAAGCTGAAGGACCCCGTGGAGATCGAGCACGTGTGGCACGTTGCAGGATCTTGCCTCAGCACAATTTTGGTCTTTGCCCAGGCTGCTTTCTCATGAGAGAGGAGCGCGCCCTTCGGCTCGTCAGTCGCATCGCCACATTTAAGCAGCTAGAACGATGCAAAAGGTAGCTGGAATACCTCGGTCGCAGTGGTAAGAACATTCAGCTCCATCTTGTGCGCATTTGTACGTCATTGTCCAAGAGCGCTGGTGCCCTCCATGCCGTGACCTAGACATGGGGCGAGGAAACTCTTGCCCTCGTTCCTGAGAAGCTTCCAGACGGCAGCATCACTCGGGTTCCCATCGAAGCCATTGACTAGAAGGCAGTTGTTTTGCGAGTCTCTTTGGTGATTTAAAACGTTTGAAAGGTCCCGAGGGCTGGTGGCAGGATTTGGTTTTGGAGGCCAGTAGAGCGCCTCTTGAGGAACTCTCCTTGCAGCGCCCTCAAGTCTTTCGAAGGTGTCGTCGGAGTCGGAGCTGATCAGCAGAACCCAAGCTGGTGGCGAAGGCTTCCCAAAGAAGGTCTGGAATACGTTTTCAGCGTGCTCTGGAGAATTGAGGAAGCTGGAACTTGGCCACCTCAAGTCCTCCTCAACCTAATCCGGTTAATCCATGAGAGTCAGGTGGCCGACCGGCCCATCGCCCTGCCACGGGGATTATATCGGAAATGGGGGAGGGCCTGGAGGTGGGGGGTTGCCGACTGGAGCTCCCAGCGAAGCCAGCACTGGGACAAAGTGGTGACAGGCATCTCCTCGCTCCGAGTTGCGCTCGCTCGCCAGTGCGAGCTAGAGATGGCCGCGGCCCAAGCGTTTCCAGGGCTGAGTTTCTTTGGGGCGTCGATTGGTTTCGTGGCCGTGTTAGGCTGTTCCAGGTGGCAAATGTGGCCAAAGGGGTCGGCAATCCCCTACCAGTGCTGGCTTGGCCCCCCACCGTGTGCCAAGGAGTTTCAGAGCCGAAGGAGTTGTTTCGAGACTGATCTGCCGTGGTCGGCACCTCATCGCCAGCTGCAATCAGAGCGTGGATCTTGCTGAACCCTCTCTCTGGCAAGCTTTAGAGTCGATGCGCGCAGATTACAGGCCCTTAGATATGTCCACGTGGGTGGGCGACATGGGGCGCGCCGAGATTGGGGGGGGCCGAAGTTGTTGCTCGCGCGAAGTCGGTTGCAAGTGCGCTGGCCACCAGGCTCAACAAAGCAGGTTTCATAGCTTCCTGCAAATCTACGCTCGTCGCCTTCCCTCTTCGCCTCGCCAAATAGATCTCCCAGGCCTTCGCCTTCGCCTCGCCTAGCGCCCCTCAGGTGCCCCAGCCAGGTCAGGGATCTCGGCATCGATGGCCACGTGGCCAGGCGAGCGACGTCAGTGATTCAGAGCTTCATCGAGAAAGGTCAAAAGCGGCCGGGCAGATTTTGAACTTTGTCAAGACTGCCCCCCAGGCTCGCGTTCTGGCCAAGACGGGGTGCAGACCAGCTGTCATCCATGGGCAGGTGGCCCGAGGCCTCATCACAACCGCGCTTTTAAAGCTTCGGAGCTCGGTTGCTGCCCTCGCTGGTTAGTACGCCCCAGGGGGGGGTGCCCGGCGTCTTGCATAAGACTCGGCTTTGAAAAAAAAAAAAAAAAAAAAAAAGAGATGGTCCCATGCTCCAGGGGAGAATGCAGGTTTTCGCGTCTTGGCCCCACGTGCCCGACCGCGTGCGCGCCGCTGGAATCGCCTGGCGGAAGACGGTCGCCCATTAGCAGGCCGCTGGCAGACATTGGGCTCGAGTAAAAGGTTGGATCGGCGCTGTCGCCGCTTGTCCTCTGGACCTCCATTGGGGGCCCCTTGGGCCAGTCGCGATATAGAGCACCTGCTGAAGTTTGACATCAAGCAAGCGTTGAGTCACGAATGTTGGACGCGCGCTGCCATCCGGCTCCCGCGCGCGTGGCGAAGGTGCGCGGGGCGGAACTGATTTCGCTGTTTTAATGCGGAATACCCTCAGGCGTCAGAAGGAATGCGACAAAGCAGGTGTTCTAAGAATGGCGGCCGCGGGTGCGCTGTGGCCAGCAGCGAGGCGTTTTGGCAGTGAAAGCCGCGGGGGCATCAATATAGGCCCTTCCCACTCAGCCGACTCTCCTGCCGGTGGGCCCCCCCCCGTGCTGCTGCTGCTGCCCCCGCCTCTCAAGACCTCCCCGGGCCCCCGCAGGTTCTCGACTCTTTCGATGGCCCCGGATGGGGCCCCTTGGACGGGGGGGGCCCCCTTCGGAGGTGGAGGGCTCCCCGCCCGACGAGGAGGCCGACCGGACCCCGCTCCACAGCGCCCCGCCCAGCGTGGAAGCGTGGAGTTCTCACGCGTGTCCCATGCGCAGCGAGTGCGAAGAAATGCTTTCCCGCCAGCACTGGGAATGCCGCTGCAATCGCGGGCTCCCGAAAGAAGGTTTGCGCTGGGATCTCCGGGCCGAGGCGCGCGAGGTGTGCCGAGATGAGGCGCGCCTCTGGCTCCGCGGGCTCGCGCCTTTGACCTGGGCCTTGAACGTTCAGGGGTGCTGCCCCCCTCGCCGCAAGGAGACGAGTTTTGTGTCCCCCGAGGGGCCTACGTCGGAAGCGACGGTTCTGGGGGCCCCTACTCGTCCGACCCTAGGCATCGGAAACGCGGGTGGGGGGCGGCCGTTTGCCTCGGGGGGAATGTCCCGGGGCGGGCTTCGCCCCGCCAACGAGCAAACAGCCCCCTTGTCTGAGTTGTGGGCGCGCTTTCGTTCGGCTCGGCGGACGGAAGGGAGTCTCATTCTTATTGGCGGCAATGATTCGGTGGTCTGCGGGATGAAGTCGGGCCCCCGCTGCCGTCGTGCTGAGGATTCCAACTTGTAGGGCTTGTTCTGGCAAGAGTGTGGGGGTCGTCGCGTGCGCGCTGTCAAGATCAAGTCCCATGAGGCTGCGCCAGATGCAGTTTTAGTCAGCCAAAGCCGTTTTGAGTTGTGGGCGGCCAACTTTTGTGGCGGATAGACTTGCGGAGGAAGCGGCCAAGGAAACCCAACTCCCTGGCTGGGCCATTGCAGAAGTCATTTGCGTGGGTTCGCTCAGCATGCGAGTCCAGGAGCATATTCTGACCATATCATACCACATTGCCGTGGATGCTGTGCAAATTGATGGCGCCAGCAGTGCCGAGGATAGGCTGCGTGAAGGCAATCGACGGAAAGCTGCCAAACGAGAGGCCTTCGGGCTCGTGTCGTCCACCTCGCATGGCCTCGTTGAGTTTCCGAGCAGCAGAGCTCTGCTGTGTTCCAAATGCCTCGCGTTTCCGACGGGGGCAGCGGAGTGTTGGCTCCGCTCCGGGCGCCCGGGGTTCCTTGCTCGCACTCACCCGTCCCGCCGTCACCTCCAAAGATTTCGAACGATGTTTTGGTGCCGTGCTTGTGGGAGTTATGCTGCCACGACCTTTACCGAACTTCCAGAATCATGTCTCGATAAGGTCTCGGAGCATGGGGTCAAGTGATCAACGCGCTGGAAGCATGGGGCACCCCGAGGGACATCGAGGCCTTGCCCGAGCCTGCACCCCAGTTGGAGCTCTCACCCCCAGCAGCGTCTTTCTAGTTTTGAGGAGGGGGCCCTGTCGCGGCTCACTGGCTGGGTGGACTGCAGCCCAGTCGCTGGGTGACGCAATCTGATGGGCCAGTCCAACTTTTAACACATGGGCTCCGCAATGTGGGCGCCGCCCTTTCTAGTCAGGCAAGACGCAAGAGGCAAGAGGCAAGAGGAGGAGGAGGAGGAGGAGGAAAAGGAATAAACGTTTTCACTGTGTGTGCTTGGTTTCCTCCTGTCATCCGGGCGCGGACTCGCGGCCTCAGGCCGTGGGGATCGCTGGCAGACCTCTCCTTCGGCGTCCTCGCTTCCACGGTGCAGTGGCTGATGTCCGCGGTGCAGGCGATGCACGCCACGGCCGACAAGTTCTCGGAGGACGTGACGTTGTCCGAGGCGCGCCGCGAGGCCGAGCTGGCCCACCTGACCGAGCGCATCGGCAGGCTGGCTCAGTGGCAAGAGCATGTGCGGCATGCGTACCCTCGCAACGCCGTCTTCAGATTGCATTGGCGTCGATGGGCGTCTGGCAATCGATGGGGCAGCGCCGATTTAGCGTCGATTGACGTCGATTTATGGCGTCGATTCGCGTCGATTGGTGTGGGTTCGCAAGAGCCAGCCATATGGTATGGGAGGCTCCCATGAGTTTCCGAAGAAGGCTGGAGGCGCAGGCGCAGAGGGACCAGAGCTCGATAGCGGACCTCCAGGCGGCAGCCAAGGCCAGCATTGCCAGGTCGAACGCCAAGGCGCAGAGGAGAAACGTATACCGATACCGCGAACCTCCCCTCGTCGCCACGGCTGGATTCGCTTCACAATTCTTGGTCGGAACGCATCCCAGAGGTCCGTGGAGTGGCGGTGTGGGTATCCTTCCGTTTCCCCTGAGGCCCGGAAGAAGGCTTCGCCTGAGGCGAGCGACGAGGAGTCCGCCGAGCCCGAGCCGCCCAAACCGAAGGTCACAGTCGCGGCGCCAGACCGGGATTTGGTGCCGGCCGCGGACACGCAGTCTCAGCTAATCGATGTGCTGTCGATGAGGGAGTGGGTGCTGCAGCAGGGATACGCGAAGGAGGTCGACCTGGAGGTTATCCACGAGAGGATGGAGAAGATGCAGGTCAGCATGGAGAAGCTGCAGGTCAGCATCGCCTAAGCTGTCCCTATCTCCACTGGCCATGGTATCTCAGCCCCACCAGCCCATCAGGCCACCCTCGTGGGTGGGGATAGTCTCCGCGAAACTCGGAGGAACAGGTGTGCATATATACATATATATATATATATATATATATATATGTATATGTATACATATATCCCCACCTAAGCCGGTAAGTCGGCCATTGGGACCAAGGCCACGCCAGTGGGGAGAGGGATTGGTTACACGATGCTCCGCAGGACAGCGGGAACTCGACCGACGACAGGCTTGCCGCCGTGCTGCAGGACGTGAACGGGCGGGCCAAGCTCGGCGACCTCCGGGAGCTCAAGGAGGATATCCTGAGGACCGTGACGGACAGAATGAACTTCAGTGGGGACGAGCTCCGGCGCTTGCGCGAGTCGATGGAGCTCAAGCACCAGTCACTCGAGGATCCTGGACAACAAGTTCTGCGACCAATTCTGCGAGCCTTACCTCCTACCCCTGCGGGTCCAGAGCACGCGGGGGCCGTTCTCGGAGGCCGCCGCGGGGGATCGCCCCGCTGCAGACGTCCTCCGAGTTCGGAACTCCAGCCGGTTGGGTTTTTCAGAAGTCTGACCTGCACTGGTGGGGTAGGAGGGCTTGCGGCTTGAGTTTGTCAGGATCTGGGCTTGCCCGCCGCTTTCGGGTGGTCCTGGCCTGGCGTGGACTCTGGCGGTCCGTTCTTCGTCGGATGCTGGCAGCGCCAGGTCGCGCCAGATTCCAGACGAGGTTCCGCCATTCTTCTGACGGCCCCGTCATCGCAGGCCTAGAGGTTGACACCAACACCAATATCGGCGGTGTGCTGCCACCGAGGGAAGAAGATCCCGATCTCGGTGATGGTGGTAATATTCTGGCTTCCAGGGTGACCGAAATTTTATCACCAGCATCGAAATCTAGGATCACCTTCCGCTGTGGAGGCACCCCCCCCTGTGTCGGTGTTGGTGCATGTTTCCAGGCCTCCAACGTCAGGCAAGCTCGATTCCTCCAAGCTAGGGCCTGGCGTCCCTCCGGGCCTCCAAGAGGTCTTAGAGCAGAAGGAGGCGGATGATAGCTCCGCATCACCGATGCACTGGCGATGCGGCCCGACGTGGAGCCTGATCTTCGCCGCGCCGACGGCGCCGATTGCGTTGCCGACGTCGCCGATCGTGAACCTCCCTGAGCCGCTTATGGCACCTTGTAGCCCACTTATCTGCTAGGTCAGGCGAAATGTGACCCACCCTGGCAGCCACTGAGATCCCCCGTATCCCCCTAGCATGAAGTTGGGTGTCCCTCTACAGGGGGAATGTTCAAAATAGTCAAAAACATAGTCTGGGGACTTTTTTTGTTGTTGTTTCTTTTTTTGCCGAGTTTGTCAACATTTGAAGATTTTTGGGATAGGTTTTCATTTTTCGCCCAAAATGCCCGACCTAATCCTAGCACCTCTCGCGCCGATCCAAGTACAGTCGAGCATCCGAGTAAGAAGCCTCCTCCCAGAAAGCTGGGCAAGCGTTCCTTCGCCAACTTGCTGGAAAGCTGGCCCAGCTTCTAGCGCATGTTCTCCCCTCCAGCGTTCACAGAAGCAGTTGGCCCAGGCTTGTCTTAAGACATTTCCTGGAAGCTGGCCCTGATGTCTTGAGCGATGGGTTTGTTGATCATATCGAAGGTGTCTACGGCGAATCACCGCCGCCCCTGTCTTTTTGGAAGCGCCTGCGTGGTCGAAAGTTGGTTTTGAGCTTGGCCAAGCTATCGGGCCAGGCGTTCCCCGAGTGGGTGTCGAAAACCTTCGGGGAACACTGAGTCGGGCGAGCTATCAGACCAGGTGGTTTCCGAGCCTTCGGGCCTCCTGGAGGATGTCTTAGTGGGGTCTTGGGCCGTCTTGGATGCCTCTGGCGGGCCTTTTGGGCAGTGGAAGGCCATCTTCAGGCTGTCTCGGGCCGTCTTGGGTGCATCTCGGGGCCATCTTCGCTTTCTTGGAGGCCTTCTTGGCCGTATTGGATGCATCTTGGAGGCCATCTTGGCCGTCTGGGAGGCCATCTTGGGCGTCTTGGGGGCCTCTTAGGCCGTCTTGGGGCCTTGTTGGGGCCCTCTTGGGGGCCTCTTGGGCTGTCATGGGGCCATCTTGGATGTCTCTTGGGCGCTCTTGGGTCGATGTTGGGGGCCTCTTGGGCTGTCTTGGGCCGTCGGAGAGCTGCAAAGAAGAACATGCCACAATACGTCACGCACTATAAGACAATCAATGATGTTGGCCCTTTCGGGCTTCGTGAAGGACGTCTTGGAGGGCGCTTGGGCCGTCTTGGAGGCCTCTTGCGGGCTTATACGGCCGTCTTAGGCCATTTTGAGGCCATCTTGGGCCGTCTTGGGTGCATCGTGGGCCATCTTGGCCGTCTTGGAGGCCATTTTGGCCATCTTGGAGGCCATCTTGGCAGTCTTGGAGGCCATCTGGGGCTTGTTGGGGGGCTCTTGGGCTGTCTTGGGGCCTTCTTGGGGCCCTCTTGGGGGCCTCTTGGGCTGTCATGGGGCCATCTTGGAGGCCTCTTGGGCGCTCTTGGGTCGATGTTGGGGGCCGCTTGGGCCGTCTTGGGCCGTTTGAGAGCTTAAAAGGAGCAAACGCCCAAATCCTACAAACACCTTCAGACAATCAATGATTTTAACCATGTCGGGCCTTCCTGGCGGATGCCTTTGAGGGATCTTGGGCCGTTCTGGAGGCCTCTGGCGGGCCTTCTGGGCAGTCGAAGGCCATCTTCAGGCAGTCTCTGGGGCCGTCTTGAGTACATCTTGGGGCCATCTTGGCCGTCTTAGAGGCCTTCTTGGCCGTCTTGGAGGCATCTTGGAGGCCATCTTGGCAGTCTTGGAGGCCATCTGGGGCTTGTTGGGGGGCTCTTGGGCTGTCTTGGGGCCTTCTTGGGGCCCTCTTTGGGGCCTCTTGGGCTGTCATGGGGCCATCTTGGAGGCCTCTTGGGCGCTCTTGGGTCGATGTTGGGGGCCGCTTGGGCAGTCTTGGGCCGTCGGGATCCGAAAAGGAGGAAAAGCCAACATCCTTCAAAAACCAACGGAAAATCAATGATTTTGACCTCTTCGGGCCGTCCTTGAAAAGCCTGGAGGACCTCTTCGAGGCCTCTTGGGCCGTCTTGGAGACCTCTTGGAGGCCTCTTGGTCCATCTTGGGCCGTCTTGGAGGCATCTTGGAGCCATCTTACTCGTCTTGGAGGCCATCTTGGCCGTCTTAGACGCATCTTGGAGGCTATGTTGGGCAATGTTGGCCGTCTTGGACGCGACAGGGGGAACCACCTGGGCATTTTCGGCAACCTTTCGGGTGGCCGGCAGGACGGGCCGAAGCCACAGGGAGAGTTCTTTTGGAAAAAACCAGAACCAAGACCGAAAGGGTTCAGCACGCCGGGCACCCCTGTGATGAATCCGCAGGGGGCCGCGGATCGAAAACGCCTACGGCGAATCACCGCCGCCCCCTGCCTTTTTGGAAGCGCCTACGTGGCCGAACGTTGAGACCAGACCTGCCAAGCTATCGGACCATGTGTTCCCCGAATCGGTTTGGAAAGCCTTCGGGGAACACGTGGACATCTTGAAGGTCATCTTGGCCGTCTGGAGGCCATCTTGACCCTTTCGGGCCTTCTTGGAGGACGTCTTGGAGGGCTCGTGGGCCGTCTTGGAGGCCATCTTAAGCGTCTTTGAGACCTCTTGGGCCGTCTTGGGGGCCTCTTGGGGCCGTCTTGGGGCCCTCCGTTCTGGGGCCATCTTGGAGGCCTCTTGGGCGATCTTTCGGCGATCTTTGGGGGTACTTGGGCCGTCTCAGGCCGTCGGAAGGCCGAACAAAAGCAAACGTCAAAATCCGTCAAAAACCTTAGGACAATCAATGTTTTGGGCCTCTTCTGGCCTTCCTGGAGGCCCTCTTGGGGGCCTCTTGGGCAGTCTTGGGCCAGCTTCGAGCCAACTTCGGCAATCTTGGTGTGTTCCTGGCACGTCTGACGCCGTCGGGAGCGGTCTTGGGGGCCTTTCTGGGCCGTCTTGGGTGCATCTTGGAGCGCTTCGGGGCCGTCTTGGAGGCCATCTTGGGCGTCTTGGATGCCATCTCGGGCGTCTAGGATGCCTCTTGGGCCATCTTGGGGCCCTCTTGAGGCCGTCTTGGGGGCGTCTTGGGCCGTCATGGGACCATCCTGGAGGCCTCTTGGGCGATCTTGGGGCGATCTTGGGAGCCTCTTGGGCCGTCTTGGGCCGTCGGAAAGTCGAAAAGGTGCAAATGCCAAAATCCTTCAAGCACGTAGGACAAATTAATGATGTTGGCCCTTTCGGGCCTTCCTGGAGGACGTCTTGGAGGGCTCTTGGGCCGTCTTGGAGGCCTCTTGCGGGCCTTTTGGGCCGTCGTAGACCATCTTGAGGCCATCTTGGGCCGTCTTGGGTGCATCTTGGAGCCATCTTAGACGTCTTTGAGACCATCTTGGCTGTCTTGGAGGCATCTTGGAGGCCATCATGGGCCATCTTGGCCGTCTTGGAGGCCATCTTGGGCCAACTTGGGGCAACAAAGGCATTGACGGACGGATTTTCGGGAATCTCCCGGGACCCCGGCGAGACGGGCCGAAGCCCCAGGGGGAGTTCTTTTGGAAACTTATCCTGGCGAAGGAAACTTATCCTGGCTTTCGTAACGCGTTGTGGGTGCCGCTTTCGGTGTTCTCTATGGGGCCACGCGACGCTGCCCTGGGTGGGGGAACCGCATGCGAGAGCAGCCACTGGGGCCTTCGGTGGAGCTCCCTACGGGGCTACGAAACGTTGCCCAGGGTGGGGGAAACGCATGCGAGAGCAACCACTAGGGCCTTCGGTGGAGCTCCCTATGGGGCCACGAAGCGCTGCCCAGGGTGGGGGAAACGCATGCGAGAGCAACCACTGGGGCCTTCGGTGGAGCTCCCTATGGGGCCACGAAGCGCTGCCCAGGGTGGGGGAAACGCATGCGAGAGCAACCACTGGGGCCTTCGGTGGAGCTCCCTATGGGGCTACGAAACGCTGCCCAGGGTGGGGGAAACGCATGCGAGAGCAACCACTGGGGCCTTCGGTGGAGCTCCCTATGGGGCCACGAAACGCTGCCCAGGGTGGGGGAAACGCATGCGAGAGCAACCACTGGGGCCTTCGGTGGAGCTCCCTATGGGGCTACGAAACGCTGCCCAGGGTGGGGGAAACGCATGCGAGAGCAACCACTGGGGCCTTCGGTGGAGCTCCCTATGGGGCCACGAAACGCTGCCCAGGGTGGGGGAAACGCATGCGAGAGCAACCACTGGGGCCTTCGGTGGAGCTCCCTATGGGGCTACGAAGCGCTGCCCAGGGTGGGGGAAACGCATGCGAGAGCAACCACTGGGGCCTTCGGTGGAGCTCCCTATGGGGCCACGAAACGCCGGCCAGGCTGGGGGAAACGCATGCGAGAGCAACCACTGGGGCCTTCGGTGGAGCTCCCTATGGGACCACGAAGCGCTGCCCAGGGTGGTGGAAACGCATGCGAGAGCAACCACTGGTGCCTTCGGTGGAGCTCCCTATGGGGGCCACGAAGCGCTGCCCAGGGTGGGGGAAACGCATGCGAGAGCAACCACTGGTGCCTTCGGTGGAGTTCCCTATGGGGCTACGAAATGTGTGAGAGGTGTGCCGAGTGCAGGGGCAAGGAGGGGGAGGAGGGGGGAGGAGGGGGAGGAGGAAGGAAGGAAGGAGAGACGCGGGGCACCGTCTCTTCAAAACGAGGACCCAACACCACAGGATGGTTGGGGAAAAAACAAAATCAAAACCATGATAGTTCGGCACGCCAGGCACCCCTTTGATCAATCAAAAGGGGGCGGCGGATCGAAGACGCCTACGGCGAATCACCGCCGCCCCCTGCCTTTTTGGAAGCGCCTATGTGGCCGAACGTTGAGGCCAGACCTGCCAAGCTATCGGACCATGTCTTCTCCGAATCGGTTTGGAAAGCCTTCGGGGAACACGTGAGCATCTTGAAGGTCATCTTGGCCGTCTGGAGGCCATTTTGACCCTTTCGGGTCTTCTTGGAGGACGTCTTGGAGGGCTGGACCGTCTTGGAGGCCATCTTGGGCGTCTTGGAGGCCTCTTTGGCCGTCTTGGGGGCCTCTTGGTGCCGTGTCTTGGGCCTCTTGGGCGATCTTTGGGGGCACTCGGGCCGTCGGAAGGCCGAAAAACAAGCAAATGCCACAATCCTTCAAACACTTGTGGGGAATCAATAATTTTAGCCTTTTCGGGCTTTCCTGGAGGCCCTCTTGGAGGCCTCTTGGGCCGTCTTGGGCCATCTTGGGGCCATGTTCGGCCGTCTTGGTGGGCTCCTGGTTCGTCTGACGCCGTCGGAAGCAGTTTGGGGGGCCCCTATGGGCCGCCTCGGGGCCCTCTTGGACTGCTCCAGGGCCGTCTTGGAGGCCATCTTGGGCGTCTTAGAGGCCTCCTGTGCCGTCTTGGGGGCCTCTTGGGACCGTCTTGGGGCCCTCTTGGGCCGTTCCGGGGCCATCTTGGGGGCCTCTTGGGCGATCTTTCGGCGATCTTTGGGGGCTCTTGGGCCGTCTTGGGCCGTCGGAAGGCCGAAAAGAAGGAAATGTCAACGTCCTTCGAATACTTGCGGAAAATCAAGGTTTTTGGCCTTTTCTGGCTTTCCTGGAGGCCCTCTTGGGGGACCCTTGGGCCGTCTTGGGCCAGCTTCGAGCCAACTTCGGCCATCTTGGTGGGTTTCTGGCACGTCTGACGCCGTCGGGAGCCGTTTGGGAGGCCTTTCTGGGCCGACTGGGCGCCCTCTTGGGGCGCTTCGGGGCCGTCTTGGAGGCCATCTTGGGCGTCTTGGAGGCCATCTTGGGCGTGTTGGAGGCCTCTTGGGCCGTCTTGGGGCCCTCTTGGGGCCATCTTTGAGGCCACTTGGGCCGTCATGGGGCCCTCTTGGGGGCCTCTTGGGCGATCTTGGGGGCCTCTTGGGCAGTCTTGAGCCGCCGGAATGCCGAGAAGAAGCAAATTCCAAAATTCTTCAAAAACATAGGAAAAATCAATGGTTTCGGTCTCTTCGGGCCCTCCTGGAGGACCTCTTGGAGGCCTCTTGGGCCGTCTGGAAGGCCCGGCCTCTTGGGCCGTCTTGGGCCATCTTGGACCATCTTGGACGGACTTGGAGGCCATCTTGGGCCATCTTCGCGATTAGTTGAGGATGTCCCGAGCGAAACGGCCGTTTCAGGCATCGACGGACGCGCTTTACGGGTGGCCGGCCGGACGTGCGGGAGCCCCAGGGGGAGTTCTTTTGGAAAAAGAGGTAAAACCAAACCCTAAGAAGTCCAGCACGCCCGGCACCCCTGCGATGAATCGACAGGGGGCGGCGGATCTTACAGCCTTCGGCCCATCCCGCCACCGTGCCTGGGTTGTGGGTGTAAAGCCTATCGGGTGTTCGTCGGGGTCTCGTGGGGGGCCTCTCGGGGGCCTTTGGGGGCAGTTTTGAGGCCTCTCGGGGGCCGTCTTGGACTGCTCCAGGGCCGTCTTGGAGGCCATCTTGGGCGTCTTAGAGGCCTCCTGTGCCGTCTTGGGGGCCTCTTGGGACCGTCTTGGGGCCCTCTTGGGCCGTTCCGGGGCCATCTTGGGGGCCTCTTGGGCGATCTTTCGGCGATCTTTGGGGGCTCTTGGGCCGTCTTGGGCCGTCGGAAGGCCGAAAAGAAGGAAATGTCAACGTCCTTCGAATACTTGCGGAAAATCAAGGTTTTTGGCCTTTTCTGGCTTTCCTGGAGGCCCTCTTGGGGGACCCTTGGGCCGTCTTGGGCCAGCTTCGAGCCAACTTCGGCCATCTTGGTGGGTTTCTGGCACGTCTGACGCTGTCGGGAGCCGTTTGGGAGGCCTTTCTGGGCCGACTGGGCGCCCTCTTGGGGCGCTTCGGGGCCGTCTTGGAGGCCATCTTGGGCGTCTTGGAGGCCATCTTGGGCGTGTTGGAGGCCTCTTGGGCCGTCTTGGGGCCCTCTTGGGGCCATCTTTGAGGCCACTTGGGCCGTCATGGGGCCCTCTTGGGGGCCTCTTGGGCGATCTTGGGGGCCTCTTGGGCAGTCTTGAGCCGCCGGAATGCCGAGAAGAAGCAAATTCCAAAATTCTTCAAAAACATATGAAAAATCAATGGTTTCGGTCTCTTCGGGCCCTCCTGGAGGACCTCTTGGAGGCCTCTTGGGCCGTCTGGAAGGCCCGGCCTCTTGGGCCGTCTTGGGCCATCTTGGACCATCTTGGACGGACTTGGAGGCCATCTTGGGCCATCTTCGCGATTAGTTGAGGATGTCCCGAGCGAAACGGCCGTTTCAGGCATCGACGGACGCGCTTTACGGGTGGCCGGCCGGACGTGCGGGAGCCCCAGGGGGAGTTCTTTTGGAAAAAGAGGTAAAACCAAACCCTAAGAAGTCCAGCACGCCCGGCACCCCTGCGATGAATCGACAGGGGGCGGCGGATCTTACAGCCTTCGGCCCATCCCGCCACCGTGCCTGGGTTGTGGGTGTAAAGCCTATCGGGTGTTCGTCGGGGTCTCGTGGGGGGCCTCTCGGGGGCCTTTGGGGGCAGTTTTGAGGCCTCTCGGGGGCCGTCTTGGGGCTGGGCCTCTTTTGGGGTCTCTCTTGGGGCTTCTTGGGGGCCGTCTTGGTGGCCTCTTGGGGGCCTCTTGGGGTGCAGCCAACCCGCGTAGGAAGGATGAGGAACTTTCCCAGGCTGCCCCTTGCATGCTCCCCCGTCGGCCCATCCTTGGCCGCTCCTGGTGGCCGCGCTCCGCCAGCAAAGTGTCGACATGGCCTTCCAAGGCCCTTGCATCCGTATCGTCGGCGGCGAGCCCAGGGGGGGAGGTGAGGAGGAGAAGACCTGCTCAGAAGGCTCGGAAGTCTCCCGGCCTTCTGAGAAGCTTTCTAAGCGTTGCCCGAAGACACAGAAGTCTCCTCAGAATGCGCAAGGGCCTCTGAGGAGTCCCGCCGCCTTCTGAGAAGACCTTCTCCTTCTCACTTCCCCCCCCTCGCTCGCTGCCGATGTCGGGCGTCCTTACGGTAGAGGAAAACAATTAGTGGACCCTCCCCCGCTCCCCCAGGCTCAGAGTTGGCGCGCGCGGGGAAGCCTGCGGACGAAGTGCAGCTCGTTCACCCCACCGCCAACATTGATCATTGGGGGGGCATTGACAGATAAATGCGGCAGGAGTGTTCGCAAATTTCTTCCGAGGCCTGTATCATACGGGATGACTGCAGTCTCTCCGGCGACGCCGCCCCCGCGCCCATTGCCGAGGTGATGCAGCACTGGCTGGCCGCACCCGCCGCTCCTCCTCCTCCTCCTCCTCCTCCTCCTCCTCCTCCTCCTCCTCCTCCTCCTCCCCTTCCTCGTCTTCCTCCTCCTCCGCCTCCTCCTCCGCCTCCTTCTCCTCCCTCGTCCCTTTCTTCCTCCCGCGGCGGCTTTTGCCTTTCCCCTCCCGCCCACCCCCCTCTCCCCCTCTTGCCACTTGCCACCGGACCATCAGCGTCTACCGCTTCCAGGACCGCCCGAGCGCGCGTTCGGACTGCCTCTGCCGCGCTGCGGCGTAAAAGCTCGAACGGTAGGTTCGCGTCGTGTCGACCGGCGGCGACCCCGCCGCCAGCGTTCAACTTTGAACGCCGCCGTCGACCCAGAATCGATCAATGCTGAACGATCTGGCGTTTCGGAAACGGCCGACCATTCAAGGTTGAACGATCCCCGTGGTGTCAGAAACCATCGCCAGGCTTCGGGCGACGGCAGTTCCTGTTGGTTGGATGGGACGGGGGGGCGTCCCCCAGTACAGATCACTAAACCAGGTCCCACTTAACCCAGTCCTGCCTTCGCTCCCTCCTCCTCCTCCTCCTCCTCCTCCTCCTCCTCCTCTTCCTCCTCCGCTCCTCCTCCTCCTCCTTCTCCTCATCCTCCTTCCTCTTCCTCCTCCTTCCTTCTTCCGTCCTTCCTTCCTTCCTCCTTCCCTTCCTTCCTCCTTCCCTTCTCCTCCTCCTCCTCCTCCTCCTCTCCTCCTCCTCCCCTCCTCTTCCTACGGCAGGGTCGACACGACACGAACGCGCCGTAGTCTCCCGGCAGGAGGAGCTGGAGGCGCTCCGGCCTCGCGTCGGCACGCTGGCGCAGCAATTGGAGAAGGACCGCATCCCCGAGGGTGCCGGCCGCCTCGGCGGCGTCGAGGAGCAGCTGCGGGCGCAGGCGTAGGAGGAGGAGGAGGAGGAGGAGGAGGAGGAGGGAGGAGGAGGAGGAGGAGGAGGAGGAGGAGGAGGACGACGAGGACGGAGGAGGAGGAGGAGGAGGATGGAGGAGGAGGGAGGAGGAGGAGGAGGAGGAGGCGGAGGAGGAGGAGGGGGAGGAGGAGAGGAAGAGAGAGGAGGAGGAGGAGGGAGGAGGAGGAGGGAGGAGGGGGGAAGGAGGAGGAGGCGGAGGAAGAGGAGGAGGAGGGGGAGGAGGAGGAGGAGGACGGAGGAGGAGGAGGAGGAGGCGAGGACGAGGAGGGGAGACGAGGAGGAGGAAGGGAGAGGAGGAGGAGGAGGAGGAGGAGGAGGAGGAGGAGAGGAGGCGGAGGAGGAGGAGGAGGAGGAGGAGGAGGAGGAGAGGAGGAGTGGGGAAGGAGGAGGAGGGGGGGAAGGAGGAGGAGGAGGAGGGGGAAAGAGGAGGAGGAGGGGGGTGAGGAGGAGGAGGAGGAGTGGAGGAGGAGGAGGAGGAGGAGGAGGAGGAGGAGGACCCCTGTCCGTAGCCGCTTGGCTCATGCCTTTCCGTAGGCCCCCCCCTCCTGGACCCTGCCCCTCGGCGTACCCTGCGACCCCAGATTGACGGGGCAACGCGGCGGGCGTGTGGGACGGGGGGAGGGGGGCTTTTGGCTCACGGAGGATGGCGCGGGAGGGGTCGCCGCCGCTTGGCGATCCCGGTTCGCATTGGCGTGCGCGGACGCGGGCCGAGCGCACCGCCGCGCGACGGCGTGCCGAGGCTGCCGGTGATGCCGGCGTCGCTGCGGCGCTCGCGCGGGCTGCGGAGCTGGAGGCCGCCCTGGACATGCTGGTCGGCGTGCACGGCGTGGCCGACAGAGTTCAGGCCATCATCCCTGCCCTCGCCGCTCTCGTTCAAGGAGTGGAGCCGCCTTGGCTCGACCGGTTGCGGAGGAACGTCGCGCTCCACTCCGCCGCCGATGGAGTGCCGTCGCTGGTGCTCGCGGATGCCGCCGCCTTGCGTGCTGCTCAGCGCGGGCCGCGCTTGGGCCCTGAGAAGCTGGCTGCCCCTGCCAGGCGTTCGACGCGGAGGGGGAGGGCGCGCCGCGGCTCTGTCGGCTCGCAGTCCTCGGCGGCGTCTTCTTGTTTGCTCTCGGAGGCTCCTGATCTCGTTCCTGGTGCGGGCAGCTGGGAGAGGCTGGACGCCGCAGGCGTCAGATGCACGTGCGGTGCCACAGTCTTCTCGTCCTGCCGTGCGGACGTGCCGCAGCCATGCGAGAATTGGGAGGCTCTGCTCGAGCCCAACGCCATCAGGCACGACGTCGGGGTCAGCACGTGCGTGAAGAGCGAGATGCGGGAGGCTAAGCTGGATCCCATCTTTGTCTCGGAGGCGCCGCCGCTCGTGGAGGTGGCCCCGTTCGTGCCGCTAGAGCAGCTGCACTCCGAGCTGTACGACCTGGGAGTCGCCGCTTGGGCGCGGGAGAGATCGGGGAGATGTGATCAGCCGTTTGTTCGTCGTCGCCAACGGCTCGATCGCTTCGCTTGGCACCCAGTTGACCTTCCCCCTGACCCTGGCGAAGGGCGCCTCTTTGGCTGAGGGTACCTGCAACGAGTGGCTGGAACAATTTTTTGAGTCGTGCAGCGGATATACTACAGCATTGTGCTTCTGTTATTATCGCAGGTCTCGGTGGCTTTGGCATTATCTGTTCGTGGGATTGGGGCTTGCTAATGTGTGATGTGCTGAATGTGGCTTCCTTGCGTTTTTTTTGCTGTGTGTGGCTTACTGGCATGCGGGCATTCAGCAGCCGGCCTACACGATCGAGCTCTCGGTGTCTGTCGTGAAGCGTGGGTGCACCCTGCTTACCTTTTTGAGGTTCGCTGCACGGTCGCTGCTTCTTCATCTGCGCCTCTGGGATGTGGTGGTAGTCGGTCGGCGGAGGGCTTGTCGTACACTTGATTGGTCTTCTACTTGGTCTTCGCGAATTCTTCAGGGGCGTGGGCGTTGCTGTCAAAAAGAGGAGGACCCCCGCTGCGCCGCGCCGCCACAGTCCTACTCGCCGCAGGCGCGAGGCTGGGACGGCTGGTTCGAGACAGAGTGCCTCGAACAGGAATCGAGGCCGAGTCCTTTCCAGGAGCGTTCGTATTCGACATTGGCCCGACGTGTGAAGCTGAGAGAGCCTGTGAAGGACTTCTCAAACTGCGTTCGCGAAGTAGCCCATCTTGCGGAGCCGCGCGAGCCTCTCCTCGCCGATGGTGGTGAGAGTTGACTCCTCGATCTGCGCCTTGACGACCTCGCGCCGGGACTTGTCGTCGACGCAGTCGGAAGGCACGGAAGTAGCGTGCATGATGTCGGTGGGCGGCTCAAAATGGCCACCAGTGTCGTAAAAGTCCTCCAAGCTGGGGTCGAAGCGTCCCTCCTGCAGCTCCACGTGGCCGTTGTCAAAATTGTCCTCGACGGCGTCGGGGTGGTTGTCGTAACGTTCGCACGGTTCGCACTGCCCCTCGCTCGAGATGTCGCATTCCTCCACGCGGCCCCTGTCCAGGTCCTGGGAGAACGGCTTCCCTGGGATGAATGTCTCGGCGTCGGCGCTGAAGCCAGCAAGCTCTGCCTTGACGATGGTAGGGCGAATGGGCTTGTCCTCAGGAAGCGAGGCGCCATAGGAGGAGGAGGAGGAGGAGGAGGAGGAGGAGGAGGAGGAGGAAGAAACATATGAATAATAATACTGATAATAATCCCACCGGCCCTCCGGGCGCCAGTGGTTTAGAGAGTTTTCTCTTCCACCCCTCCTTCTTCCCCTTCGGGGAGGGGTTTATCACTGTTCCCTATTAATAAACACCCCCTCCCCCAGGCGACTTGGGGCCAACCAGGGTCCATGCCGACCCCCCCACACCATCCTTTGTAAAAAACAATACAAACACACACTCTGCCTCCAAATTCGGAACATGCGCAGCCAACCCGATGCGGCCCCCCCCACCATCCCTGTCAAAAAACAATACAGCGTGCACTTGGCGGCGGCGGCGGCGGCTGCGGCGGCTGCGGCGGCGGTGGCGGCGGCTGCGGCGGCTGCGGCTGCGGCGGTTGCGGCGGCGGCGGCGGCGCCGGGGGCGGCGGGCGCGGGCGGCGGCGGCCGGTGGCGCAGCCAGCGGCAGCGGCTGCGGCGGCGGCGGCGGTTCGGCAGCGGGGGCGGCGGCGACGGCGGCGGCGGCGGCTCGGCGGAGGCGGCGGCGGCGGCGGCGGCGGCGCGGCGGCTGCGGCGGCGCGCGGCGGCGGTAACGGTGGGCGGCAGTGGCTGCGGCGCGGCGGCGGTTTGGCAGCGGGGGGGCGGCACGGCGGCGGGCGGTGGCGGCAGCGGCAGCGGCTGCGGCGGCGGCGGCGGTTTGGCAGCGGGGGGCGGCGGCGACGGCGGCGGCGGCGGCTGCGGCGGCGGCGGCGGCGGTAGCGGTGGCGGCAGTGGCTGCGGCGGCGGCGGCGGTTTGGCAGCGGGGGGCGGCGGCGGCGGCGCCAGATTGGTCCCCATTAGCTGTCCATCCCAAAACGACTGCTGAATATGCTCAGGCTCGGGCCAGTCTCGGGTGCTACGTATGTGTTGGGAGGGCGGGTGGGAGTGAGCGAGACGGCTTGCGGGCGGGGAGGGGGTAACTTGACCCCTCCCCCTACCCCCTCCCCATGGACCTGGACATGGGGTTTCGCGAGTCGTCGGGGCGTTCAAAATGACTTCGGCGACGAAGCACCAATCATTGGTTTTACAATGGTTTTGGCCCCATGTTGGCCTCCTGGGGGGCGCTAAGTAAGGACCCCCCTCTTGTTTTGATCGATCTCCTCCAAGATGGCCCCAAGAAGCGCCCAGGAGGCCCCAGGAGGTCCCAAGATAACCCCAAGATGGCCCCAAGAGGCCCCCAGAAGGTCCCCAAGAAATCCCCGACAGGCCCCAAGCGACCCCCCAGAGGCACCCAAGATGCTCCAAGAGGCGTCGGCGAGAATGCCAAACCACTGATTTTACGAAGGTTCTAGCCACATGTTGGCCTCTTGGGGGGGCACTGATTAAGATGACTCCAAGAGCGCCTGGGGGAACCCAAAATGACGTCTTAGGTGGCTCAAGATACCCCAAAATGTCTCATCATGGCTTCCTCTGTGTGCTGCCCACTTCCTGATCTTGGCAATTCCTCTGGGCATCGTTTCTAGATTGGTTGGTGGGGGTTCGCGAAGCGTTAACAATACTACTATTAATATTCCTACTACTACTACTACTACTACTACTACTACTACTACTACTACTACTACTACTACTACTACTACTACTACTACTAGTACTACTAGTACTACTACTAGTTATACTTACTAGTACTACTACTTACTACACACTACTCTACGACTTAATAAAATCCTACTACTATTCATCCACTACTACTACTACTAGTACTACCTATACTGACTACTTACTGCTACTACTATACTAATAATAATTACCTACTACTACTGCTGCGGCTTTATCGATACTACTATATAATACTACTAATACTACTACAATACTACTTACTATTATTCTGCTGTACTACCTACTGTTTAATACTACTTATACTACTACTACTACTAATACTACTACTACTATAATACTGCCATGATTGCAAAAGAAACTACTGCTATTATTAATAATATACCTACTACTATACTACTACTATTATACCATACTACTTACTACGGACTTGCTACTACTGACTGCTACTACGACTACTACTGCTACTACTAAACACTGCGCCTTACTACTACTGCTACACTAAGGCCACCACTACGACTACTACAGACTGCTCTACTACTACTGACTAGACTACGTACTCTTAATACTACTACTACTACTACCACTATCACCAAACCACCACCACACCACCACCACCACTTACTACTACTACTACTACTACTACTAGTACTTACATACTACGACTAATACGACGATCTTACTACTACTACGACTACTACTACTAGTACTACTACTACTACTACTACTACTACTACTACTACGACAAGTACTACTACTACTATCTCTACTACTACTGCTATTATTACTACTACTACGATTACTATTTCTACTACTACTACTACTACTGCTACTACTACTACTACTACTACTACTACTGCTGCTGCTACTACTACTACTACTACGACTACTACTACCTACTACCTACTACCTACTATCTACTACCTACTACCTACTACCTACTATGCTACCAACCACCTACTACCTACTACCTACTACGTATTACCTACGACTACTACTACAACAACAGCAACTACTGTTACTACTACGACGACTACTGCTGCTGCTACTACTACTACTACTACTACTACTACTACTACTACCTACTACTACTACTACTACTACTACTACTACTACTACTACTACTATTGAGATCTTTTCATCACCACTAAGGCATCGGATTTGTAGAAATCCTGAATCGTTGTTTTTTGTGTTTTTTTTCGAACCGACTTTTTGTTTTTTTCGAAAAAGTTACGTTTCACGCCGTAGCTGGCCCGATGCCTTTCCAAAGCGAACCTATCGCAAGCTAGGTTTGCGCCAATGTCAGGAAACGCAATCAGAGCCTCATTGGCTCCCGAATCCAATGGGGCACATCATATGCATGCGCCAAAGAGGTTTCTTGGGTAGCTGGGCCAATGGCCCGTAAGGTAAGAGACGCCGGCCTGCGCTCGACTGCTTGCTGCGCAGCGAACGTTTTGGCTGTGGGCCACCCTGCCCAAAAAAAGGGCATGCCATCGTAGACGCGGGCCTTGATCGCACGGGGGGGTCGGGGCGCGCGGTTCGGCCGCGCTTCCCCGGAGCTACACAAGAACCTTGCGTGTGGGATTTCATGTCGGCAAAGCGTTTGCAAGCATGAGTGGCCGATGAGGGTCTGATTGCGTTTCCTGACATTTGGTGCAAACCTTAGCTCGCGATAGGTTCGCTTTGGAAAGGCATCGGACCAGCTGGGTGAGCACGGGGGGTGGTCAGGGCGAAGAGGAGCAACAGGAACAATACATATAATCGTTGGGAGAGGAGGGGAACAAGGGGGTGGGGTGAACGGGGGAGGTTATCCTCTACGCCCCGCCCTCGGACCCTCCCCGCCCTCAGCTTGCACCCCCGCCCCCGCCCCCTTGCGCGGGGGCAGAGAGGGGCTGGGGGCCCTGTTTCAGTGAGGCCGCGCCCCCACCCCCCAGAAGCCTCAAACGATATGCAGAGCGTGGGGCGCCCGCTAAGACGAACGGCCATTCTCTAGGTGATGGTGGCGGGGGCCCTGCCGCAACTCTAGAGCTAATCGGACCAGGCGAAAACGTCGAACCGAACGCCATGTGGCAATAGCGGGTTTCAGCTTCACGCGCCCTGAAGACCAGGGCTCACTTTTCGTCATTGGGCCTTCTGTATTGTTAGTTGTGTTTGTCCTGGGAGCCGCGCCGCGCGCCCATCCCCCCTGCCCCCCAAAGCCCCCCCCCCGAACGCGCTAGCAAAAAGGGGGGGACGGATGGCAGAAAGTACTTCAACAGGGGTGCCGAAGACGGGGGCGCGCTCCTTACCAACCGTGCCATGAGTGCCCTGATGTTTGGGGCGCGCTCGACTTGTGCCCCGCCGCCGATTTCGAATATCTGACCCAAGCCCCTCTGGATCGCCCTCCCCCCCTTCAGTTTCCTCATCCTCCGTTTCCTCTTGGGTGCCCTTCTGTTGCCCGAACGCGCCGTCAACTGTCGATCCCTCGTCCTCTGTGTTCGTTTTCTCCCCCCCCCGTCCTCTTGGTTTTTCCCTTCCTCCGCCACATCGTTCAAGCTTTGATGGGGTTCCTTCGGCTCGGCGGTTTCGCCGATCTCGTCAACCAAAAGGCCCTCGCCTTCACGGCCCCCCGTCGCCCCCCACCCGAACCGCTACGTGGCCCCGTCGGCCTCGACATTATGCGTTGCCACGCCCGCGGGCCCCGCGAAACCGGCAGACCATCAACACGAGGCGAACCCGCAGAGGTTTTTAATTTCGGGCATCCGTGGAGGCTTAGGCGCGGCGACGAGGCGCACCCCTATCTCCCCGACGAAGGGGGCGGGGCTGGGGGGAGGGGCGGGGGTAGTGCGACAGGGGGGAAGAGAAGGAAGGAGGCGTGGAAAGACGGAGGGGGCGAAGCCAAAGGAGCAAGGGAAAGCGATGAGGAGAAGAACAAGGGAGAATAAAGCCAAATCCAGTGGTGATCGAATGCCCCCCCACGCCCGCGCCACGGACGCGACCTCCAGGCAAGTCCCGTGAGAGGAGGAGGAGTCGGGCCCCCCGCGAGGGGTCGCGGGGCCAGAGAGCCTTGCAAGCCATTGCCCATCGAGGTGGTCGGGGGCGGGGCCTTTCAAACCACCCTGCCTGAGCAGTGCGCCTTTCGCCCCCCCCCCCCCTCCCATCCCCCCCCAAGCCTCTCTGCGCGACCCCTGTAGTAAGAGGTCTCTTGGTAACGGCGGCGGAGGCGCCCACGCCCCGCCAACATTGGCCCCGATAGGGCACGCGGCGAATGCAACAGCATGGTATAGCATGGCCCCGCATAGCATTGCACCGTTCAGCACGGCATACTATTGCCCAGTGTCGCGCAGTCAAGGGTCTCAGCCGCAGCTCCGCAGCATGGCATAGCAACGCATGGCATAACGCTCCATCCCTTCCTCCAGCACCACTCTCATTACTCTCATTCCCCTGCTGCTGCATGCACTGTCAGGGCGCAGACGGCGCCAGCGCTCCGAGCGACGGCTGTCGCCGCGGGCCGCCTGCGGCCTACATCGACAAGTCGAGGGCCTTCTGCGCGAAAACCTTGATCACATTGTGGACGCGGTCCCAGACGGCAACTGGGGAGACCTTCTTGGCCTGCTGCAGCTGCGTCCTCATCGTCCGCTGGAGCTCGTCCTCGTCACTCTGATGTTTTTTTCCAACAGGCCGATGATGGCCGCCTCACGCTGGGTGGTGTAGCATTTCAGGATGGCCTCGTCGTGGGCATCTTCTGTCGTGTTGCTGTCCGTAATGCCGTACTTGGCCTTCGTCGTTTTCGAGGCCTTCACGAGGTCGTAGTATGTTTTGCAATCCTACTAGCCCTGTGGACGTAGGCAGTCGAAGACATAGATCCTTTCACCGTCGGCAGCCCTCTGACATTTTTTTTGGGGGGTGACCTAGCCTCCACCCGCCCCTCCCCGAGGTTTTGCCTTTGGAGGGGTTGGGGAAGGGGGGGGGGTCGCGAGTCGCCAGCGCGCCGAAGGTGTCCCAAGATGGCCCCATGGGGCATCCAACGCTTGAAGTTTACACCCAAGATGGCCCAAGTTTGCCAACGACGGCCCAAGATGGCCCCCAGCGTGCCCCTGCGGGGCTACCAAGGCCGCTCCGTGCCAAACCAAGGTGGCGAGAACCACCTTAGCTCACCGCGGGGGCCAGCCAATATTGGCCCAAGGGCCCCACCTCCAAGGCATCCTGGAATCCATGGGCGGCGCGCGAAGCGTGGACCAAAGCCCCCACCCAAGCATTCAAGACCCCAGGTCGTCTTAGATGGCTGCCCAGGGGCCCTCGCGAGACACCCTGGAGTGAAAGCCCCGCGCACTTCAGAATCCAAGACGGCACCACCCCAAGGAACCTGCACTCACAACACCGTTCCTTAAGAAGCTTCAGTGGGAATGCGCGACGCGTGACGAACGGGCCTTGAAGATGCTAGGGTTGTGTTTCATGATGGACTTCGCGGCCGTCTTGAACAAGCGCTCGATGTCGGTCGTGTCGGCGATCTCGTCGAGGTCGCCGTGCCAGTCGCTGCCGTCGAACATGCCACCGATAACGGCTTCGAAGCACACGGGCGGGCACGCCGTCGGCTCGAGGGGTTCCTTGAGGAACGCAATGGTCCTCTGGCGGTCTCGCTCGAGCAGCTCGGCGCCGCCCCTCGCGATGATAGCCTTCACCTCATCGAAGACCTCCTTCGCGCCAGAACGAATTGGCAAGGAGCTCTGACTGCACAGATCCTCGAGCTTCTTGGAACAACAGGTGAGCTTGTCAAGAAGCGCGATCGCGTCAGGCGAGTCGAGGCGCTTCTCCCCCACTGCGTTGTACTTCGCGACGTCAGCACTGATAGCATTGACGGTCCTCATGCGCATGATCTCTTTGTTCCAGTGCCCCCGCTTCTGGCCATGCTCGGAATTCAGGATGTTGACGAGCTTGTCGAATACAGGCAGTAACTGACCACAACCATCACTTGCATATCCAGACTCCATTTTCAGCACGTCTTCCGAGAGCAGGCCCATGAGCTCGATGGAGCGATCGCCAATCTCTGAAGGTATCCCGTTGTCGGCGTTCGTTTCACGAAGAAACCCATGGATAGTCTCCAGCGTTGCCTGGCGCTTCTCCTGCGTTTTGAAGTCGTCCGTGGTCAGGCTGACGAGGTATGGCAAGAATTGCTGCAGCGTCAAGGCACCTTGAAATTTGGGAACGGCCTCGGCAATCTTCTCCTTCACCTTGCTGGACTCCGCAGGCAGTTTCACAGTCGAGCTCTTGGAGGCAACTTCGAAGTATGACCTCGCAGCCATGAGGAGCTCCAAGTTGGCGTTGAGGTCCACGCCATCATGCCACATGCTGGCCATGGCTGTCTCTGCAGCCGCACCCAGGTTGGACGCAAACGCCTCGAGCACCTGCGAGAGCGCATGCGCGGTGTCCTCCCTGGCCTTGGCCTTCAGCGACGCGATGTCGGCCAGAGCCTTGCTGGCATACTCCACCCGCTGAGTCCAACCAACAGCTTCATCAGACACCTTCGCGCAGTGCTCATCCAGCGTCGCTTTGGCCGCCGAGTGAGTAGCTTTCGTCTGGCGTATGTCCAGGCTCATCGGCTTGAAGAACTCCGACTCTGAAGCCAACGCCCCCATCGTGAAGCCGATGAGCCCCATTCTATTTTTTTTTTTTTTTTTTTTTTTGTTTTTTTTTTTTTTTGTTTTTTTTTTTTTTTTTTTTTTTTCTTTTTTATTTTTTTTTTTTTTTTAGTTTTTTTTTTTTTGTGTTTTTGTTTTTGTTTTTTTTTTTTTTTTTTTTTTTTTTTTTTTTTTTTTTGTTTTTTTCTTTTTTTTTTTATTGTTTTTTTTTTTTTTTTTTTTTTTTTTTTTTTTTTTTTTTTTTTCTGTTTTTGTTGTTGTTTTTTTTTTTTTTTTTGTTTTTTTTTTTTTTTTTTCTTTTTTTTTTTTTTTTTTTTGTTTTCTTTATTTTTTTTTTTTTTTTTGTTTTTTTTTTTTTCTTTTTTTTTTGTTTTTTTTTTCTTTTTTTTTTGTTTGTTTTTTTTTTTTTTTATTCTTTTTTTTTTTTTTTTTTTTTTTTTTTTTTTTTTGCAAAACCCGCCTTGCTTGGGCCAGCGGTTGGCACGTGGTCGTGCACGAAGGCGAACTCCTTCTCGTACTTGCGGTACTCGCTGTCCCCCACCAGGTACAAGATGGCTCGGCACCATTTGACCCCAGCGTTGCAGCTCTGGCGCAGCGGCTTGCTGAGACCAGCTGGCTGCTGAAGGAGAAACCGCATGATCTCAACGACGATCACCGTGAAACCCACTGACGTCATCGCCGACCACTGTTTCAGCAACGGGCTCAGCACGTACGAACACAGGCAGCGCTCGAAATATTCAGCAGCCTGCGCAGGTAGAAGAGGTATGTCGCAGCCTCGGGGGTTGAACGGGTCCCACTCTCTCGGCCCTCGCTCATCAATTGGCAAGCTGTCTTGCTCGAGGGGGTCGCCACCATGCTGGTCATCGAGGTCGTAGGGGAAGAATGAGGCGCAGACACTGCGAGTCCCCAAGGTGCCCTTCAGGAGAGACTGCATCATGTCGGAGACGTGCCTGTCGGTAATCTCCCGAGCCAAGGCCGACGGAAACACCATGTTCGTGCTGACCAAGGTCTTCACCCTGTCTTGGAATACGGTCTTGTCGAGGCTGCGCAAGGAACCTCGCTGGACGAGCTTCTGTGCCAAGTCGGCTGCTTCGAGACGCTCGCTGAACTTCGTCGCCGCCTCCCGTTGCTGAGGGTCATCGCTGTTCGACCAGTCGCCCCGCAGCTTCTTCATCCGAGATCGGGCATGCGAACAGGAAACCCCATCAAGCCCAGCCCCACACACTGTGAGGTTCACGCTGTCGATACGCACCTGGACCCAGTCTGGGAACGGCATCTGGTCCTTCCTGGCACTGCAACTCCTACCAGCCCTCTGGGCGCCGATGGTTTCGGGAGTTTCCTCTTCCACCCACCCTTCTTCCCCTTAGGGGAGGGGTTTACCCCTCCCCCTACACCCCCCCCCCAATTGACCTGGCTGGACAGGGGGTGTCGCGAGTCTTCGGAGCGTCGGAAACGGCCTCGGCGAGGAAGCCAAACTCATTGGTTTATCCTGGTGTTGGCACCGTTTTGGCCGCCTGGGGGGGGGGGGGACCCTAAGTAAAGCCCCCCCTCGTGTTTGGTCGATCTCCTCCAAGATGGCCCCAAGAAGCGCCCATGAGGCCTCAAGAGGTCCCAAGATGGCCCCATGATGGCCCCACGAGGCACCCAAGAGGCACCCAGGAGGCCCCCAAGAGACCCCCAAGGGGCCCCAAGATACCCCCTAGAGGCACCCAAGATGCTCCAAGAGGCCTCGCGGCGAGAATGACACATTATTGATTTTACGAAGGTGTTAGTCACATGTTGGCTTCTTGGGGGGGGGCACTGATTAAGATGACTCCAGAGCGCCTGGGGGGGGGCCAATGTCCTCCAAGATGGCTCAAACCATCCCACCAAGATGTCTCATAATGGCTTCCGCTGCGTGCTACCCACTTCCCTGATCGAAGCCATTCCTCTGGGCATCGTTGCTGGATGTGCTGGTGGTGACCCGCGAAGCGTCAACAATTGACCGCTTATCATCGGCGTCCGCGTCCTCGTCGTCCTCGTCCTCATTGGCGCACGGCTTCACGGTGGGGATCCAATATTGACGCCGACCTTGCGTCCAGAAAAACCCTGGCAAATCAGTCTCCTCGACGGGCTCCCGCCGTCCATCATCATCGTCTACAGCCATCGCGTTCCCCTCGCCGACGTCGCCGTTGTCGCCCGCAGCATCGGTCAGCTCGGCGGCGCCCTGCTGCTTCTTCTGCTGCTCCTCTGCCTGCCTCTCCGCCTCTTTGATGTTCTGGATGCCTTGGCGAACCTCGTCGTAGCCGACGCCGCCGAGCCTGGGCTTCTTGTACTCTGGCATCTCCCCGAGCCCGTGAGAGATGAGGAAATCGAAATAGTTCTCAGTCTGGTCCTCTCTCAGCTGATCTTCCCACCTTCGCTGGGTCGTTCGGGCCCCTGCCTGGGAGGGGCCCGAACGACTCAGCTGATATTCCCCTGTGTGCGTGGCTGCAGAGGGGACGTGCGGTGACCGATATTCGGGGCATGCTTGGCTTCGGGCCATCGTGGGGCCGCAATCGGACCCCCCTGGGGCAACGGGCTGGCCTCGGAAGTCCCCGACACGGCCCTAAGATAGCCCAATGGCGGCCCAGGCGGGCCCCCAAAAAGGCCTTCAACGTTTCCCTGTCGCGATTTCCAAACGACGTCTCGTTTTTTTTTGTTTTGTCAAATTTGGAAGTGCCCTTGGAACACGTTGGCCCACTGGAGCTCGCCCCGTGGCCGCTGGCGGGGCCCCGACCCCAGAGGGCCCCACAAGTGCGTTCGAACGCGGATTCCAGCAGGCCCAATATCAGTCTCAAGGGGGCCCCAGCGCGGCCCCAAGCTGGCTCCACGATCGGTCGCCCGATGGACCCTGGAATGGGCCCCCACAGCGCGGGTTCCAAAAACACCCCAGCCCCAGCGCGGCTCCCTCTGGGCACCACGATGGCTGCACGGGCCCCAACGCAACCCTAAGAGGGCCCCACAATGCGGCCCTGCCCCCGCCCGCGCGCAAACCAGAATTTTGAAGTCAAAGTTCTGGTTTGGGGCGGCGGCCGCCCCCAAACCAGAACTTTGACCTCAAAGTTCTGGTTTGTTATTGCAACGTCAGTCTAGCACGTCGGTTGGCCACCCACCTCTGCTTGAACTCCTCCCAGCACGCGCTCTCCTCCAGGCCGTACTCGTAGAGGGCCCCGATCCCTGACAGGCAAGGCTCATCGTTGACAAGCACGCCCTTGAAGTACGACTTGAGGTGGTCGGGGTGGCGGAGATCCTGGATCGGCCTGCCCGTCTCCTTAGGGTCCCTGCCATCGGAAACGTGCTTCTTGTATTCGTCCACGGTGAGGCCCCTCTTGCGCAAGGTCGTGCGGCAGAAGGCCTTTGCCCCCTGAGTCACATTCGCAGCGAAGAACGGTTTGATGGCACCTGTGGGGAGTTCTCTGGATTTCTCAAGCATTGCAACTGCATTGGAAAACGACTCGTCGAACTGCTTCTCAGAGTTGGTTTTCGTGAGGACCTCCATCACCGAACCCTCGTGCCCAAATGAATCCAATGCAATCGTTGCACACCTCTCGCACGATGGTCCGATGGCTGTGTAGGTTGGTTCGCCTTTCTTCACGACGACCTCGTATGCGCCCCATGCCCCATCAGCAACATATTTTCTAGCACACGACTTCCTCATGCAAACGAGCTGCCCCTGGCCTTTTTTCTCCTTGTGGGTGCAAGACATGAGGCGGAACCGACTGGTGAGCCTGCCAGGCACTCTCTTGCTCCTGGCGCAGTCCTTCTCCGGGGTGTCCGCCGCGCCGCCGACGTGCGACGACGAGGGCGCCGTCATGAGCAAAGTCTGGCGACCCGCACCTGCAGAGGAACCTCCAGTCCTGGACCCCACTGATGACGGTGGATGCCGCATTCTCGGTTGCTTCCCCACGGTCGCAACTTTCGCCTTACGGTCTGACATGAAACTCGGCAACTCGGCGCGGCCAACTGGCCCTGAGGGCACTGAGAGTGCAGGTCTGACAATCCAGTAAAAAAAAAAAGCCCCCGTGCTTGGGCCAAGGGCTACCAGACACGGCCCAACTCGCTCAACCATTTCTGAAGGCCAACGGCTCCTGAGACTCCCTATTCAGGGAAAGCACAGCGTCCACACAACTCACTGTTCAGGGACCTCGCTGCTCAGGCAACTCACTGTTCAAGGAACTCACTGTTCAGGGACACGCGAACTTCACTGTTCAGGGTCCTCACGGGTCAGGGAAATCACTGTTCAGGGTCCTCACGTCACTGTTCAGGGCCCGCACTGTTCAGGGCCCTCGCTGTGCAGGGAACTCACTGGCCGAATAACTCACTCGCCAAGTCCCGACACGTGCCATCCTGCGCCTCCTGATGCTTACCTTCTGTGACCGCTACGCGCGGGATGCTGATAAGTACTAAATGTGTTGAGCTGCTGTATCCGCTGTTGTCTGCGTTGTCTTTGCCTTTTGTGTTGCGATGCTTTGTTGGATATGTTAGAAGCTGCCTGTTATGTTTGGGCATGGCTGTTAAGGCATCTGGAACACATGCTATTGTAATATACTGGTCCCCTTGGTTGGATGCGAGACGCCTCGCGAGCTATGCGATGCCTATGATACCGCGTGCTATGCTGACGTACGTTGTGTTTCTATGTTGTGAACCGCTCCGACCTGACATGCATTGTAATGCTGTGCTACATCCACAGCTGGTGATGCGCACTTGACCCTTATGCTATGCTATGCGATGCCATTCTTGGCGTGCTACGCGCTGCCGTGCGGAACCGAGGCCCACCGGGGAAGCTGACGGAGGGAGGTGGGGGTGAGGATCAAGGTGAAATAGCGAGCGGCGAAGCGAAGACCTCATCACGGACAAACTGACAGGGGCATCGATGGTCTCGCACCTCCAGTGCTGAGCGAATGGCAAAGCTCATGCTCACGCATCTTCCCTCCATGTCATCCGCATCCTTCCATTCTAAGTCCTCCCCATCCTCCTCGCATCCTTCTCCTCCCCATCCTCCACCTCCTCCCCGCCGTAGTCCCGCATCTACCCAACCCCTGCTGGTAGCCACCTCGCGGTGGCGGCGCTCTCTTGCACGTGTTTCCTGGAGCCCCAGAATCCTAAGACCGCACCTGCGGACGAAATCAAACCAAGCATGCAGTTGGCCAGCTGGCCTCGCCCAAGCTGGCGAACGTGCGAGCACAGCTGGCCACGAAGCGAAACTGCGAGCAAGTTGCAGGGTTGCTCCATGCTCCCTGGGGCCTCAGAGGGGCCTTCTTGGTGCCGACCTAGGACTATCAGCTAGTCGGAGTCGGAGTCCACGGCATCGCCCTTAGACTCGTAGTCAGCGGGCGGCGCCACGACCGCGTTGGGGACAGCAGTACTTCCCGAAGAGGACGACGACGAAGACCAGCCCGAGTCGACCAGCGCGGCCATGCCTCCACCGTCAGGAGCAGCGACAAGGTTGTCAGCCCCGTCGTGCGGGATGACGTCTGGCAGCGTGATGATGTCGGGCGTGCAGTCCACGAGCCTCTGGCAACGAATGGTGAAACACTTCTTCACCTGGATCACGGGCTGCTCGATGGACACGTTGTCGGAATGACAGATGTACTTGCGTGCGAACTGCTTCTTGAGCTTCTTCTCCTCCTTGGACTCCCAGGCCTTCAGATCCATCATGCGAGGGCTGCTGGTCTGCTTGTAGCTGATCGTCATCACGTTCGGGAGGACGAATTTCCCCGACGTCTTCAGAGATTCCTCAATCTCCTTCGAGAGCCACTTGATCACGCTCAGCGCCTTGCCCTGCGAGATGTGCACGTCCTGCGCGAGCTTCTTGTGGAGCTCCATGCGCGCGAAGGCCAGCGGCGCAACGGCGGCTGGTGACCCTGAGCTGGCGCCTGGTGACCCCGCTGCTGGGCTGTCGTCGGTCACCGAGGCCGCTGCGCTGGACCTGGCGGGGGTCGCCATCGCTGGGGCGTCAGCGGCGTCGACATCAGGTGCTGCCACCGCTGAGGCACTCTGCTCGTCGCCTGGCCGCGGTCCCAGAACGTCTGCATGACCTGCTGCTGCCATCGCTGCTAGCGCGTTCTGGTCGGAGGGGTGGCCAGGGCCAGGGCCTGGTGGGGCCTGGGCTCGAAGATACCAGCCCTTGCGGCCAAAACAGCTATACAAATACGGCGTTACAGTCGAAGCCCGTCGTTAGGTATTGTGTGTTTTTTTGTTGTCGGTTGTCGTCGTCGTTGCTAATCGGCCGTTGGACCCGTTATCGATCGCCATCGTTCGTCGTGGCGGGCCGCGGCTCGCAACCTCTAGTTCTGCCAAGAGACCCGAGCCCACATAAGGAGACCCCAAGAGAAGACACATCCCTACGCCCTTTACCGACGCATGGGTGTTTGATCGATGGACGTTTCATGTTGAACGCAGGCGTTTGCACGCAGAACATTGGCTCGGCCACAACGCCCCAGACCATTCCAAAATCCGCCGATCCCCTTTTTCATGGGACACCTCGGCACGTGACGCCGTCTGTTGTGGACACGCTTATGTCAGAGCGGCCTAAGCTTGCGCCGTTGCAGAGTGCGCCACATAGATTGCACGTTGCTGTATAATGCCTTGCATAGCTAACGCCAAGTAGGCGCCACCGCATGTCTAACTTGCACCACAAAGCACGCACCACACCGAGCGCATTGCAACATTGCAAGCAGCACCCGCAGTCGCGACCCCCAACGTTGCACCCGACGTTGTCGTCATTACGACAACGACGACAACGCCAGACGAACAGTGAGCGTGTTCGAACATAGTCGTGGTTGCCGTCGTGCTGTCCTGCCATCGGCGTAAGCATGCCCTGACCATGCATATGATCAACGCTTCGCGCGTCCCCGTCACCCATCTAGAGATTTCCCTATGAGAAGTGTTTGGAACAGAGGGTGTGTAATGGGAGCATGCAGCGCACGCCATGCAGCGCAACGCAGAAGGCACTGAGAGAGCCCTAAGTGAGTGCCCAAGGTTACCACAGGGGGGGGGGGGGGCAGGCAGGCCCAATGGGGGTCCCAAGAAGGCCCTGGGAGGCGCACAAGATCAGCCCAAGAGCCCATTCAGGGACGGCGTCAGGAGCACTGCGAGGCAACGCGGCAGAGAAATCCCGACGCGTCGCGCACCCTCAACCGCCACTCCCCATAGGAGATGTCAAGGCGGGCTGCATTGGCCAAGGGCGGGTGGCAACACGCTTTGCGACAACATGTAGCCGTGCACCCTAAGACGCCCAAGGACCCAACAGACCGAGGGCGCAGAAAACGTGTAGCCCAATATGGAGGCTTAGGGGTGCCCACTCGGATCCCAAGGGCTGAAACAGCGACGATGAATCGCCGAAGAAGTGACCATCGATCATTTGCACAGAACAACGCGCGGTGAAACCAACCGAGCTTGATCGCAACTTGCCTCCAAGGGCTCGGCCGTGGGCCGTGGGCGTCCTCACGCCCAAGACCGCATCATGACTGACGAAGGGCGCCCTCGCGCCCGAGCCTTGCGAATCACACGACATCAAACTGGAAGCGTGACATATGGCTCAAGGTTGCAGGGCATGGGGCCGCGCGACGTGGGCGACCATCCCTCCCCCTCGCCACCCCCCCTGGAATCAAGACAATCCCTACATCCTACTTCCCTTCACCATGTTACTCCTCCTACGTTATTCCTCCTTCCTTCCCCTGCAACGCAAATATTGGAAGCGCACCTACTTCTTGCTCCCATACAATTGCGTAGCAGCTGACTCCTCAGCTCCACGCATATCGCGACGGAGCGCACACCTTCCCTCGACGCGATGCCCATGCGTCGCAAACGGGTCGAGGCTGTCCAGTGGCTCGGCATTGCTGGCAGCTGCGGCCGCGGCGGCACTGCTGCTCCTGGGCGGTGCTGCTGCCCCTGGGGAGGCAGCAGTCGCACCGAACAACTCTGAGTTACCCCCATTGCTTCGGAGGCGCAGCTCCGTCGCGTGGGTTCCTCTTCGCTGGCATGGGCTCGCCATCGACAGGTGGCGGCCTCTTGGCGCTGGCGCGCGCCTGTGACTGAGACACGCTAAAAGGTGGAGGACTGACCTCCGCAGCAGAAGCGGCCCTGGGGCTCGGAGGGCAGGAACCTGACATGTCAATCAACTCGCGCCGCGAAGGTTTCGAAAGCTTCGCAAGCCAACCACTGGGGGGTGTTACCTTCTCGGGCGCTGCGCTGGCACCGCCCGCGGGAGCCGCCTCGGACACATGCCCGCGGGCTCCGAGAGAAGCCGCTTCAGCTAAATCTGCGATGGTGGAGGCAGGGCCCTCCGCCCCAACCTCCCCAGGACAGCCACTGAGGCTGACACCTACTTTCAACTGGCTCATCACGGGCTTGTTTTTTTCATCTTTGGGGGGGCTCGGACTCTGAGACTGGGTGGCCTGGGCGGCGCTGCCAGCGCCGTCTTCGCGCTTCTCTTGTGCACACTCCGAAAGGTCATCCCCTGGTTCACGCATCATGCGGCGCACATGTGCTTGGAACTCATCTGCTGGCACCTCTCGCGTTCCAGCGATGTGAATACTAACAGGAACGTTAATCGTGGCCGTGCGGAACCACGTCTGCGGCATCTCTGGCAAACGCAGGTCAATATGAATGTGCCCCGCGACCTCATGCGGCTGAAGAGCCACCATCCGTGCGACAAAGTCGCAGAAAAAAAGCCTGAACTGCAATATTGCTTGACAAACGCGGCTGCGGCTGCGGCAAGAGCAGCTGGCGACGATGTTATTGGGGGTATCCGTGGACAATGCTGAAATGCAGCCGTGTACTTCCACGCGTGCAATTCACCAGAGACGAAACGCTACCACCGAGCATGCAGAGACAGCCCAGACGCCCAATGCCCCCCGATATCCCCACGCACCTAGAGCCCCCAGACACCCCCAGACGCAAAACGCCCCAGACACCCGAGACGCGGCCCAACGGGCCCCCCGACACTCAGAAACGCTTCAAAGTACAGACACCCAACACGCCAGAAACCCGAAGACGCCTCAGTGTCACAATTTTCGTCCGCGAACCAACTCGTCGAACCCCACGAAGGAGGTATGAGGCACATGGGGCGACTTGGCTGAATCATGTTCATGCCCAGAACGTTGCCGCATATGTGTCCCAAAAGAGCCACGGGTGCAAAACCACCGTTGCGTTTCCGTGTTCGGGCACGGAGCCAGCCCAGCAACGATGAGAGCCATGCCGGCTGGCATCGCGGTCTGAGACAGAAGCTAATGCCAATAGTTCAGAGCTACCTATTGGGGCTGCAGCAGGGGCAAGGGATGGGGCTGGGGCAGGGGCTAGGGCCAGGGATAACGCAGAGGCGAAGGCGACGGCTACGGCAAATGCTAGGGAGAGCTCGGGCCACGGCTCGGGCGAATGAAAAGTTGAGGCGAGGGCGAGGGCTAAGGTTAGATCCATCGGGTAAGGCTCGGACCAGGGCGAAGACTAAGACTCTGGCTAGGGCTGGGCTTCTGGCTAATTCGAGGGCCAGGGCTGAGGCTAGGGCTAAGGCCAAGGCCAGGGACAGGGCTGAGGCTAGGGCTAGCTGTAGGGGCTACAGCTAAGGCGGATCTGACGGCTAAGGCGATGCACGCACGCATGCGCGCCCAACTGATATGCCCTTTGCGACCGCCGTCCGTCAAGGTAGCGCGCCGTTGTTCCCGCGTGCCCTCAGGCGCGCGTATAGCGGATCTTTCGGTGCAAGCTACATAGGCGCCGCGCACGATCCAGCCGAATGGCTCCAGTAGAAGGCAGCACAGCCCCACCACCACGCCACTCTTCCGCACCATCCGCCAATCACCCGCAACATAGCTCGGCAGGTTTGCTATGCATCTTGGCGCAGAAAAAACAGCATGAGAAACTCATCTGCCGCCAAGGGTTTTGCAAGTCTTTCGCGAGGCCCCTCCGCCTGCAGAGCCGAATGCTCATGGACTCGCTTGCGTCGACAGCGCTGCCTCATGCCCTCCGCCGAGCGCCGCAAGGCTCGCCCGCGCGCCGCGGCGGCCCAGGCCATGGCCAAGAATGAGCTACCGATGCAACCATCATCGCCGCCCCACCGCCTACAATCGCGCGCGCTGCCCCCCCCCCCCCCCCCAACCCTGGCAAGGTGCCCGAAGTGCAGCCCTGCCGCAAGCAACCACGTGCGTAGCCTACTCCGCGTTCTTACGCAATCAGCCGCGCCGCTCGCCACTAAGCCCCAAGCCCGCGGCCCGTGCATCTACCTGACTTGCGGACCAGGGTCGGCATCGCGCGCCGACGAATGCACGATCGTCCGCCGAGTCGGCGCGGCCTTTAGAAATTTCACTGGACCAGCCAAGCGCACCCCCCCTTGCACCCGCCCCTGACACTGCGCCACGCAACAAAACCTGCAGCCGCAAGCGACCTGGGCTGGGAAAGGCCAGCCAATGTGCCTGCGCGGGCCGAGGTAGGGCAGTGATATGCGAGGGTTTAGGTTGCGCGTGGACACGGGCGTCTGCCAAATGCTTGCTAAGTACCTGCCGCGTGCGTATTGGGGCACCAGGCACGGGCTACATGAGCATGCACCTGCTGCCTTTCATATTTCCACTGCCACTCGGTCGGCGGGGGGGGGGGGGCGGCGCAGGCGCAGCCCCGCCAAAGAACTGCCGAGGGCGAACTTCAACGTGGTCGTCTCGCTGACGCCATCGCTCGTCACTCCGTCGTGTTCTCGGCCTCTCCTGCTTGGTCCCGTCGGCGTCGCTGGTTCGGTCCCTTGCCCGTTGTGCAGATTCTGGCTTCTCCCTCACGCGCGTGGCTGTCTTGTTTTCCGCAGGCCCATCAGCGCGCGCGCCATCACCTGCCACGCGGCGTGCCATTGCACTTTTCCGCCATCGTCTTGCTCGGGCGCGGGGCTGCCGCCGCTTCGCGCGAGGGGGGGGGGGGGTAGATTGCGAAAATTCAAACCCAAAATGCACGCTGGCTTATTCCCAAGCCTGTCCAAGTGCGCATGGTGTGTGTGGGGGGAGCGGGGGGTAGATTTCGAGAATCGGCCAAAGGTGCCTCCTCTGCGACATGACATCAGCGGCCCGAAATGCGATCGCAAGCGCGACGACGGTCGGGCTCATGGCTGTTTTCGCGCCCACGCAATCTGCGACGCACGCCGAACGGTGGCAGCCTTGCGCCCAAGCGATGCGAGCACCGCCGACCTTCGGTCCTCAACTGGGGACACAACATCCTGACTTCGCCGAACATCGAGGCAACTTCTAGGCTCGAAAAAAAATTTCGCGCGGGGTACTCCGCGCGAATTTTTTTTTCGACGCGTCCAATTTTTTTTTGGACAGGTCGAAAAAATTCTCGCGCGGGCAATGCCGCGCCGCTGTTCCGCCAAAATCGTTTTCGCGCGACATACTGGGCTGGCCGACGCACGCCAAAATCGTTTTCGCGCGGCATGCGGGGCTGCGCTGCGGACGCCAAACCAGTTTTTCGCGCGGGCGACGGGGCTGGCTGGCGCTGCTGTGCACATGCAAGTGGGCATGGCGCGTGGGTGGGATAAGGATGCGTTCGGCGCCGCATGGGGGCATGCCGACGCGAAGATGGTGAAGTGACTGCGGCAGTGCGAACTGATTGCGCGCATGCAAGCAAATGGGGCGGGCTCGCGGTGCGGATGGTGCACGTGGGAGTGGACGAGATGACAATCGATCGGATATGCTGCTCGGGCGTGGCGTAGACGCGGCGGAAGCGCCCTCGAGGGCGGAGGGGGGCAGGGTGGGTGGGTGGGTGGGGGGGGGGGGATGTGGGACATGCGCTCGACGATCGGAAGGGGCCGCGGGCGCGCGCGTGCTTCGCTCATGGCAACGACGTGCTGAAACTGATGCGCTATGGAATGGTCGCGGGGGTGAGCGTCGGACGGGACGCGGAATCGGATGGGGCAAGGTGGTGGCGCGTCGAAGGGCTGTGGTGGTTGACTGGATGGGCTAAGCGCGCAAGGGCCATGACGCGCCCACAAGCCCTGGCGCGCAAGGAGGGTGCCATGCGCGGAACAGGAAGAGGGCGCGCGAGACGCGGCGGATAGGATATTTGGGCGCGATGATGTGGCCAGGGTCGGGTAGCGCGTCGGATGTGACGCGTGGCGCGTGGAAGTAGACTTGGGTGCCTGAGGGGCGCAACCGCTGTAAGCAATGGAGCATGTGGTCCCTGGAAGTGGGCGGGATAGGCGCGCGAGTGCGAGAGCGCGGGCTTCGGGCGGTGGACAGGAGAGGGTAGGCACGTATCAGATTCGCGGCTAAGGGCAAGACCAATGGCCTGCTGGGGGGGGGGGCGATGGGGCCTTAAGACGCGCGCGGCGCAGGGGTGTGCCAGGGGCCTTCGGTTGGCCAAGCGGAAAGTGAGACGCATTCGGTTTGACTGGCTGGCAGAAGCTTGGCTAGGGCTGGCGAGGGAAACTCGCGGTGGGCTGTGAATGCATCGTTCGGAAATGGCGGGGGTTGGGATGCGCCGCTGGTTTCCGCTTGCCCGCAGAAGTCGGGGCGCGTTGGCCGCGGCGGCTTGCGGGGCGCGGCGTCGGGAAGGAGGGGGGGGGGGGGGGCGGTGCG